>JAAGEH010002531.1:2628970-3082611 GCA_011751065.1 Lasiurus cinereus
CATTTAAGTAATGAGAGGGAAAAAGGATTATGGTGTTTGGAGAAATAATCTGTATGTCTTGAAAAGATAGGAAAAGTCAAAGAGTAGGAAAACTAAAATTAAGATTTTGGAGGAGGGATTTTAGGGTTAACTAATGAGAAGATTTGGGTAGGGTTTTGAGAATGAATAATCAAGGCTGTCGGGTAATATCACTGAGTGAGAAGAAATAAGGGATTAGGATATTAGAGATTGACAGGATCGTGTTTGCTTGTTGCAAATACCAGTAATTATAACCAAGGCCCTTATATAATTTATTGACCAAATTGGAACACTTGAGAGTCCAATGTAGTTCTATTCAAAATTACCACAAAATGAGAGAAATTGGAACCATAGTTGTATAATGGAGAAGTAATGGAGAGAGTGCTAGTGAGCAGTAGATAATATCTTCAGGTAATAAGAAGAGTGACCTTGGAATTATCAGTAGAATGAAGGATAGTGAATAGTGTGATGATATGGGTTTTAAACTGATGCTTTTTTTGGTTTCTGAAGTGAATAGTGATGAAGCAATTGATGATGCATATAATGGTGGAATAGATTTGTGTTGAGGTGTGGGAGTAGTTTGGTAGAAACCTGTTAATGTCTGAGGATTCCACTTTGATCCTGAAAGTGTGGAATCTGAGAAGTTGTGGTTCACATTCTCTAACCTCTTGCCCTGCCCAGGTGAGTGTGTGTTCACTAATCATTATCATCTTTTCCTAGACTAGATGCTTCAAAGACTTTCCAGAAATATATGTCAAACATGAGGGGAAACAGGAAGAAAAGAGGAATGATCTAATGGATAGACCTCATAGAAAATAAATGAGAATAATCTTTCTTGGGTCAAGGACTTGCCCTGAGGCTTTAACCTGCTCTGGTTAAAGGTTTTTTATTTCTACTTAGTTCAGATGTATTTCATACAAGGTTAAAAGACATTCATTTAATTGCCTGTGTGGATGTTCAGGTAGAAATTAGAGCAAGTATTGGAAAACTGAATGAAAATGTGGCTTGTTAACAGTTCATCTTCAAGACTCAAATGTCAGAAAGAAAATTAAAATAGACATATCTCACCAACTTGGTTTTATAAAGATTGTTGTCACAATCAGCTTTCAGGAACAGGAGACTACATAACTGGCTTCCTATTCTCCCTGGTCATTAACCGTGCTGAAGGGCTGGGACAAGTCACATTTCCACTTGCACTGTGGGAAGTGTCTTGCTGTCTTAACAATGGCTGGGCTGGTGCTATTTTTTGACTCAAAGGGTGACCTCGGTTTCTGAGAGAAAAAAAAAAATGAAAAAGAACCTCATGCTGATAACATACCAGGAAGCAAAACTCCTTTCAGTACATCAGTAAGTGAAAGTCCTTCGTTCTGTGTGCTGTTTCCTCCTTTCATATTGGCCCCATGAAGTTCCAGAGTAGATTTAGCTACTGAAATAATTTGAGCTAAAAATAAGTGTACTTGAAAAACACCTCAACATCGGTGAAGACAGCTTAAATAGAATATTAATGCGTTTATTTATATTTGAAATCCATGTCAGGTTCTGAAAAACCTCAGCCTTAGTTACTTTGTGTTCCGTGACAGTGTCCTTTATGTTCCAGTGAAATGAAGGAATTGTTCTCTTTGTTTTGAAGAGTAAAGTCGATGAAGAAATGAGCTCTGAGAGGTGATGTGTAAGACATTGTGTTTTTTTTTTGGAGCATATTTAACTACTTAGTAAGTGGCATGATAAACATCAAAGCTCATTTTGAAATATTGCTGTCCCATCCTTTGCTTGGATAACCCCTACATATCCTTCAAACTCAGGTACATTTTGAAGAGGCACATCAGGACACTCGACAGGCATGTTTGGTGGACACGTGTTGCAAATAGCAACTGCACATTGAGTAGTAGATGGGAGTAGACGTTCACTTACAACCTGCAGCAACTAGCCCAGGAAACTAAACTATAATCCCTGTAACAATTAGCCCCAAATGACCAGGACTTGATGAATAATGACAGCTTCCTTAATTCCCTTTTTAAAAAAATTAAATTTATTGGGGTGACATGCATCCCTGCTTTTAAATTAGGGCCAACCAGTGAAAACAAAAAATATACCCCTAACCAATCATATAGGGTATCCCACATCTAGTTAGCGCCCACTGCAGCAGTCTCCATCCAGGGCATCCCAGAAGCCTTGCCCTTTGCCTCTATAAAGTTTTCCCATTTGTCTGCCTGCCTTTGAGTCTCTGCCAAAACACAGATGATGGTGGCTGACTCTCTCACTAGAGCAGTCTCTGAATAAAGAGGCTTTGCTTGTTCTAATTTGGGTGGTCTTTGTTTATTTCTATAATATTGTACACTTCTTTCTCTATCAGGTATATTAGCCCTTATTTATATTTTGGAGCACAGACATAGATTTTTTTTTACCTTGTTAGAGAATATTTAAGTATAAACTTTTAACTGTTGTATAAACTACACATAGAGAAGTGCAATAGCTTTTTTTTCCCCACCAAGTAAACACATGTAATATGATCAAGAAACAGAGTATTACCAAAACTACAAAAGCTTGTTTGTGCTCTTCTTGCAAATGTACCCATCCTCATAACCTTCCTCTCTCTTCCCTCATATAACCACTATCTTAATTTCTAAAATGATAGCATAATTTGCAGCTCTTGGGATTTATATAAATAAAATCATACACTATGTACTCTTGCTTTGGCTTCTTCTATTCAGCGTTATATGCATTAGATTCATTCACGTTGTATGTAATTGAAGTTAATTTATATCCATTGCCTTTGTAGTTCATATGAGTAGACCACAATGTATTTATCCAGTTTACTCCTAAAGTAGAACTTAAGCTACTAGAGGAGACTGACTTTTTATTTATATTGGTATTTCCTTCTTGCTTCCTTTCTTTAGTTCCATAAAATGTTTAATACAGGTTTGAGCAAATAATTTCACATCCTAAATTTTTATAATATAGACAAGTTAGGATGTGAAATTATTTTTTTTGCCACCTTTGTTCAGTACTTTAAATATTATGATTTATTATGTGGTCTTCATCAGTGGTTTTCAAAGTAGCATGTATACAAATTGAAGGGCTTGTTAAAATACAGATTACTGGGCTCCACAAGAATTTGCTTTTCTAACAAGTTCCAATGTAATGCTGATGGCTGTTCCCAGGACTTACTTGGAGGGTTGGACCAGACAATAAAAAGGATAATATGAATAAATATACTTTTAATGAGATAAGGAAGCTTATCTTTGAATTTATATCAATTTGTAGGGAACTCATGAGTTCTTTTTTCATTTTCTGATAGATAATAATTTTACATGTTACTGAGGAGACTTAAGAAATATATATATTCTAGAGGCCTGGTACATGAAATTTGTGCATGGGAGGGAGATGTCCCTCAGCCCAGCCTGCACCCTCTCCAATCTGGGACCCCTCAGGGGATGTCCAACTGCCTGTTTAGGCCACATCCCTCTCACAATCCAGGACTGCTGGTTCCCAACTGCTCGCCTGCCTGCCTGTCTAATTGCCCCTAAACACTTCTGCCTGACAGTCTGATCATCCCCTAAACACTCCCTTTCTAGCCCGATTGATGCCTAACTGCTCCCCTGCTGGCTGATTGCCCCTAAGTGCCCTCCCCTCCTGGCCTGATTGCCCACAACTGTCCTCCCCTGCCAGCCATCTTATGGTGGCCATCTTGTGTGCACATGGGGGCAGCCATCTTTGACCGTATGGCATAGCCATCTTATATGTTGGAGTGATGGTCAATTTTCATATTACCACTTTATTATATAGGTCTAGAGGCCTGATACATGAAATTCATGCAAGAGTAGGCCTTCCTTCCCCTGGCTACTGGCACCAGCTTCCCTCCTGAACCCGGGACCTGGGCTTTCATTGGCTGCGAGAACCTGGGATTCAGGCTTCTCTCCAGCTGCCAGCACCCAGGACCTGGGCTTCACTCCAGCCACTGAAACCCGGGACCCAGGACCTGAGCTTCTTTCTGGATGCCAGCATCCACCTGCCAAAGTTTGCTAGTTGGTGGCCTGGCTCTCACTCTGCAGGAAGATCATGGGGCAATGGCCAGGCCTCTCACCAATCGCATCACACCGCCTTGGCTTGCCTGGTGCCAGTGGGTGTCATAGTGTAGTTCTGGATGGTTGTCAGGATGGTCTTCCAGATGGTCATTTGCTGTTCAGCCATTTGGTTGATTGGCATTCTGCACTTTTATTAAATAGGATAAATACATATACAGGTATACTGTATGATATGATATATAAAAACATGGCTTTCAAAGAAGTACCTTGAAATAAAAAGTTATAAAATACCCTATATAATAAAGAGGTAATATGCAAATTGACTATCACTCCAACACACAAGATGGCAGCACCCATGTGGTCAAAGATGGCCGCCCCATGTGGACACAAGATGGCCACTACAAGATGGCCAGCAGGGAAGGGTAGTTGCGAGGGACCAGGTCTGCAAGGGAGGGCAGTTGCAAGGGACCAGACCTACAAGGGAGGGCAATTGGGGGTATCAGGCCTGCAGGGGAGGGCAGTTAGGGGTGACCGAGCCTGAAGGCAAGAGCACTTAGGGATGACTGGGCCAACAGAGGAGGGCAGTTGGGGGTGACCAGGCCTGCAGGGGAGGACAGATAGGGGGGACCAGCCTTGCAGGGGAAGGAAATTGTGGGCAACTAGGCCTGAAGGGGAGGGGAGTTAGGGATGGCCAAGCTGGCAAGGGAGGGCATTTAGGGGCAACTAGGCTGGTAGGGAAGGGCAATTAGGGGTAACTAGGCTGGCAGGGGAGGGCAGTTATGGACTATGGGCCAGCAAGGGAGCAGTTAGGCGTCAATCAAGCTGGTAGGGGAGTGGTTAGGGGGTGATCAGGCTGGCAGGCAGAAACAGTTAGGGGCAATCAGGCAGGCAGTCAGGGGAGCAGTTGGGAGCCAGCAAACCTGATTTTGAGAGGGATGTCTGACTACCTATTTAGGCATAAACCCATGGGCCTAAATGGGCAGTTGGACATCCCTCGAGGGGTTCCAGATTGAAGAGGGTGCAGGCTGGGTTGAGAAACACCCTTGAATTTTGTGCACTGGGCCTGCCCCCTCCAATAATAGAATGCTAATATGCAAATTGATCGAATAGCAGAACAACCAGTTGTTATGATGTATGCTGACCACCAGGGGGCAGACACTCAATGCAGTAGCTGCCCCCTGGTAGTCAGTGTGCTCCCACAGGGGCAGTGCTGCTTAGCCAGAAGCCCTCAGCTGGTGCCTCTCCCACTTCCACATCAGGTGGACATCCCCTGAGGGCTCCTAGGCTGTTAGTGGGTGCAGGTCAGGCTGAGGGACCCTACTGAGTTCACACATCTCATGCAATGGGCTTGTGGTAGTATTAGAATATTTTAGTGGACATGAAATGCAGAGATTATGGAGGACTTTAGAGGTTATCTAATTTATCTTTATGAGCCCAATTTACCAAACAAGCATTTTTAGCTAATTCCAGTCATGGTATATAAATTGTTTTAATATTTTGTTAAGTCCATTCATTGATTCATTTGCACTTTAAAATAATTAAAATGTCATAAATTTCCTTTGGGAACTAGTTCATATTTGTTCCCTTGCCACAAAACATTTAAAAAATATATTAACATGAGTTAAATATTCATGTTTTTTCCTAAGATTCTCATGAGAAAGGTTTTGTTAATATAAATTAAATAAAGTGACATTATTGTAGAAGTAAGTAACCTTGATTCTGCTCAAATATATTTTTAAAAGTCAGCTTCAAGTTTGAAACTTATAATTATTACTAAACTAATTTATAATAATCTATACTAATAAAAGGGTAACATGCTAATTAGGCCAGACATCTTCCAGACATCCTTCCAGACAAAGCCATGGTGGGGTGGGGGGAGGAGGAGGGATGAGGCAGAGACAGTAGGGATGATCAGGCCAGCAGGGGAGGGGAGTTAGGGGTGATCAGGCAGGCAGGCAAGCGAGTAGTTAGGATACAGCAATCCGGATTACTAGAGAGATGTCTGACTACCGCACAGGGTTTGGATCTAAACTGGTAGTCAGACATCCCCTGAGGGGGCCCAGATTGGAGAGGGTGCAAGTTGGGCTGAGGAACACCCCCCTGACAAGCACATGTGTTTCATGCATTGGGCCTCTAGTATATTATAAGGTAATACAATTATTTTATTATCCTATATAATAAAGAGGTATTATGCAAATTGACCCTCACACCCTCACAAGATGGTTGCCTACAACCAGGCTGGCAGGGGACTTAGTGAGGGATGACCAAATGACTGAACAGCAGGCTGCATGGGGCAACCAGGCTTGCAGGGGGACTGTGTGGGGTGAATAGGCTGGTGGGAGGGGGGGTAGTTGGGGGTGACCAGGTTGGCGGGGGTGGGGGGCAGTAAGAGGTGACCAGGCCAGCAGGGGGGACATTTAAGAGTGACCCAGCCAGGAAGGAGGAGGTAGTTGATTGATTGGCTGTGAAGAGCTGTTAGAGGTGACTAGTCTGGCAGAGGGAGCAGTTAGAGGCGATCAGACCGGCATGCAGAGGCAGTGAGGGGCAATCAGGCTAGTGAGGAGGGGGGCAGTTAGGGGTGACTAGGCAGGCAGATAGGTGAGTTATTAGGAGCCAATGATCCAGGTTTGTGAGAAGGATGTCTGATTGCTGGTTTAGGCCCAATTTCTGGAATCTTGCCTAAACTGGCAGTTGGACATCCCCTCAGGAGTCCTGGATTGGAGAGGATAAAGGCTGGGCTGAGGGGATTTACCCCATGCACAAATTTCATGCACTCGGCCTCTAGTATAATATAATTAACAATTATTTAATTATTTAATTAAGTTATTACTTTCATTTAATTACTAGTGCCCCCAAATTCTTATATTTCTCATACCTTTATCATATATCAATATTTGTACCTCAAAGGTGAGAATTACTACTTTGGGAGCTGTTTTAGTGAAAAGAAAACCTATAGGAATTCTAAGGGACTGGTTGTGTTATGCTCGTACAGATAAGGTCTCAGGAAGTCCATTCTGGCAAGCAGTGGGTCCAGAAGTTTGGCCTGGCTCTTGGTAAAGAACTTCAGGATCTGATCCAAATTAGGGCATAGGAGTCAGAGATGACTAGGACGTGGAGAGACCCTAGTCTAATCCCCTCGTTACAGGAGAAACAGGCCAGAGTTGTTTAGGGACCCAGGCAATCCTATGTAACAAAAGGCTAATATGCAAATTGACCAAATGGTGGAACAACTGGTCGCTATGACATGCACTAACCACCTGGGGGCATGTGTGAGACATGGCAGGGATATGCTGCAGTGGGATGATGGAGCAGGTGAGTGGGGCACTAGACCAAGGCAGGGTTCAGTCTGTCATTGGGGTGAGCCTCTGGTGGTTACTGAAAGTTCTTTGCTCCCATGCACAGTAGTCCTGCCTGGCACTCGCACCTGTTGCCTGTGCTGGCCCCACTTGAACCCGCTCGCACTCACTGCCAGCACTGGAGTTTCCTCTTGAAACTGCTGCTGGTGCTCAGAGCTGATCCCAATTTCTTGGCGACATCAGTGGTGCAAACGGCGGCTGCCAGCCCTGATCGCCCCTGAGGGCTTCTCCACCTCCCCCTGCTCCTGAGGGGTGATCGGGGCAGTAGCAGCCTCTCGCACTGCTGTTTGCACTGCTGTTGGCATAACCCCAATCACTCTGCGATGTCAGAGGGTGCGGAGCAGGGCCGTTGCCATCAGCGCAACAACATGAGTGGGTCTGCCAGCAGACAGGGGACTGGGGGCTGCAGAAGGAGGGGCCAGGTGGGGGTGCGGAGGAGGGGCTGAGACCTGCCCCTATGCCTACTACAGCCTCGCAGCCCACAATTCCTTCCACGGTACACGATTCAGGCCGCCAGGGAAGGGCAGTTAGGGGAGATCAGGCAAGTGAGTGGTTAGGATCCAGCCCCTAGTAAATATGTTATAAAACATATTTAGTGCTTTCTTTGTGTCAGGCAGAGTTCTTTAGCTGTATTGTTTTACTTAATACTTACATTTTGAGCATTTAACAATGTCCCTGACTCTTAAGATGTGGAGACTTAGAAGCAAAGAAGTAGGGCTCTTTCCCAGTATCACACAGGTAGTTAGGACAGTAGTTTCTGCCCAAGGCTGAACTCTCTATCCCATGCTCTCTCTTCTTATTCCCAGTCTAGCACCATATTGTTCCCACTGGGCTACTCCAAAGCTACATTATAATATCAAAAATTATCCTTTGTGCTATACAAATGCTAAGCACCTGGTTAGAATCAGAAAAATCAAACTTATGAGCCTGTGATGCTATCCAAAAGATATCCTTATGAAAGTAGCAGAGTATAAATAAACAGTTTGGTGATGATAATCCCATATGCCTACTCCACCCCCCAGCACACACAGACATTATTTCAAATGTATGGTAGGTTGTTGGCATTCCTTTTCTCATATTGCTTCCCCTCTTTCCTATGGCACCTTCATATTAGAGTCAAGTTTATTTTTATTTTTTTAAAATATATTTTATTGATTTTATACAGAGAGGAAGGGAGAGGGATAGAGAGTTAGAAACATTGATGAGAAAGAAACATCAATCAGTTGCCTCCTGCATACCTTCTACTGGGGATGTGCCTACAACCAAGGTACATGTCCTTGACCGGAATCAAACCTGGGACCCTTTAGTCCATGCTCGATCCACTGAGCAAAACCTGTTAGGGCTCAAGTTTATTTTTAACCTATTAATCTATCTGAAATTTAATATGTTTGTTTAGTGGAAAAGAAATCAATAGTTTTTCTTATTAGGTCTTCTTACTCTAGGCCTTCAGACAGTGATCAGATTGTAGTTTAAACACTGTACATTTTACCTTTCCTCGCTGTTTTTATGGATAGATTATTTTTATGGCCTAATGGTTCTTTAATAGGCCATAAACACCTTATACATTTTCAAGTTCCCTGATAACAAAGCAAAAGGAGCATGCCAGTTCTAAAAGTCTCAAAACCAGGCCTTTGATTAAAGTTTTCAATAATACAATCTGTAAGTCATTAAAAAAAAAGGAGGGTTAAATTTTGTTGCTGTCATATTGAAATGTTATTTTTGGCTAATGTTACATGCAAACATAATGGGTTTCTTTGATAATAACTTTGTGAAAACAAGACTTACTGGAAATTTTGCCCAAATGGACCAGTGAGACTTTACACACATTTTTGGGACAAACACTTGCATATAATTCTCCTTTCCCCTCTGGCTGACTACTGACTTTTGTTTCAAAAAAAGATCATTTTAGTAATTTTACAACTTATTTAAGGAAACTTAGGAAACTCCTGTGAATTATTAGCAGGTAAAAAACTTGAGTAATAAAATGTCTTATGGGACATTTTATTATAAGATAGATTTTACCTATAGTTACCATATTACCTTTTTAACTTGTAAAGGGCCTCTGATTCCATTTAAATTTTGTTTTAAATAGTAAGATATGAACCAGATGCACAAAAATGCTAAGGTAGAATTTCTCATAGTCCGTTTAGAATCTCCACTAATTCCCTTTTGTGTGGCAGTATTAACAGTAGGTGTTTAGAAATAAAATATGAAGTGGGAGATACTACTTGCAGCATCTTATTACTTGGTCCTGAGTTTTAGCATCATTCCATTAAAAATTTTGCTGGTTTAAAATATTTTGCTGGTTTAAAATGTGTGTGTGTGTGTGTGTGTGTGTGTGTGTTTGTGTGTGTGTGTGTGTATTTTGCATACTTGTATATACATGTGCACTTAAAAAAAATCTATAAACTACTTGGGAGGTGGGGATAGATGAGAGGTTAGTGATTTGGATCTTAGGGAAACAAATGTATGTTTTTCTTTCTCTCAAGGTAAACATTATAAAAATGCATCATGTTGAATTGCCGCAGAATTTTTGGCTGAACGGTACCACATGAACCTTTCTTTACTGTACTGCGCAAAACATTTGTAGAGGACTAGCAGTAACTATACCCGTGCTGAAGTGCCACAGACCTGGATTTCTCCAGCTGAGGCTGGAGCACAAGCTTAGGTTGCAGGTGAAACAGGAATTTTGGGAGGTGATAAAGACAGGTTTTATGAAATTTGAGAAATTTTGGAAATTAAGGGAACCATGGAGAAAGCACAGGGCTGCAGAGCAACAGAAGGTATATTCCCATAGAATAGGGAAGCTGAAAAGCTTGCAACAGATGAGGGAGCAGGAAACAGCATAAGGTCTATATTTACAAAATAAAGGGAAGGAATCCTTTCATCCAGAAGGAGAAGAAGAAAGCCCAAAGGGACTAGGAAAACAATAAGGAAGGAGGTGGGGATGGAGAACCCCACATGTCCAATGTGAGGTTCAACCTTTGAGCCCAGGAGTCACTATAGTAACTAGTCCAAGGGAGTAGTGATCCATCAGAGGGGATATCAAGGCACCAGGATCTGCAGCCTTTATAAGTCATAGGGAAAAGGAACTCAGTGGGACCCTTTTTCCCTTCCTACGTGGGAGTCCATTTTGTGGGATTCTTTCCCTCTCCCCACGTGGGAGTCTGTACTTGTACTTCAATAAATCTCCACCTTTGCTATACTGCCCTCTGCCTGTGGATTCATTCTTCAACTATTGTGAACAAAGAATCCGGGTTCCAGTCCCAAAATTTTGTTTCACAGGCAGATTCCATGTATTGTTAGTGTTGCTTTCTGGGCAGTAACAACTTCCTCCATGGTTGTCTGCTAGGGCTTCTGCCAGGTGGAACATGGAAATGTGGAAACATGGATTACTTGTTCTTTTGGACAATAGACCCAAAGCACCCTTTCATCCCTTTTAAAAACATCATCATATAAGGCAAAATGATACTTGCTCTCTCTCTCTCTCTCTCTCTCTCTCTCTCTCTCTCTCTCTCATTTTATAAATTGCAAGAATATTTCAAAATGATGTTACTTTATTGAATGCTCTGGAAACATACTCTCATTAATTAGAACTAAACTGACATGTTAATTTTTTTCCTTTTTGTTCAGAATTCAGTCAGCAGCAAGGACCTTGTAGAACACACATATGGAAATTCATATATGCTGCCTGATTGTGTATGCCACTCTCAGATTTTGAGATTTGTCCCTACAAGCCAGCTTGAATTTGATAATATCCTGTCAATTAAAGTAAACCTTGTTTTCAAAGCCAAATAGCATAAGTGCCCCAGGCACCTGCAAAAATCCAGGCATACAGGCTCACGTGGATAGTTAGGTGTGCAATTACTTGATTTATACACATGTGTGTTTCTGAAATTACAGCTGCAGGGTTTGTGGTCTCTATGGGGGTGTGAACAGTTTTGCTGGCAAGCCTGGTATGCATTACTTTGGAAATTTGGCTCTCAACATGAATTCCCCTCCCATCACTGATGGTGAACAAAGTCTGTTTGTCACTTTTTCATTTGCCTTGCACAATGATTCAGAGATAAAACAGTCTTCTTTCGCTGCTCTAATTGGGAATCCCTGGCTCATCTCACAAAGTGTGATAATCTTTGCTATTCATTATACAAACATGAGCTAATGCTTCTGTGGATGTGGTAGAAGTTGGTGTGGGGAGGGTAGGCTTTCCACCCCCATTACTGACCCAAATACTGATAAGTTTACTTGAGGGAACCCAGTTTTCCCCCCCACAGAATTCTCATACTGCAATGTAAGTCTTTGAAAGGGAGGCATTCATTCAAAATAAGGTTCTGTTATTCTTTTGGTTTTGCAGCTATTTAAAAACAAAGTTTGCTTTGAAGTTCAATGTATACTTTTAACCTTTTGGCTTAACTGTGAGAAAAGCTTAATCCAGCAAGCAGGCTCAGCCACTCATGATAGTCCAACACTCAAGAGACCTTATCCTTGTGCCGTCTAATTGAGTAGCTAAATGCAGGGTAGATTTACAGTTCAGTGGACATACCCAGGGTAGCATGGCAGCCATATCCTCTCTCCCTTTGTATCTTTCAACTTCACATTGCAGCTTTGAATCAGGGTGGTTGGAATCAAATGTGAAAACAAATATTAAAGAGCAAATATGGACTCTAAAGCCGGTAGCACATTGGGAAAAGAGCGACAAGGACATTGAAGAATTTTGCTCTCCCGGCAAAGGAAAATTATTTTGACATGTGTAACTTTGCAGCTTGGTTAATATTAGAAGCTGTAGCTATTATTAGATTGCCTTTTTATGAGGAAATTAAACAAGGTCATTCCAGTAACACTTAGAGAACTCACACTTTCTGCAAAGCCCTTATTTCCTCAAGGGGCGAATAGGATCTCTACAGGGATAGGAAAGCCACTCCTTTCATCCGTTCTCAGAATAGTTACCTGGAATTATAATGGCTGAGATTGAAAAGGCCTTTTCAGCTCTCAGCTGCAGCCTCCAGGGATCCGGGCAGCATTTTTTTCTCATGCATTTACATTTTCCACTGTTTTGTAGGGCTTTATTTTAATAGTCTCAAAGCCTTCTCCACTTCTGTGGAAAATGTGTTCCAGACTCTAGTCAATCTCATCATGAAAATTACTTTCTTATCAGAAACTAAAAAATATCTCTTACTTTTTTGGGGGGGAATGGGGGGTGGCAAAAACATAAATTAGACAAATAAAATGTCATTAGAGGGTTTTCACATGTCTTAATAAATTTATACATTTAGGATCAGGAAAAACCTCTGCTTCTGTGCCAAAATAGTAACAGTAAAAATTTAAAATGTCTCTTTTTTAATAATACATAAATTTCAGTGATGTACTTGGTATATGTGGAATTGTCTTTTGAGTAATATAACTGGAAAGGAGCATAGGCGTATCAAAGAAGAGAGTAGAAGCTCTTTTGACATCTTCCCTCTTTAAATAAAAAATCCTCTTTCTATTAACCCAGATATCCTCCAGTCTTGGCATTGTTCATTTGTAAGTTTAAAAAAAACAACTGACCAGTGATTACATATATATATATGTATATATATATATAAAACAATCACTGGTCAGTTGTTGTTTTAAAAAGCCTTACTAGTCAGTTCCCTCTTCCCTTTTTTTGAAGGTTTACTTAGGAAGAAAATTAGATAGCATTTCTTTTCCTCATAAGAGACAAAATATTCTATACTTGATTTATAAATAGCAATACTATATACATCTCAGCTGCCTCAAATCAGTTCGGGAACAGGCAAGTTTTAAATACTACAAATGAATGAATACATGTATGGCGTATTTCATCTCAGCTCTTGTTAACATGTTTGATTTGTCATTGCTAATTCAATAACTATTTTTATCTTCTGGGAAATTTCTGAAATTTAAATATTTATTTCACTTATTTATTTAATCATTGATTCAAATAAAACTTGTTGAGTGCCCAATATATGTCAGGCGCTGCTGTAGGCTCTGGGGATTTAATGGTGAGTAAAACAAAGTCTCCCATCCTTGTGGAACTTACATTCAAATGGAGTTATGAAATATAAAAAGACAAATCAGTAGTCTGTCAAAAGGTAATGTGGGCTATGAAAGAGAAATCAAGAAGGATAAGGGAGATAGGACCTCCCTTGAGCATCCGGGTATGCACACTTATGAGGATTAGTGTGCCTTTGCGTGCTGATGTTGGCGGGAGGTTGTTGTTTCCTCCAGGTGTTAGTATGACAAGGTGACTACAAGAGGAAGATCCAAACAAGGACTGAGATTGAACTTTCTGGATTGAAGAAATTGCTAAATATAAAAACATAAAGTGCTGTGAATATGATTATGTAGTATGAGAATTGGCTATTAGATTTAGCCAAATGAAGATCATTGGGAACTGGATATCACATTTTATTTATTTATTTATTTTTTAAAATATATTTTATTGATTTTTTACCGAGAGGAAGGGAGAGGGATAGAAAGTCAGAAACATCGATGAGAGAGAGACATCGATCAGCCACCTCCTGCACGCCCAACACTGGAGGTGTGCCTGCAAGCAAGGTACATGCCCCCAACCGGAATTGAACCTGGGACCTTTCAGTCCGCAAGCCAACGCTCTATCCACTGAGCCAAACAGGTCTCAGCTGGATATCACATTTTAAAAGTGCAGAAGTCTAAGGACTCTAAGGAAAAGAAGAAAGAGAGAAACTGGAGACATTATGTCAAACACTATTTCTGGGAGTTTTCTTCCAGGAGAAAGAGTGAAATAGAAACTTACCTGAAGGGATTATGGAGTCATAGGGGTTTCCTTTTTTCTTTTAGCAGTAGGAAAAATGGAATGTTTGTACACTGATGGGAAAAATTGGTGAGAGAGAGAGAGAGAGAGAGAGAGAGAGAGAGAGAGAGAGAGAGAGAGAGAATGTGAATAAATGAGGGAGTGAAAGAGGTAAATTCTTAGGGGAGCAGAGAAATGGGATGGAACCTGAAGTATAATGTGCAGTTGAGAGGTTTTAGAATTTATTTTTAATTTGGACTAAGGGAAGGCTGGAGATAAGGGGCAGATAGCATTAATGGAGCTGTGGTTATAAAGTCTGTGAAAGCCATATTCTGTTATTTTTTCCATTTCCTTAGTGAAATGGGAAGGGAGGTGAAGAGAAGGATGAGGGGGAACTTGGAGAATAGACGATCAACCAGAGGCATGGACCAGGAGAATAGGAGGGGGGAATGGATTAAGACTGCAGCTAGTGGTCATGCTGATAAAATGAGTCCAGTCAATGTGGTTGTTTTTCTCCATAGATTCAGCTTACAGGGGCATGAGCAATGTATGTAGATAATTGAATTTAACTAGGTTTGGGATTTTCCAGGAAAGTATGATGGTGTGTGTGTGTGTGTGTGTGTGTGTGTGTGTGTGTGGTGGATGTGCAGGAGTGATTATTTTGATTGAACATGAAATTTAATCTGGGTAAAAGAAGGATGTGAAGACATTAGGGTAGTGAGAAAGCTAAAAAGGTTCAATGTTCCAGTGGGGTTTTAAAAAAAGTAGGAATCAGAATCCTGAGGGAGTGAGCTGGGTGCATAGGAGCAGTTGGTCAGAGGTGAGGACCCTTGAAACATCATTCTTGATGAAGGACATTATGAGACAGAAAACTTGATTTGTAATTAAAGACATTAATCATAACTTTTTCTTGCCTTATGATATCACATTTCCTGCTTTATGTCTCCCTTTTTGGTAAAATAAACATCCTAGAAGAGACCTTAAGATTTAGTTTCCCTTTCCAATTCCACCACATAATTATGACAACCACAACGTTTATATTGGGATTTGTGGTTCAGAAGTCCTTTCACATTCAGTTTCTTATTTAGTTCTCACAAAAGGCTAGGCATCCACATTTTCCCAAAAAAAAAAAAAAAAAGAAAGAAAATTAAGTGTTAGATTTAGAAACTTTGCAAAGGTTTGCTTCCTTCAACTCCAAATGCAGAATTCAGTCCACAATTTAGTCACTGTATACACATATTCAGATCACAACCTTCCCCAACACACACACATTCTCTCTCTCTCTCTCTCTCTCTCTCTCTCTCTCTCTCTCTCCACATTTTCAGAATAGCAAATTAGAAGAAGTTGAGTCTGCCTTTGCAACTTCTTTTGGCATTTAATAACATTACACTTGCCTGTCTGTCAGTTCTTCCAGAACCACCCCTTCTTCCCTGTTCTACAATGATTCATTCCTTGTACGAGTTCCTTCTTCTGCATCAGACCGGCTGCCTCTGGTTAAATATCCCTATCATAAGTTGATAACTGCTCATGAGGTAATGTTTCCAATTAACTCTTACTGTTAGGAATTTCTTTTTTATCTTCTTCCAATTTCTGCCAATTGAAATTCCAGAATGGCCTCACTTTTTGCCCTTTAAAGTAATATGGACCATCTACCTACTACTACCCACTTCACTGCCATACAGATGGCAACTTCGAATATTTTTAAGAATCATTGTGCTATGTTTCCCTCACTGTCCTAAATTCCCAACCGCCTGAATAAGATGTTGAGTGCGGGTACCTTTCCAACCTGGTACCCCTTTTTTCCTATTTCCCCCCTCATAGTTCTCCTTATATTTTAGTACAGACTACAAATGATAATTTATCTAGTATGGGATACAATATTCAGGATGGAGTTTGCCTTTGTTTTGGATACTGTCTTACACTTAAAACGTGTTCTCATTTTCTATTTGTTTAGTACTTGTTTTTTTAAAACATGTTAGTCTATATTGAGTTATTATCAACTAAAACCCTTACATGACCTTAAATCATATGGATAATCAAATGTTGGAATACAATACTACTACTATCTTTCTGCTCTAAGGTTGGCATAATTTCCCTTCTTAAATCCAAGGTTATGGAGCAATATTTTCTTCTAGACATTATTTCTTTTAGCTTTATTTCTACCATTGTTTTATAATTTTATTGCTTTATAGACTAAGCCTGTATGACATTGGTTTCTTAGGAATTTATTGAGATTTTGTGACCTTGCACAGGTTATTTCTTCTAAATTTTCATATTTTGCTTGAAGCAAATATATAGTCTCTATTAAAAAGTTTATTTGTTAGAGCTTACTTTTTTTAATCTGTAAGGGATATATTTGCTTTTCCTGGGTTTGTTTGATTTATTGATAGTTATTGATTAATGATTGCCAACTGCAATTGTTGAGTTATTTATTTTCCCCTAGGGTTCTGTGAGTAGTTGTTATATATTTTTAGCTGTTCTGTTACATGGACATAGATTGATGGTGACTGTACAAAACCAATAAATATTATTTTTTTCCTCATGATTAGTTTTATGCTAAATTATTCTTTTCTGATTCTGGCTTTCTTTTGATATATATTTGTATCTAGTAATTTTTAACTATCCTTAGGCTTTTGAACATATATTTTTCTGTTTAATATTTCTGAATCCTTAAAAATCTATTAGAGAGTATTTTGACTAGTGATAACAGATATTTTCATTACTACATTTTGAAATTTGCTTTTTACAATGTATTCTGATTGTAAAATTTACTGCAAGTTTTTTTTTTCCTTTTTGTTCTATTTTCCTAATTTCCACAGAACATAGTGAATTTTCTTCTGTTGGCTTGAAAGTTATCCTTCATTATGATTTAAGCTAAAGTTTATTTTTTATAATAAGTTTATACACTTATAAATTTCATTCAAATAAGTTAAATACTTTAAGAAAACCTCCATGTGTACATCACATCACCTAGAGTTTTAATTCTTGATGGTTTAAAACATTTTCTTGCTTCTGAGACTTTTTTTCATATGGTCATTTCTTTTTTTAGAAAATAAAATTTCTCCTAAGTTATTTATTCTTTCTTAATTCCTATAGATTTGCCATATCCTGCTGATGTGTGTTTTTACTTGCTGGAGACCATGTCAAAGGGGTTTTGTGTGATAAACTTTTTATAGCCCTTTGTGTTTGATAATGTTTTTATTTCACTTAAAGAAAATATTTATTTGGATATAGAATTCTGATACAATAGGCTTTTTTTTTTTAACAATTTGAAAATGTAACTTGATTATCTTCTTGACTCTAGTTTCCCTTGAGAATTTCAATGTCAGTTTGATTCTGACTCCTTTATGAGTGGTTGAATTTTCCTTTCTGGAACCTTAAAGAACTTTTTATTTTTACTTAATGGTTTTAATTTTCACTATAACACATCTTGGTAGGGATTTGTCCTAATGTATCTAGTTTTCCATTATTAATTCTTTCAATCCTAGGTCTTATATTTTTCTTTAATTCTATATATTTTAAGTTATCTTTTTCAAAAATGTTTTGCCCTCCATTTATTTATTTATTTTTCTTGTAAATTTCTATATTAACTTATGTTGGTATTTCTATTGGTATTCTAATTATTTTTATTCTTCTCATCTCGTTATCTCTTCTTGATATTTTGGGGGCTTTCTATTTAGCCTGCTTGTGCTATATATTGTTAGTGGTGTATCTAATAGCCATTTCAATTTTTTTATTGTTGACTTCATTTGTATGACATTGTGCCCAGTTGTAGGAAATATTTCATTATTGATTTAGGTAAGCAAAGAAGTACTTTTGACAATGAGCAAGGAATAATCAGATGGTTTTAGCGCCATGTTTAAACTTAGGATGCTTTGCCATTTCCTGGGACCAAAGAAAGCAATAGAGGAACAGCCCATATGACTGATGGTGCCCTTTTGCCAACACTGGAAAATAGAATCTTGGAGTTCAAATGGGATTTTTTTTTTTAAATTAAGAAATGTGATATTTTTTCATCTCTGTGTCACTGAGCCATTTCATCCCCACTATTAATATGTTTGAGTGCATTATTTTATTTAGCTAATTTTGGTTATTGAGATATGAGGGAAAGTATGTGGAGGACTATATGAGATATTTTTCTTTACTTCTACTACTCATAATAATACTAAAATTTGCTGCTAATATTACTGATCAGTGGTTTTATAAAGGAATGCGAAGAAAAAACTTCTTTGAGCCTAGTTAACACTCTTTCCCTGGCTCCTCTTCTGCTCTGGTTTTAGTTTACTTGGCAGAAGCAATAACTGCCTTCTCTTCTTATCAGCACCTATACTACATGTAACCAGCTGATGTCTAGATTTAACCCAGGAGAACATCTGAGATCTAAATACTGCTTTTAAGTTGATGCCAAGTTTCACCCTTGTCAAGTGATTCCTGTTGAGAACACCAACCCTACTGCATTGGATTACTTGAATTATTACTTTTTTAAATATATTTTATTGATTTCCCACAGAGAGGAAGGGAGAGGGATAGAGAGTCAGAAACATCAATGAGAGAGACATCGATCAACTGCCTCCTGCACGCCCCCCACTGGGGATGCGCCCACAACCAAGATACATGCCCTTGACTGAAGTCAAACCTGGGTCCTCTCAGTCCACTGGCTGACGCTCTATCCACTG
Source organism: Lasiurus cinereus (assembly GCA_011751065.1). NCBI lineage: Eukaryota > Metazoa > Chordata > Mammalia > Chiroptera > Vespertilionidae > Lasiurus > Lasiurus cinereus. The sequence goes on from JAAGEH010002531.1 coordinate 2,647,821, forward strand.
AGCCAAACTGGTTTCAGTGGATTACTTAATTATTAATCAATATTTTTCGATATTAGCCCAGTTGATGTCTTGATTTTGGATATTTTTGCCTTAACATCCCCTCTTTGCCCTCCTCTTATTGTCATCCTGGGTGTTGCAAGATTAAGACTGAATGCTACTGGGAACACAGTTATGAGTGAGAAACAGTGCTTGTCCTCTAGGTTATAGTAATCTGGGGTAGAAAGACAAGTTGACAGATAATTACAATATAATCTCAAATATGCTATAGTAGTGACATTTAAATGCTATAGAAGTGAAAAGAGTAAGAAGTTTTTTTGTCTAGAGAAGTTGGAAATTAATTAGTAGAAATGTTGACATTTGAACTGAGCCTTGAAAATTCAGCATTTTCATTCAAACTGAGGGCAAAATTGAGAGAAAATGTGATATATAACATGGAAATGGGATGGAGAAAGAGCATGGTGTATTTGAAAGACTTAAATAGCAATTCTTCTGCACCTTTTTTGAGCACTTGTGTTACAGATGTAACAGGGTGAGATATTGAGAATTTAAAAGTGGAGATGCACCAAATCAACTATGTTATTTATTTTCTGCTACCCATAGAAGAACAGGCTTTATCATTTGGGAAAGAGGAGACTGGTACTGCATTTATTTGAATTGATTTTCTTTTGCCTTACAATAAATAAGTGTGTGTGTGTGTGTGTGTGTGTGTGTGTGTGTGTGTGTGTGTGTTTATATTTGAAGGTCTACAGCATCTGAGTCCATGAATCATCCAGAATTTCTATACATCATTACATCCCGCTGTTATAGGAAGCAACCAAGAGAGGAATATTAGATCTTTTTTTACACAGTAGGAGGAGAGAACAGCTAGTACCAATGAAAATATAATTCTAAATAGAGAAGAGAGGGAAAGGGCAAGCAAATAACATAGCAGATGTTTTGGGAGTAGAGAATGAAAACTCATGTTGATTTAGCACTTTAAAGTAAGATATTGTGGAGTGGTATAAAGTGCCATTGAGTGCTTGGTTTCCTGGAAGCCTTGGAAGAGATCAGAGGAGGGGGCCCTGGCTGGTGTGACTCAGTGGAGACAGCATCAGCCTGAATACTGAAAAGTCACAGGTTAGATTCCCAGTCAAGAGCATGTACCTGGGTTGCAGCTTATATCTCTGACCCCAGTTGGGATTTGTAAAAGTGGAAAGCCATTGATGCGTCTTTTTCACATCAATGTTTCTCTCTCTCTCTCTCTCTCTCTCTCTCTCTCTCTCTCTCTCTCTCTCTCTCTCTCTTTCTCTCTGGCAGCTGGCGCTGGCTGCTTGCCAGAGCTTCTCGGCTCCTTTGAGTCCAGCTCTGCCTGGCCCACAGGACTGGTGGGCCCCAGGCGTTGGCCCACCCTGTGGAGGAAGATGCTCATGTGCAGGGAGGAAGTGCTCTCTTTTTTCCAGATACTGCCCTTCTTCTAGAGAAGAGCCTAAAGGAAGAGGACAGAAGTGCTGTCATAAATCCTTAAATTCTTAAAACTATGTCCAAGAATTTGGTGACATTTGGGGATGTGACTGTAGACTTCTCTCAAGAGGAGTGGAATGACTAAATCTTGTACAGGAAGAAAATTTGTACAGGAAGGTGATGTTGGAGAACTACAAGAACTTGGTATCACTGGCAGGAGTTCAGTTTCTAAACCAGAGATGATTTCACTACTGGAACAAGGAAAAGAGCCCTGGTTGGTGAAGAAGGCTAGGACAGGAAGCACATGCTCTGATTGGGAATATGCATTTAAAAACATTGAATTTTCAGCAAAGCAAGTTATTTATGAAGAATCATCTAAAGTAGTGACAATAGGGAGAAGCCATCATACTTATAGCCTTGATTGCCTCGATTTGATAGAAGACTATAAAAGTGGGGACTGGTTTCACAACCAGTTGCCAAGTAAGGAGGTACATCCTCATCAACTGATCAGCACTCATAAGAAAATCCTTATTGAAGATCAAAGTAATAAATATACTGAATCTTGAAAAGATGTATGCATGTTTATTTACCAGCATGCAATATTTGCTATAAAACAAAGTTTTCCCACCAAAGAAAGAATATATAAGCATGAATCACAAAAAAGAAAATACCCTTCAAAAAATCTGTTGAAATCAAGCCTAAGAAAGTCTATATAGAAAAGAAACTTTTGAAATGTAATGAGTGCGAAAAAGTTTTCAACCAGAGTTCATCCATTACTCTTCACCAGAGAATTCATACTGGGGAGAAATCCTATGCCTGTGTTGAATGTGGGAACACCTTCAGCCAGAGTGCAAACCTAGCTCAACATAAGAGAAAAAATTTCAACACTGGAGAGAAATCCAAGAATGTGGGAAAGCCTTCAACCAGAAACCACACCTTGCTCAATACCAAAGAGTTCATACTGGAGAGAAAGAAACTTTATCAGTGTAACAGGTGTAAAAGAGCCTTCACCCAGATTGCACACCTGACTTAACATCAGAGGGTTCATACTGGAGAGAGACCATTCAAATGTATTGAATGTGGAAAGGCCTTTAGTAATGGTTCATTTCTTGCTCAACAAAAGAAAATTCATAAAGGAGAGAAATCTTATGTATGTAATGTGTATGGGAAAGCGTTTAGCCTTCGTGGTTACCTAATAATGCATCAGAGGATTCATATCAGAGAGAGACCTTATGAATGCAAGGAATGCAGGAAAGCCTTCAGCCAGAATGTACATCTTGCTCAGCACCAGAGGATTCATATTGGAGAAAAACCATATGAGTGTAAAATGTGTAGGAAAGCCTTCAGCCAGATTGCCTCAGAGGGCCCATACTGGAGAGAAAAACCTATGAATGCATTGAATGGGGAAGGACTTTAGCAATATCTCATTGCTGGTACACCAGTGGAGTCATACTTGGGAGAAACCTTATATGTGTAAGGATTGCAGGAAAATATTTACTCAGTATGCAGACTTTGCTCAGCACTAGCAAAGTCATCCTGGAGAGAAACCTTATGAATGTAATGTATGTGGGAAAGCCGTTAGCTATAGTGGTTCTCTTACGCTGCATCAAAGAATTCACGCTGGAGAGAGACCCTATAAATGTAAGGACTTCAGGAAATCTTTCAGGCAGCATGCACACGTGGCTCATCACAAGAGAATTCACACTGTGGAGTATTATTTGAGTCTCTACTCTTCTTCACCCTCATGTCCAGTCATTTGCTAGGAGCTATAGATTTTATCTCCTACTATGACTAAATCTCACTCCTTTAATCATATACACTCCATCATCTTTGTTCAGTGCACAATAATTTACTTGACATGTACTATGGAATTAGCTTACTAACTGGTTTACTATGTTTACCATTTATTTGGTCAGTTGTCATACTGCAGGCAAACTTGTATTAAAAACAGTTTGATCATTAAAAAAAATCCTCGGGTAAGGATTAATAGAAACAACAAAAAATGGTCAGAGGAAGGGGACTAAATAGTGGGGACCAGCTCTGATGGGCAGTGCTTGATTCGCACAGTGCAATAGAAGAACCATGACACTACGAATGAACACTGTGCACTGAGGTACAAGGTGATCTGCTATTTTTTGAAACCAAATTTCATAGGAGAGGAAACCAATATGGCTGGTAATGTCCTTCTTGCCAACAGTGGCAAACAAAGTCTTAGTTCAGATTATGTTTGATTTTAGAAAATTAAGAATTAAAATATTTTTGCATTGTGTGTGTCACTGAGTACTTTGTCCCTATTATCAATATATCTGAGTGCTTCATTTAATTAAGTTTTCTTTATAAAACTGTGGGACACTTAGAAGAATCATAATGGCCATTGTAACTTCAGCAGTTCACATTATGCTGCATACAGAGCAGGTTTTCAACAGATATGTGCTGATTGAACAAATGAAATAAGTGTCAGGAACTCAGAGTGGTTGATATCAGTAATCCACTGTAGCTCTTATCAGTGTAATTAGGTAACTGCAACTTTCAGATCCACTTTTCACAGGATTGAAGATCTTTGTGCTCTAGATTCACCATGATTTAGTTCCTCCTAAGTGACAAAATAATGCATATTTAATTATAATGACAATATTCTTTAGTTTCTCTGACACTAAGGTTCCTGTCAACATAGAGAAAACTCTCTTATTGAGAATGTTATCACCATAAACAATAAACAGGAGAGGACTTTGTTTCTTTACTAAAGCACCCATCATCCTACATGTAAGGGATCTCAAATGCCCACATTAGTCTTTGTGCAAGTTTAAATGAGTCATTGTAAAAGTCCCCCGCCTCTCATCCTTTATGATTTAAATATATTTCAACTCCTAATATTACTTCTAAATATAACAGGGGTGCCTTAGCTATTTTACTCAATGGTTAGAGCATCAGCCTATGGACCAAAGGGTCCTGGGGTTTGATTCTCGGCCAAGGACATACCACAGTTGCAGGTTCAAGCTCTGCCCCAATGGGGCATGAACAGGAAGCAAGTAATCAATCTGTCTCTCTTACATGGATGTTTCTCTCCCTCTCTTCTCTCTCTTCCTCTTTCTTCCCCACCCCTTCTCTTCCACTCTTTCTAAAAATCAATGGAAAAATATCCTCACTCCTTAAGTGAGAATTAAAAATAAATATAACCAGGGCTTTTATTTAGTTCACATTTTGCTTGTGTATAAGTCATCAACATTTTGTTACTGAGTGTCATATAAAAGGCACACATCATTCATTAATCATGTAACTTATGTAACTTAAAATTATCATCCCTGGGTAGAAATTACTGAAAAAAAACGAAACGCTTTTCAATATTGGAAGTAGTATATCTGGCAAGAGGAAATTGTACATAGAATTGAAAACAATAAAACAGGACAATAACAAAAACAGGGCTACCTTTAGAGGTGTAGTGTTTATGGTCTGTTGACCAGGATTTAAAAACTGATGGTACCTTTTGCTAACTGGTTGACTATGAACAAATCATCTATTTCTTCATTTTTGACATAGAGGTGTCACTATGCTTATCTTACTGGGTTACTATAGGGTTAAAATGAAATAATATATATGAAAGCAGTTATTATTATTTGTTATTGCTATTTTAAAAATTGATCTGCCTATCTTTTCTCTATTACCACAAATATGTTGATTTAACTAATTAGTGAAAGTGTGTGGGGTGGAGGCTGGGGATAGATAAAAGTATAGTCCATTTGGAAATATTTTTTTCATATGATTTTCAGAGATTAGTTAAGTGTAGCATAAAATAGTAACAGAGCAATTTTAAGGTGCCTTGCAAGAGTACAGTATTACATTTATGATTATATACTCTCTGAAGGACCCAACACCAAGGCCAAACAAGTCAATTGCTTTCAATTAGGGGTATCAACTCAGCGCTCAGTGTTTACATGTGATTATTTATGTATGAGTTGAGTCTTCCAAAATGGATGTTAGAAATAAGCAGCTTGATTTTACATTAGATTTAGCCCTCTAAAACTCAACCCTAATAAAAATACTGTGCCTATTATATGACAGCATTGTAGATGATTTTCTTAGTTAATTTTCTATTACTCATAATGTATGGATATTCCTAATGATTCTATTAGAGTTTAAATAACAGAATTCAGCATGAATGTATTTTTACTGAGCAGAAGAAACATAATTTCTCTGAAACTGCAGCTGCTGTAGTTGAAGATGAGGCTCTTACTATCCCTTAGGGAGATTACTGTCTCTGCCAGCTGACTTAGTTTTTATACAGCCAGCAATTTATTAGATTGCTTTGCTCTTAAGTGTGATAATAGGCCTTATGCTTAGCAAGGTTTAGAGACTTCCAGTGCATTAATATTTTATGGCAATGACAGGCAAGACACATTTTGTTTACCTAACAAGACAAGCCAAGCCAGAGCTGATGTGTATTGGAGATTAGCACTTTCAATTTAGAGGAACCCTGCCAATGATATATTTAGGGCATTGCAATGGCTCTTATAATTGTAATATAATCAGTTCCTTATTTGGTACTACATTGGTATTATTTTCAAAGATGTCATAGCTTTACAGCCTTAATAGGAGGTAAACTCACTCTTAGCTGACTAGTGTTAACCACATTAATGACCATGAATTTTCTAGTGACTTATTTTCTTCCAGTAAGAAATTTTATTTCACTTGGAAATCATTCAGCCATGAACCAAAAGCTTTCATAGATGCACATAGATTCCAATTTTAGTCAAAAGGTCCATTCAATTGATTTGATTCACTTACTGGGGAAAGGTGTGTCATGATGCTCTTGATTTTTGGAACTTTATTGTCCACTGTTGCCTTGTTATTTTATAAATTGTTGAAAATAATGTAATTCCAGGGCCTCCTACCAAATATAAGTACAAATAACATATCACTAGACTACATAAACCAACTGAATTACTACAGTACCATTTCAGTTTTGTTTTCTGCATTTATAAACAGTCACATCCATTTCCTTATTGGACAAAAGTCATAAGTCTTGATGAATAGCAAATATTGGAATATTGATTCTCTCTAGTTTCAAATTATCCTAGTATACCTAGCTCATATATATATATATATATATATATATATATATATATATGTGTGTGTGTGTGTGTGTGTATGTTTTTGAACATAAAATTATATGTACAGCATTTCTCCAGTGTTCTTGAGGACTGTAAGTATTCCAATAAAACTCTTAGGTACTTATTATCTATATTAGTGGCCCGGTGCATGAAATTTATGCGTGCAGAGGAGAGTGTCCCTCAGCCTGGCCTGCACCCTCTACAATCTGGGACTTTTGGGGGGGATGTCTGACTGCTGGATCAGGCTTAAACCAGCAGTTGGATATCACTCTCTCACAATATGGGACTGCTGGCTCCTAACTGCTCACCTGCCTGGAGGTCTGCTCGCACTCAACTGCCTCCTACTGTCTGACTGGTCACTATGACATACACTGGCCACTAGAGGGCAGACACTCAACGCAGGAACTGCCATGACACCCAATGTTCGGCATCATGGACCTGACACCCACAAACCAATACTCAGCCTCCCCTAAGTGGAACCCAGGTCCTGCCATCACCCTGGAGCAACAACCCACCAAATCACAGCCAATGTTGCCAAGACCCCATGGTATAAAATGCGGCCCACAGTCCAGCCCACCCCAGCCTAGAAACAGTTGCTGTGGACTTCAGGTAATGATGTCATGTAGCAATGTCTAGCTTCCTCTCTCTAGCAACTAGTCTCCTTGGAGTTTCTTCTGCCCAGGAACATGACTTGCTTTATAGTCAGGTGCAAACATTTCACTCTTTAACCAAATGTTTGTGAAGTGTTTTCCCATGTCTCATTTCATTCGATCCTCACAGAAGTCCTGGAGTAGGTAGATAGAAGACTTGGTAGAATTCTATTTTCTTTTCATTAGCCAGAAAACGTAGATTTAGAACACTTAGAAACTTGACCTGACTGAAAAGAAGTAAGAAATGGTAGACCTTGAAAATAACTTCAGGTTTTCTCACTGCACAGAATATAGATAAACACAGCTCAATTAAATATTTTACCCTTTGTTCTCCTTGTGTGATCTACAATAATAATCTGTTTCATGTTGATATCTACTGCTGTGTTGCTGACAATTACTGAAAGAAAAGTTGGGTGCTTTATAGGGCTGGAAAAAGTTTTGCTAAATCAGAAAGCATATCTAATTAAGCAAGTTTATTCTATTTATATAAAAGGCTAAGTCGACTCGCACATGCATAATACTTATAAAGTTCTTGCTGGTGCCAATTGCATGCGTGTGTCTCGGTCTGTCATTGTTGATGGTGAATTTGGTTGGCACTTCTATTATAGAGAAAAGGCAAATAGCAATATTAAAATATTTCTGCTAATTAATTTTCTTTGAATGTGATCCAATTCATGCACTGGACCACTAGTTTAGGGCCTACCTGGTGTTTCTCAGTAGTTAGAACATTGACCTGAGCACTGAAGGGTCTCAGGTTCGATTCTGAGTCAAGGGCATATACCTGGGTTGCAGATTTGACCCCAATCATGTGGTAGGCAACCAATCAATATGCCTCTCTCACATCTCCCCCCCCCCCCCTCTCTCTCTCTCTCTCTCTCCTTCTCTCCCTTGATCCCTTCCACTCTCTTTAAAAAGCAATGGAAAAAATATCATTAGGTGAGGATAAAGAAAATAAACGTTTAATTTAGATCCTATATAACTATAATTTAGATATGCAGTGGGATTTTACCTCCAAGAAAGTGGACTTCTTGATTTAGAAAGGGACTGGAAAGCTTCCATCCAATTGGTTAGAGTCTAGTTTTGAGGAGAGAGAAGTAGGCAGGACAGACACAGGTTTTGGAGTGAAGGGTTTGGGTAATTGAAAGGGAAAGAAGCTCAAATGTGTTGAGAAATGAGTCAGTACATTTGCAAAACCAGAAAACACCATGCACTTGTAGGTTTAGAAGAATAGCTAATACCCACAGTGTTCCAGGCATAAACACATACCACTTCTAATATTGTTCTGTACAAGCCTCAGAGGAACACAGCCAAGTCCCACATTTTGGGGTTGGTGTCATCTTGCTGCAGCTGGCATCTCGCCTGTGCTTCACAGAGTCTTCTGATGTTTCTGAGAGAGGGAAAAAAAGGAAAACTTTGGTTTGAGTTTACAGATTACTTTCTTTTTCAAAGTGTGGGGTGGTGGTGATTGAGGTGGGTGGGAATGAATATTGTCACCTGGGCTAAACTCTTGAAAATTATAAATACACAAGAAAATGACATTAATCCTTTGTACTAATTATCAGGGTTTTTGTTGTTGTTTTGGGGTGAGGACTTCATGTGAAATGACTAACAATTCCAAAGAATGCTTGGCCAGTAGGGTGTTGAAGTTGTGACTCCTTTTTAGGACCTTTCTCCTCTCCCTGCAATTGCCTAGAGAGTATTTAGTTAAATGCTCGTTAATTAAATTTTGGCAAGGACACATGCAATCAGATTCATCTCGGACTCTTCACCTTCTGTTTCTAATTTAGCTTTTCAGGAGTACTCTCTGATTGCACACCCACAGAAGAAAAATCACGGGGCTATGAGAGGAAGGGTTAGAGATTGTGTTAAGCTTCATCGCCTGGGAAATAAAGCAGGCATACATTTTCAAAGTGCTGGGAAAGAGTGGAGACACATAGGCATGCACTCTGCCTGAGCGTGAGAGTTTCACTGTGTTCTCCGTTTTACTCATGTGTGGGAGTACTATTTTTCCTTTCCCTCCCCTCCCCTTCCCAGAGCAGTAAGGTTCTCCAACTTGAGTGGAGCTCAAAAGACAGCACTGTTGGGAAGGAGCTGGCCTGGATTTCTTTGTGGAATTTAGGGGCCCAGTGACTTAGAGCAAATCACGTGGCTGGTGATTGGCTTTGTCTCTGTTTTCGTAAGTGATTAAAAAGAAAACCACTTCAGTAATCCTCAGACCTCTGCTCTCTGCTGGGACCTCTCCCAGCCAAGCCTGCTCCGTGGAACCCCGGGAAGAGGAAAGCACACAAGCGCTGGGCCAAAAAAGTTAGAAAAAGCAACAAAGACACTGGAACCAAAAAGTTCAGTGTGGGTTAGAATTCAAGGGCATTCCCTTTTTGTTACCAATTTGTTTTTCAGATCACTCCCTCTCAGCTTCTAGGAGCTTCACAAAATCTTGGAAGCTGGCTTTCTCTATGTTTGCTTTGAACACATAGACAGTTTGGCCTTGAGTTGCCACTAAAAAATGTCATAATAATGGTAACAATGAGATCATTCAAGTGACATAAGATTTTCAAGAGCAGGACTGCCTGCAGAGTTGTTGGGGACAGAAGATACTGCTCTGCCCTGGGTGAGCGCTCTGAAATGCAGGAATTTCAGAAGAGTTTCCCAGTGACTGAGTATCTTTAGTCCTCAAGCAAAGGTTGAACAACATTTGTGTTACTTTAATGCTCTTTATATGGGCTTGCATTATTTTTAAGTACAATACTCACATATGCGTTTTAAAAATTTCTAAATCAGTTGCCTGGCCAGTGAGGAAAACAGTTGGTTCCAGGCCTGGAATTCTGTGCGCTTGGGTGGGAATTTTAACTCTATCACCTATTGGCCCTAAGATCTTAGGTGAACCCCCAGCTTTCTGACCCTGCTTTCCTCACCTATAAAAGGGAGATTATAATAAGGGAACTGTCCTCTCTGGGTTGCTTGAAGCAGTAAAGGAAATAGTATATGTCAAACGTGTGACACAGTACCTGCAACTGCAACATAGGGAGTACTTAATATAAAATGCCTCTAACCTTTAGGACAGGAACTGGCTTTAGGCTTTTCTGTTTTCCCATATTACCTAGCTTTTTAAAAAGACAAAATGGAATAAAAGGTTATGGAAGATAGTGACCGCTAGTCATTTTCTCTAACTCCCTTTTCACCTTGCATGTGTATGATAAAACGAGTCTTTTAAAAAATGTTAATAAAGTGGTATTGGGAGAATATTTCTTCTAGAAATAGTAGTGTGTTTTTTTTTTCTGCAAATCACTAAAGTGCCAGGCAATTGTCCAGCATGGAATCACAGTGGGCTTGGTATATGAGAACAAGAATATTTTATTGTGTTTATGGTTGTATAAATGCAAGCAAAGAAGGAGTAAGGCTACATAAAGTAACATCTGTACTTAGAATTGCACTCATTTAATAATGTTTTATGGCTTTCTCACTTTAAGAATACATTGTATTGTTGTTTTTGTTTCATATAGAAATATCTTGATAAAAAGTAAATCCAGGAGCAATGACATGAATTCTGCACATAAGATTTGGTATTTTGTTTTATGCTGTTAGTTATTTAATACTACAAGTATTTGTTCAATGGTCAAAACATTAGAAATAATTAGCCTAAATGTGTTTAAACCTCAACAGAAAACACTTGTGCTTTAAAAGACCTAAATATTTAATGATATTTTTGCAAACCACAATTTCAGCTCTTTATAGAAGAGAAGCTTTACCTCTGAGACCTGAAAAAGACTACTATATAAAGAAAGAGACTTTTATATTTTTAATGTATAATTTAATAAGAATTGTACCTCCCAATCTTAAAAGTCTACAGCTTGAGAAGAAAAACAGAAAAGTCATGTCAGGAAAATATTTTAGAAGGGTAACACCTATTTATTTTTTAGGAAAATGTCCAAAGTATACAGAAGGCAGAAATCGTACTCAGATGGTTTTAGTTGATTGAATTTTCTGTGCCTTGAAAGTCATAGCACAATTCTCTGGAGACACCTATAAGGATGTATTACATCATAAAGTACACCAAGGATAGTAACCCATGTTATTAAACTGTCAACATACATTATGCTACAATTTGTCCTCAGTCTAATGCAACTAAAAGCCTCATTGTTGGCAGGAAGTTTAGAACATACGACTATTCTCTAATCATCCAAAGCCTAAGGTACTTTGGAGGGAAAATGCTGTAATAATCTCCCCACCACTCTGAGGCAGCATGTGTGAATTTCATTGGTTTTGTACAGCCAATGTTCAGCTATTACAGGAAAGGATTACCACTTAAAGGCTTTTACTAGTGATGCTATAGATGTCTCATTTCACAGCATATTAATAGTGGTTTTGTACAATAGTAGCTGAGAGAAATAAATCTTAGAAACTAGAATTTAAATCACGTTTAAGTTTCACACAAGTGTTTAACCGGAGCTCGGATATTGTAATATTGTCGATATCATCAGACCTCACAATTATAGAATCCTTTTAAATTCTGAAATTTAAGTAATCCACAGAAATGTGGACAGACTAAGTACTGGCCACTATTTCCTAAAATACTTGATTTATTAAATAGATAAGGCATTCATGAAAGCGGGTATTTGCTGATGGAAATAAAATTTCTGGTTCACAGATGGTTGAGGGTTCACTCTTGTGTGCGACGTTGTGAATTATGTCATGACAAATTTCAGATGCTTCCTTGCTGGGAGCATCTCAAAGATAAGGGAAAAGAGGACTTGAACTAGTGGTACTTAATTTTTATTAAAATTTCACCAGGGGAACATGCAGAAAGGATAGGGAAGTAGTGGAATGAAGGATTTACTTTCTTTAACCTAAGGAGTACCCATCCAAGAAGTGATAGGTATACCACTGTGTAAATGTGGTGTTGAATATATATGAAAATAGCATTTTTTTAAAAAAGTAGAAGCTGTATCTGTAATAACATCAGGAAATTTGTGGCATGTGAAATTCAATTCTGTTTTGTAAATAAGTTGTTTTCCATTACATAATTACATTGAGCTGGCTTGAACACTAGGAAAACCTATTAGAGAGAAGGCAGTAGCTTCCCATAGGTTTTTTGACATCCACTGGGCTTTTTTCCTCTTTCAATCTGAGTGATTTTGTAAACAAAAATCTGAAGTCACCGAAACCGGTTTGGCTCAGTGGATAGAGCGTCAGCCTGCGGACTGAAGGGTCCCAGCTTCGATTCCGGTCAAGGGCATGTACCTTGGTTGTGGGCACATCCCCAGTAGGAGGCGTGCAGGAGGCAGCTGATTGATATGTCTCTCTCTCATCGATGTTTCTCTCTATCCCTCTCCCTTCCTCTCTGTAAAAAAAAAATCAATAAAATATATTTGGAAAAAAAAACCTGAAGTCATTGTCCTCCCATTGATTTCAGTATAAAGGTGGGAATAGCTGAAGAAGCTTTAAGTCTTTGTGTGACCAGCCTTCTAGCTGATAATATGATTTCATTTAATTTAACATCATTTATGTCTTGCTCCAGTCATAGGTTTCTGCTTCCCACTTCCATTGTGTAGGTCACTCTGACATATCCTTCCATTCTCATGTGGAAATCAACCATCTAAAGAAGTTCTACCTGACCCTAGAGTATTATGTGCTCTCATAGTCCTATGCATTTTCTTATACAGTGGTACCTCGAGATACGAGTTTAATTCGTTCTGTAACCTTGCTCGTATATCAAGTTGCTCGTATCGCAAAGCAAATTTCCCCATTGAAATCAATTGAAATGCCATTAATCCATTCCAGCCTCCAAAATGCCACCCCAGTTGTTCTTGTTACATGTTTTTGAATAAGAAAAATGTATTTATAAATGACAAATATTGAATAAAAACATAATAAAAGAGAATGTAAAGGAATAAACTGGTTTTATAAAGTGTATTTACCTACTCGTTATACTCTTAATGCTACACTTTATCCCTAAACTGAATGTAACTTAACTAATCTTCACTGAACTTAATTGCTACTGGTCTTTGCGTTTTTGGCCGATTTAAAAAAACACAAGTGTCCAACGAGGCTTGCCTCTTCCTTCCTTTCAGAATGTTTCTGAAATGGGTGAGGCAAGTTTCATTGAACAGCTCCGATGCACGACCAGTAGCAACTTTTTCGGGGTGTTTCTTTTCCATGAAGTGTGACACCCTCTCCCACATTCCTAAGATCTCCTTTATCTCACCCTCTCCCACATTCCTAAGATCTCCTCCACCTCTGGCTCCTCCTCGAAACCAATTTCTTGGAGAACCTCCACATGTTGCTGAGATTGCAACTCTTGTAACTCCTCCGTGGTGAGTTCCAGAGAGTGCTCCTCGACGAGCTCATTCACGTCTCTCTCATTCACCTCCAGGCCCATGGATTTTCCCAGAGACACTATCTCCTCCTCCACTGGCACCTCGGGTTCGAGGGTTCGAATCCTTCCAAGTTCCTTTCAGCTACGGCCTCAGGCCACAGCTTCTTCCATGCAGAGGTCAAAGTCCTCATTGTAACACCCAGCCAGGCCTGATCAATAATTCTGAGTCATATCACGATGTTAAAGTGGTTCTTCCAGAAACTCTTGAAGGGTGAGGTTTGTGTTCTCTGTCACCTCAAAGCAGTGCCGGAACAGGTGCTTGATGTACAGCTTTTTAAAATTAGAAATCACCTCCTGATCCATGGGCTGCAGGATAGGAGTGGTGTTGGGAGGTAGGTAGACAACCTTTATAAACTTGAACTCTTCCAGGAGTTCATCTTCTAGGTTCGAGGTTCGGTGGGTGAGCAGGAGCATTGTCGAGGGCAAGGAGGACTCGCATGGTTAGGTTGTTTTTCTGTAGATATTTCTTAACAGAAGGGCCGAAAACCAGGTTTACCCACTCCACAAAGAACTGCCTGGTGACCCATGCCTTCGGGTTTGCCCTCCACATAACTTGCAGTTTATCTTTTAAAATCTTATGTGACTTAAAGACTCTGGGGTTTTCCGAATGGTATACGAGCAGAGGCTTGATCTTGCAGTCGCCACTTGCATTGGCGCACAGTGCGAGAGTTAGCCTATCCTTCATGGGTTTGTGGTCTGGCATCGCCTTCTCCTCTGCCATTATATAAGTCCTATTCGGCATCTTCTTCCAGAAAAGCCCTGTCTCATCACAGTTGAAGACTTGCTGGGGGATATATCCTTTGGCTTCTATCAGTTCGCAAAAAGTTTTGAGGTAATCCTCAGCTGCCTTCACATCCAAACTTGCTGCCTCACCATGCCTGACGATGGAGTGAATGCTGGACCTTTTCCTGAAGTTATCAAACTAGCCTCTACTGGCTTTAAATGAGTCTTTCAATGCTTCATCTGTGGAAGTGCATGGGGTCTGCTCCAGCAAATCACTGAAAATCGCTCATGCTTTCTCGCATATGATGCCCTGTGTTAATGTATCTCCTTTAGGCTGCTTCTCCATCACCCATACCATCAGTAGATTCTCCATCTTTTCATGGAGAGAGCTACGGAGCTTAGAAATTATTGTAACGCCCTTAGCTGGCATTATACCCTTTATCGACTCCTTCTGTTTAAGCACAGTGCATATCGTTGAAGTACTACGCTTGTATTGCCTCGCCAAGTCAGCCGCTTGCACACCTTGCTCATATTTTTCTATGATTTCACGCTTTAATTCAATAGACATCATCCTCTTCTGAGCACTGACCTTTCCACTCGCTTTCTTCAGACCCATGGTTATAAAAAGAAATGTGATAAAGTATGTAAATGCACAAAAGATGCTTCGACAATGAGGTAAACAAGCACACTGACTGAGGTGTGGGAAACTAGGAGACGCTTGAGTCACGGTAAACTGGTGGGTCTTGTGCAGCTGGCCGATCCGCGAGATTACTCGTAACTCAAATGTTGCTCATATTTCAAAGCAAAAAATCCCTCGCTCGACAGCTCGTATCTCAAAAATCTCATATGTTAGGGCACTCGTATCTCAAGGTACCACTGTATAAGATCTCTATTGGTTTGATTTCTACTTTTATGGAAATATCTGTTGATTGTCTCTTTACCTAGAATATCAGTTTCATGATGGGAGAGGTATATTTTGGAGTTTTTGTTGTTTTTAAATATCATCTCTTTAGGACCAAGCATTGTCTGGCTCATAGCTGACATTGGATACATAGTCCTATATAATAAAAGACTAATACACAAATAGACCAAACAGTGGGACAACCAAACAATTGAACAACCAGGCACCATGATGTGCACTGACCACCAGGGGGCATGCACGAAACATGGCAGGCATCAGCCGCCATGAGATGGAACAGGTAGCAGGGTGCCAGACCAAGGTGGGGCACTGGTCACTGACATCAAGGTGAGCCTCTGGTGGTTACTGAACGTTCTTTACTCCCCACACCTCAGTCACATCTGCTGCTTGCACCTGCTACCGGCACCAGCCCTGCTCACACCCATTGCTGGAGCTGAAGCTGCTACTGGCACCCACTGCCAGTGCCCTGTGCCAGTCCCGATCATTTGGTGCCATCAGCGGGTGCGTGTGGTAGCTCTCGGCAAGAATCCCACTCGCACCCGCTGTCAGTGCTGGAGCTGCTGCTCACTCCTGTTGCCAGTGCTCAGTGCTGGTCTGATCGCTTGGTTTCATCAGTGGGTGCAAGTGGCAGCTTCCCAATCACTTCTGAGGGCTTCTCCACCTCCCTCTGCTCCTGAGGGGTGATTTGGCAGGAGCTGCTGGGCCTTCAATGGGTGTGAGTGGAGCCAGCCTTGTGAGCATGAGGGAGCAGCAGCAGCAGGAGTGGGGCTGCTAGCAGACAGGGGACTGGGGGCCACAGTGAGAGGGTCCAGGTAGGGGCAGAGGATGGGCCAAGACTGGCCCTTGTGCCAACCACAGCCTCAGAGCCCACAGTTCCTTTTAAGGTGCACAAATTCGTGCACTGGGTCCCTAGTTTTTATATAAGTGACATGGTAAGCAATTGCAATAAGTTTAAATTCATAGCTCAGTTTTGTCCCTAGGACAAAAACGTGAAACACTGTTTATCATCTATAAATTTTTAAGTTTTGATTCTATCTCAGAACTTCTAGAAGAAAATGTGTGCATCATTATCATTATTAGAATGAATAGGCATTGAAACTAAGGTAGTTATTAGAACTTCTCACTGGATCTTGTTGGTTTCTTGTTTTTCAATATGCTAATAAAGATGCATATACTCTAGTCTATCACAAATTTATTTTAATAACTATTTCAATATAAATGGATACATATACATATACATATACATATATATATATACATATACATATACATATATATCAGGATTAGAGCCAATCCCTTTAGTTTTTCCAGCAGTAACTAGAAAGTTATTGTCCACTCCAACATGTGCTAGCATTTCTTTTGTAAAACTTGTGATAACTTGAAGTCCTGAAAAAACATGGTGAAGGCAGAGATTGATCTGATGGTAGGTGCTAAAATTTTTTTATATTGGCAGCTTCATGGGATGTGGTTGTAAATTCATGCCCCTTCCTCAAAGGAGTACCTTTCAATGCTATTTTACCATTATTTCCAATTTCACCATCTATCACTATGACACTATTGGGGAAAGAGTAAGCCTACCACTGTGATCTTCATTGCTAATTTAGTTCATCTTCAGAAATCTCTACCCTTTTTTGAAAACACACACACACACACACACACACACACACACCCCTGTGCTCCATCATTATTAAAGTATTATGGTTTAACTCCACATCTTTGCCAATGACTATACTAGTTTGGGCTCATATGTATCCACCATTAATATATCAGTCATATACCCAAATTACTTAGATTCGACATAACAATTAAGGTAATAGTGAAATGTTTTATGACAAAAAGGATGCATAATGACTGATAGCTTAGTATATATCTAACAAATATAGACAGTACACTGTCTAATCCTTGAGAACAAGGGCGAGAAGTAGTGTTGGCAGCAGCTTGATCTTCAGACCATTGTCACCAACTTAGTAGAGAATCCAGAAAAACTTCTTTTGAAGCCATCCTCCACTCCACAGAGTTGAACTATTTATTCCCATGTGTTAAAATGCAAACATCAGCAAAATAAATGTAGATGATTCTTTAGGGTTATGTTAGAGTAACTTTCAGATATATTGACATATTTAAAGCATAATTTACCTAACATCTATTATTAAATCTATCCTAGTTTCTTTGTGTGTATTATGTGTAATTTTACCCTTTTTCTGAATGTTTCATTGCCTACAGAACTCTGATCTTTCACAACTCTCCTATAATTTATTGGACATGGAGTTCCCACACTCCAGTTTTCTGGTGCTTCTTCTTTTTGTCTATCTCAAAACCTACAAGAAGGAGCTTTCTGAAGTCAGGTGTATAAACACTTGGTCTTGAGTTTTTCTGATAAATTGAGATTACTGGAAAATACTGTTCCTGTGGAAGAGACAGCTAGCTGTCTGCTAGAGAGTCATGCTCCTTCCATGGTGCAGAATTTCTGAGTCCCTGAATTACCCCTAGCAGAGAGATAACCTGAACAAGAAAAGTGTTTGGAATTTATAGGAGCAAAAAATAAACTTGTGTTAAGCCACTGAGATTAGTGTTAAGCTACTGAGATTTCAGGGTTTATCTGTTATAGTAGCTATTGTAACTGCTTAATAGAACTCCTTACAATGAAAGTAATTGAGCTTAGCTGGAATATAGAAATTCATAGAACCAGAATAACTTCCTTTGCTGAATGGTCATAACAGGACAGTCTCTGGCTAATGATCTCTTTTACAAAGAAAACACTGCTGCTCTTGTTTTTCTCTTAAATAGATTTCTAATTCCTTAAAATATGTTTTCAGGGTTAAATTTTTTTATTGTCATACAGTTTTCATATTTCTTCTCTATGATATAAAATGGATAGTTCATAAGTAAATGTGTATTTTTCTGATTCATCCAGTACCTTTTAACATCCTACAATCATTATTTGATTCTGTAATTAAAGATATGAGATGGAAGAATAAAAAAGATAATGAGAATTCATGAGACAATTATATCTTAAAATATTAAAAATGATAACATTGCACAATTCTCCAACAGTTGAATCTGTAGCCCTTTAACACATGATTTTTTCCCTCCCAATCGGGTGACTATGGATGTCAGACAATTAATATAGGATTTTGGACTCATGTTCTAAAAGAAAATGGGGTGGGGCCTGGGTGGAGGGATGCAAAGGAAAGGAAAATGGGGGACATCTGTAATAGTGTCAACAATAAACAAAGAAAATAGATTATGCTTTAAATTTTAGCTTCTGCCACTGTTTTTCAATTCAAGTGTATGTGTATGTATATATTTATTAACACTTGTTTTTTTCACACATTTTTCAGTGTAGGTTAGAAAAGATATAGACAAAGTGGCTGTTCAGCAGGATATTTCAAACTTATGTGGGGACAAGACCTTATTGTGTAGTATTCTTCATAATGTCGCAGGAAGTCAAGCATCCCTTCCCCCTGGTTTCCAAAAATTCTGATGCCATTCACCATTACAGAGCAAACCAGAAGTGCTCTTATATAAGTTTTCCAATTTGAGGAGACCATTTTTTTTAAATTAAGTTCTAGATTCTGATATGCCTTCTTTTATAAGTGATAAAGATGTTGTTGTTGCTGGAGCCTTCATGGTATTTTGATTCAAATCTTACATGTAAGGAAAATTAAAGCCAGAGGAAGTAATTACACATTTTCAAAATATTAAAACAGAACATTTAGCAAACTAATATCAAAGCACCAACCACACATCTACCAAAATAGCTATTTGGCAGAGTAAGTGAAAATTACAGAGAAACAAATCAGGCAACATAACACCCCGGCCATAATTTTCACTTTTCACCATGTGTTTTGGCACCGTGTGTTGGCCCAGTGATAAGCCCACAGCAGCACTGGGCTGGATCCAATCCCAGCTCTGTCATGGATTAGTTATGGTAGTTGGATAAGTCACTTACCCCTCTCGGTGCACTTTTCTCATTTATAAAATAGAATAATGGTTACTCCATCTACCTCATCATGAGGACACAATAGTACTACATGTGAAAATATAACGTTTAGTGTTGACAGTCAGGACTGCATCTTCTTGGGTCTCTGTTACAAAACGGACCACATACAAATGTGATCTGTTAAACTTTATTGCCATCCTGGCTTGCAATATGTATCACAGGTGTTATATCGTTGAAGGAAATGAACAGTGCAGAGTTTTTGAACTTACACTAACATTTTCTACCTACATGATAATAAGTAATTAACCTGAAAAGACTGTATTTATACGTAGTATATTGATATATGTACATATTTATAAATATATTGGACATACAATGTTTTTAACTCACTGGATCTCAAAGTACAGTTCAGGCACTCCTCTGGATTCCCATCTCTGTTTCAGGATGTCTGCAAGGTCAAACTTTTCTCCTAATAGTATTAAGACCTTCTTTATCTCTTCACTCTCTCTCTCATTGCAATTGCATTTTCCAGGGGCCACATGACAGTGCAGGGCATTGGATACAGAAACAGAAAAGGGGATCTAGCTGTCTTTTCTTAAGCATCATGAGTTACAGATTTTAAACAACGCCAGTATTCTCACTAAAATTGTGTGTATATCTGAAAAATGTCTTACTTTTAATTTCTAATACAGTAAACATCAGTAATTACAATCCAAATATACAAAAGTATTTTGTGGTCCTTACTCATTTTTAAATGGTGAAGCGGAGGGGTCTTTTAGACAAAAGTTTGAGAACCATGCATTTAGTTTATACTCAGTTCTCTCCTCATGAAAGAACTGTCAGAATTTTTTTTTTTTAATTGGAAATGTTTATTTTCTGGTCCGGTTTGGAGTTTCATCATTGTAATCCTCATTCTGGATTCTCTTTAGGTTCTTTTTGAACCATTTTGATCTGTGTTGGAATAGTTGCTTCTTCAACAGAACTGCTATAGCAAAAGCAAAAATATTTCAGCCCTTTTATCTGTACATGCTATCTTCTCAGGTGACAATCAGCATTCCTATAGTCTAGGTAATCTGCATAATACCCAAACTTGTCACCTTTCCATCTGCTTGTGATGTAACTCGCACCCTTCATGCTACCTCCTTAAGAATTGCATTGACCCTAGCTGGTTTGGCTCAGTGGATAAAGCATTGGCCTATGGACTGAAGGGTCTCAGGTTTGATTCCGGTCGAGGGCATGTACCTTGGTTGTGGGCACATTCCCAGCAGGAGGCAGCTGATCGATGTTTATCTCTCATTGATGTTTCTAACTCTCTATCCCTCTCCCTTAATCTCTGTAAAAAAATCAATAAAAGATATTTAAAAAAAAGAATTGCATTGAAGCAATGGATGGAGATGATAATCACTGACTTTTGGCAGAAATGAAGTCACTTCTAGGTATGTTTGAACTGCGATAATGACACTGCTCTCCAGAAACAATGGACTCTGTAGGCTTCTTATATGTAAGTCCCTAACACTTTCCTGACTGCTGCAATTCAGTATGTTGGCATTTCACTCTGCGATCTTAGTCTAAAAGTCTAATATGAAATATGTAAAGTACCTTATGATTACAAAAATGTATCATCAACCAGGTTTTTGTTATTTTCCCTTATCATTAAAATATTTTCTTTAAACCAGTTTTAAAGAAAGGTTGCTTGCTCTTATATGTTTTAGTCATATCTCTAGGTAATTGCCATATATTTGGAATAAAATTAATACCTATTTATTACACAGCTGATAATATTCTCTGCAATGGATCTAATACTACCTTTTTTTAAAAAATCCTCACTGGAGAATATGCTTTTATTGATTTTTAAAGAGAGAGGAAGAAAGAACAGGAAACATCAATATGAGAGAGAAATATCAATCTACTGCCTCTAATACATGCCTGGACTAAGGATGGAATCCACAACCGAGGTATTTTCCCTAAACGGGAATCTAATCTGCAACCTTTTAGGACAATACTCGATCAGCTGAGCCACCTAACCAGGGTTAATTCTACTTTTTTGGTTGCTATTGTTTAATCTGCACCCAAATATAACTTTTTTTCACTGATTTTTAGAGAGAGTGGAAGGGAGAGAGGAAGGGAGGAAGAGGGAAAACGTT
Organism: Lasiurus cinereus; assembly: GCA_011751065.1. Taxonomy (NCBI): domain Eukaryota; kingdom Metazoa; phylum Chordata; class Mammalia; order Chiroptera; family Vespertilionidae; genus Lasiurus; species Lasiurus cinereus. The sequence continues at coordinate 2,669,121 of JAAGEH010002531.1, forward strand.
GATGTGAGAGAGACACATTGGCTGGTTGACTCCTGCATGCACACCATTTGAACTGGGGATCTACCTGCAACTGAGGTATGTGCCCTTGACCAGAATCAAACCCATGGTCCTTGGGTGCATGGGCCAGCACTCTAACTACTGCACAACACTGGCCAGGGCCTAATCCTACTTTTAAGACAACAGAATTGTTTTGGCTTATTTGTGGAATGGTTATCTTCTTTTTTAAAAAATAAATATTTTATTGATATTTTACAGAGAGAAAGGGAGAGGGATAGAAAGAAACATCGATGAGAGAGAGACATTGATCAGCTGCCTCCTGCACGACCCCACTGGGGATATGCCTGCAACCAAGTACATGTCCTTGACCGGAATTGAACCCGGGACCCTTCAGTCCACAGGCCAATGCTCTATCCACTAAGCCAAACCGGTTTCGGCTCTTCTTCATTTTTTAAAATACATTTTTTAAAAGATTATTTTTTTTTTACCAAGAGGAAGGGAAAGGGCTAGAAAGTCAGAAACATCGATGAAAGAGAAACATCGACCAGCTGCCTCCTACACACCCCCTACTGGGGATGTGCCCACAACCAAGTACATGCCCTTGACTGGAATCAAACCTGGGACCCTTCAGTCTGCAGGCTGATGCTCTATCCACTGAGCCAAACAGTTTAGGGCTTTTTTGGGGGCCATTAATTCATAGGTCCTCTCATTAGGAAGTGCTCAGTTAAAAGGAATCATCTTAGCCCCAACTTATGAATAATTTGTGTATAAAAAGAGATAGCATAGACTCCAGTTGGGAGGCACTACCCCAAGGGTAGGGATTCTCTTGGCCCTGCCCCATTGAAGATACTCAAAGAGTAACCAGAATGTTTCCTACATGCTGTTTCAGGGAGACTAGAGTCCCATAGAATCCTGATCAGAGGTTGGAAGTGAAGGGAATCCTGCACATGACAGCCCCCACTCAGACTCACAGAGGATGGATGCGCCACATTAGAAATCCTGAAAATCCCAGAGGGCAGAACCTGCTTAACTAGGCCCCAAATTTCTTCAACTTCATTAACCACAGAAATCTTTAGGAGGGACATATTTAAATAAATCTGAGGACACTTATGTTATCACAAAGCATTATTCAGGAAGCATGGACTAAGAGAAAAATCCATCTCTTAAGTCATTATAAAGAATTATAGCCATGTAATGCCTACAAGTGTCACTTTGCCTCTTTCTTTACCACTTGTTCCAGGTACCACCAAGCAGAGGTTGATCTGCATCTTAGCTGGAGGACAGAGTGCATGTTCTGAACAGGGCTAGGTCATCCACATGGGGCAGCCTGGCTGAAATCTGTCTTCTGTACCTTACCTCTATGGGAGAACTTGTTCTGAATTACAAATCTATCTACTTAATAGTAAATGCTTGAAGGATAGCCAGTTAGGAAATTGGAACTGGTGATACTAGTTTTTTTTACCTTCAAGTTCAGTGAGTCAATATAACTTTGAAATATATTTAAGAGCAAAGGAAATCATTTAGCAAAAAGAAGAAATCATTTAGGATGAAAGGGAAAATGAAAGCATGAGAACCTTTTTAACTCAAAGCACTACTAAACTTGGCTCATAAATGGCAAGATCCCTTATATATCCTGTAGAGGGGCACTCATCACCAACAAGTATTTCTTGAAAAATATCTGGCCGTGTAATAATTTGCTTTTCTGAGGCAAAGCTGTGTGATGAAATAAATCCACTTGAACACAAACAGCCTCTAGGACCCAGGAAAATAAACATTCATCCATTGTTAGTTATCTCTTCCAAATATCCCACAATCCAAACTTGAAATTAAGAGCAATGAAATGCCAAGAGAACAGATGTGTGAAAATGCTGACTGAATGTAGAACTGGTATTACATCTTAAATATATCCGATCTGCCAAGTCTTTCCTAACAAGCAAACATGTTAACTGAAGGAATGATACTCCAAAGTCAACTTCAATAGGTAGACTTAAAAAAAAAATCTTTTGGAGACTTTTCTATGCAGGTGGCTCCAAGGAACACAGTTCCCCCAATCGTTCAGCTATCTTCGTGATGGCACTGTTCTTAAGCACACCCATCAATTATTTGAAGTGGTGATAGTGTCATTTTAATAAAAAATGAACGTCAGAATTTTTCAAAAGGTATCACTGGGTGAATGTTCTCACTTTCTAAGCACCCTGGGAGAAAAATGAACAACAACAACACCTCATTAGGATAAGTTGAAAATCTGAACCAACTGCTCCTCATACTAGGGCAAGAATTATAGTTTGTAGTTGAGCTTGGTTACTTCTCTTCCTGGATGGGCTTGGTGCTTTCCCTCTGTGGACTCAAAATGGAAAAAATAATAAAGAAAAATAAATCACTTAGCAAAAAAACATAAAAGGTAGTGTTTTATACTTCTCCTTCCTCCCAAAGAGTGCCTTTATTTTTTTTGCAGGGAAAATAAAGTTCTAGGAAAAGGAAATGTCAGCATAGGTCTTCAGGGAGGGTCTGGGTGCAGTGAGTGGTTCTGGGAGGGTCCAGGTTGGAGGTTTGCCGGCGTTGCTGGTCACTTTCGGGCCGTGAGGACGGTTTTTCCGCTGTCACTTCACCGGCCCCCTTTTGGGCTGTCTCGATGGGCCTGAACAACTTCTCAGCTCTCCAGCAGCCCGTCTCCCTGCTCCAGCTCTTCACCGTACAGAATTTCTTAATTGCCAAGAATTTCCTTTGTGGGGTACAGTCCGGAGTTTCTCTGTTAGGAACCGCAACCTTGAGGGTACGGTTCTGATCACTGGCCCAGCTGGAGGTGAGAGATCGGGACACATTACCCTTCAGCCGGTCATCTATGACGATGTCGTGGCCCTAACATTCGGAGCAGCGCTTGGCGGTGTTCATCACCAGTGCCCGGCCCTCAGGCTCTGCATGAGGATCCAGTGGATCTTGTCGAATAGGGTGCTGGCCGCCCCTTTGCCTCGGGGGCTCAGCCACAGGTTGCTCACTGTCCACTTGCCCCCGTGGATGTGGGTGTGGCCCTCCCCGTGTTTCTGAATGGCAGTGGTGGTGCAGTGAGCAAACACGCTGTCCACTCGCTGGTCCTGGGGGTGGACCTGACCGTGCAGAAGCAGCAGAATCCGCGCTTATACAAGTAACAGCGGAGCGCGCGGTAGGTAGACACCGGGACATTGCAGCGCAGGTTGAACTTCCTGCGGGGGGTTAGTAACAGGTGTTGATATAGAGAGAGGGACCACGTAGGCTTCCCTAGTGGAGGGAGACACAAAGATATTTTGCTGTCCTGGGACCGCTTTTTTTTGTTTGCGAGAGCTTGTTGGCCAGAAAGGTGCCGGTGCCCTGGGCTTTGCCAGGAGGCTTCATGGTCCAGGTGCTGGAGCGGCTTTTCGAGAACCTCTGAGAACCGGTTGCAGCCCCGCGCGCGTAGGTGACTGGGACACAGTCCAGGTAGAGGTATTCTCCATGCTCACCTTTTCCTGCCGGAGGACTCCCTTCTTTCTCCAGCTCTCTCCTACATCTTTTAATATTCTTCACCATCAGATCCTTCCCAGTCCGTTCCTAGTGGTTCGGAAAGTGGTTGCCTAATTTGATTGTCCGAGAGCCATAGCCAGTTTGGACACTGAAGACTTTTCGGATGGTTTGCATGCTCATCTGGTGAAAATTCCAATCGTTTTCTGTCATCCTCTCTTCTCAAAATGATCAGCAAGGGCTTCTCCATATCAGCAACGCATTTCCCTTTCTCTGCCATAATCCACAGGTGCTTATGGAGCCAAAGGAATGTCCAATTTCTTTTCAGTTTCACAGACTCTTGCCTGGGGTTCTCACTTGATGTCAGAGCACTTTTCGGTCACTTCTTCATGGCCCACCCTGAGTGATCTGGGTTCATATAACTTCTTGGGCCTTGTCTCTCCACACCCACCTCACCCTCCACCCCCTCTCTCCAGCCCCAAGCTTCCCTTGTGGTTTATACTTTTTAAGCCTCTTTTTCCCTCTCTCCTTTTTCACTCTTCTATTTTTATTTAATGATAGATTTTTAAGATATTTACGTTGGGAATTCTAATAACATTAATTTTCCCCAGCACCATCTAGCCAAATGATTTGCAATAAATATTTGCTAAGATAACATTTTAAACTACTTTTTCTAGGGATGGTACTGGGGAACTACTTTCTGCATACATTTTGTACAATTGTTCATTTGATTTAATTTCTTTGGCCAGTTGTAGTTCCCTGTTAATTAGATACAAGCAGTGGATGAACATATAATCAAATTACCTGGATCAAGGTCTTATAATCTGCTACTCTATGGGAGCTTCATAGAAATGCTATTCCTGTGTCTGCAGTCTCAGCACTCCAGAGATTACACACATAAATGATGTCCTAGTACAACTCACATTGTAGGATAAATTTGCAGTGAGTATGTCTTAATGCTTATTTCACTTGTTTCCCCTTTTGGAAGCACTACCAAGCTCGAATTCATTGATAATGACTTAATCAGTCTCTTGGCAGGGAAAAATCCTCTTTAAGATGTACCTGATAGACTCAGAATGGAGAACCTGCATGAGTCCCAATGCTTTTACATAGGCATTCATTATATCACTGCAAGAAAACAAGTATTTTTGATTCACAGAAACATCTTGAACTACTTTACTATGCTTTTGGGTCATGAACACCCCAAACATATTTCGACAAACACTCTTTCTTCAGTTTTGAAACCCATGTGGATAGCCAGGGAAAAGCAATCTCTGTGTTTCTAATTAATTTATACTTGACTCATCAGAATAGTGTTTTCTAAGAGCTATTTGATGTATAAGACCCTTTTTGAGCATTTCAAATATGGCTTCTAAGCATTTTTCCTTTGACCAGAAAGTCATCCTCTCTCTCCCCCTCCCCGCCCCCCAAAGCAAATGGAATTCAATTCTCAAAAGGCTTGATTTGGTTCAAAAAAATTGTCAGACTCACACAATGTGACAAACATGTTCTCCCACTTAAATGGATTAACTCGTACAGTAGGCACTAAGAATTAAAGGGCATTTTATGCCATTAAGCAAAGATTTAGTTAAAATGGATTCAGTGTTAATGAAATTTTTGTTTATTTAGCAATGCTCTCAGATAAAATAACCTACAAAACACTGATGTGAATGGGTATAAGTACTGCTGTAGGAAAATGCAAAGGAATTAAAATTTTTATCTGAAAAACACACATTGGTCTTTATACTGTATGTACAAAGGATTTTGAGTATTATCTCCCTGGTTTCAGACCTAAAGTCAATGTTGTACACAGGAGACTCAGACATAGATTGGTGTCATCCAATATTGCCTCTCCTACCTTTTATATAGTGATCTGAGAAATGGTAATTGCTACAGTGAACTACAGTGACAGATCTGGAGCATGCCCATTGACAAATGTTCCAGGCTTTCATGTTTCATTACACTTGCATAGTCCAAGGGTGTATGAGTATTATATTTTCATCTAAACGTCTTTCTGGATATTTGTCTTACAAGTACGTTTTTGCTTTCTATCTAATAGCCACTTAGTTTGAAATAACCACATTGATTTTTAAATTCATTGTGTCATAATTATCTGACTTTTTACTGATTCATTGTAGCAAAAATTTTGACTAGGGCTTCCTGTCAACTCATATTCTACATAAACAAATGTTTGAATATTCCTTTCATGATATTTTCTCTCCAACATATAACAACTCTTGCATATGCCCTTGTGATTTCTTCCATCATTTATACCCAGATTTCTTCCTTAATTCAGGCACAAACTAATTCATCATCTCTTTATAACTTCTGGTTAGTGATTACTTATTTATTTTTCTTGGCTTTTTGAAAGACAACTTTAGTTTGCAGACAAGAATATACAGAGGATTTTGTATTATCACCACTACATTTGTTGGGCAGATATACACATATGACACTATTAGTGGCCTGGTGCATGAAATGCATGCACAGTGTGTGTGGGGGATATCCCTCAGCCCAGCCTGCACACTCTCCAATCTGGGACCCCTTGAGGGATGTCCAACTGCCCATTTAGGCCTGTTTCCAACACAATCCAGGACTGCTGGCTCCCAACTGCTTGCCTGCATGTCCTCCCAATTGCCCCTAACCACTTGTGCCTCCCAGCCTGATCACCCCTTATCCACTCCCCTGCCAGCCTGATTGGTGCCTAACTGCTCCCCTGCCAGCTTGTTTGCCCCTAATTGCCTTCATCTGCAGGCCTGGTCACCCCTAACTGTCCTTCTCTGCAGGCCTGATCCCCCAAATACTGGCCTTATTGTCCACAACTGCCCTCTCCTGCAGGCCTGATCCCTCCTAACTGCCCTCCCCTGCTGGCCATCTTGTGTCCACATGGGAGGCAGCCATCTTCGACCACATGGGGGTAGCCATCTTGTGTGTTGGAGTGATGACCAATTTGCATATTACTCTTATTAGATAGAGTAGACAAATAATAGATCCCACTAAGTGTGTAAAAACCATCTAATGACTACACTGAGTGGCCAGATTATAAAGTCAGAGATCATCATAATCTGGCCACTTAGTATATATCCTATATAATAAAAAGCTATTATGCAAATTATCCCCTTGACCAGGAGTTTGACCAGCAGGCAGGCCAGCCAACTGCCCATCTCTCCTCCCTGTGGCCAGGCTGGCTGGACCCCATCCATACATGAATTCATGCACTGGGCCTCTAATATATATTTCATCCATAATAATTTTGTTGCAAATAGCATTAATACCAAGGCAGTTTGATCATAATATAAAACAAATGCAAATCCCTTAGAGTTCAAAATGGTTTTGTATAGAAGCAGGTATTGCCTAACTTCTGAAAGTTTTTAACATAATAGTTAGAACAGAACCTATTTCATAGGTTGTTCTGAAACATTTTCATAGAGGTAATAGCTGAACCATAAGCTTTCAGTGCATAGGATGATGCTCAACTAACTGAGCCACACTTGTCAGGGCCAAGAGAGCACTTTGTACAGACACTATCACCATTTCATCACTCTCTCCCCCACCCCCACCACCAGGAGACTTTCATTTTCAGGTAGCATCTGTCATATAAGATGCTAGTAGCTCTGGATGTTTTTGTCATAAGTCAGAGAGCAGTACATATATATTTTGTGGCCTAATTTCCTGATAAATTATAACAGACAGCTAAAGTGTACTTTCCACTGGTAGCAAACAGCTATTGGCAACCACCCTGCTTCACTCATGGATTATAAATACATTAGTTAAGATCAATTCTCCTATAGGATAAAATTCAAAGTATTATCAAAGAAAAAGGAGGTCTAAGTGATTACTTTATAGTAGATCCAATTTGACTGCAGTTGGAATTCAGATGAATAAGATTGATTTGAATGATCAAGAGTCATGGTTGCCTGATGTACATTTAGTATAGCAACTTTCATACCTCTGATGTTTTTCTTTCTTTGAACTCAAGGGTAGACCTGGGGAATATTATTGAAACAACATGATTTCATTCAGGTCAACAGTGATCTTCAGAAGACATCATAGGGTCTGTAAGACTTTTCTCAAATTGCAAGACAACTGTCCTATTGTGAATAATCATCCACATATTTCAGTGGGATAAGTGTTATCCTATATAATAAAAAGGTAATATGCAAATTGACTGTCACATCCTTGCACAATATGGCTGCCCCTATAGGGTCACAAGATGGTTGGCAGGGGAGGGCAGTTGTGGCTGATCAGGCCAGCAGGGGAGGGCAGTTGGGGGCAATTGGGCCAGCAAGAGAGGAGTTAGGCATCAATCAGGCTGAGAGGGGAGTGGTTAGGAGGTGATTAGACTGGCAGGCAGAAGCAGTTAGGGGCAATCAGGCAAGCAGGAAGGTGAGCAGTTGGGAGCCAGCAGTCCTAGATTGTGAGGACATCCCTCGAGGGGTCTCAGATTGGAGAGGGTACAGGCTGGGCTGAGGGAAATTCATGCACTGAGCCTCTAGTACCTACATAAGACAATTACCTATGTGCTTAAGTTTAAAAATAGTTTGTCATTGTTTTAGGTTGTAAAAGTAGGTTTTCCCAAAGCATAATATATAACATTTATTTTAACATGGAGATATTTTTAAATACAACAAGGTTAAATTCTCATAGCATGATGCTTTTTTTAAAAATAGAAAAATATTTTTAATATTTTGTTTTTATCAAGGGAAAACTACCCTAAAAGAGAGAGGGCAGTTTGATGTCTAAAATTAAAAGAGTAAATTACTGCTTTATCCTATAAGTGTCTTTATAGGTTAGAAGTGAAAAATATTTTTAATTTAAAAGTGAATTTGGAGATCTGAGCATGCTCACTGTGCATCACCTTAAAATTATTAAAGTAGTTTGATTTAATAGAGTGAATCTTCTCAAGCTGAGGAGTACTTCACTTTGTACTGCATAAGCTCAGATGCTAGAACCTGATCACTTCCCAGCTGAAGAGCTTATAAAAAATACGAAGTACTCTAATAATTTTAAATTACTCTATAATGTACATTTTCAGGTCTCTGATCACCTCCAAATTCAAGTGCTTATAAAACTGCTCCCATAATTTTAAATTGCTATGTGCACAGTGATTTAAAATTGTGAGAGTGCTTCAAAGTTTTTTAATAAGTGCTTTAATTTAGAAGCGAGTTGAGCAATTCTCCAGTATAACTTCAAGAAATTATTAAACTGATGTTAAAATTTATCCTGTGGAAAAGATTACATTATGTATAGAAGGGTGAGGCTCCAAAGGAATAAATATAAAGATGAAGGTACCAAATGCTCAGAAACAACCAGTAAGGGAAATGAGATAATGGGGTCCTGGGGGGCTTTGTTTTGCTAACTTTGCTCACTGCTTGCCTGAGGCTATACTTCTTGAAACTCTAACAGGTCCTTCAGTTCTTTAAGGCGAAAAAAATGCATTTAGAGAACTTCACTTTATATTCTCAGCATTTGAAATTATGGGAAAATGGCATTGTTAGCTTAAAGGAATATATCTTAGCAAAAGGGGGAAGAGAAGAGGAAGAGGGAGAAGGGAAGCAGAGGTATATATATTCCCCTCTCTATATATATTTGTATAGAGAAAGAGAGAGAGAAAAGAGAGAGGGAGAGAGAGAGAGACAGAGAGAGAGAGAGAGAGAGAGAGAGAGAGAGAGAGACAAGAGTGGGAAGGTGGGATGGGTTGAGTTTATTGTTGAGCAGGTCTTCCCCCACTTGTTAGTCAGGTACCTTATTCTGGACATTCCTAACTAACATATCATTTTCCAGGAGTATTTTTTATTGTACTCATGAATAACATGAAATTGTTTTCATTAAGAAGAGAATTCTTCACATGAACCAATGGTTCTGTTCACTGAAGAGAAGCACTTTGATATTGTTTTCTGAGTACACCATTATTATTACAATGTGCTGGTTAATTTGACTATAAACATGCTACCACCCTATATAGATTTAGCATTATCCTATGTATTTAGGGAATAAAATATTTTGAGATATGCCAGGTACCAACAACCTGTTTTCCATGCCTTTCCCAGCTTATTAATTTAATGCTATTCAGGTCAACATGGCCATATGCTTGGATTAAGTCACTTGATTTGTCTGACTACACTACCCAATATTGAACTAGAATTGTACAATGTCTTTGGTTAATAATGCTGAATACATAAGAGATAAGAATGTCCTTTTGTCAAATGGTTGAAGGCTTGGGATTTATATGTACTGTGATTCTTTCTACATTTCCAAATGTATTCACAACCCTACTTCTAAGACAAAGACATTTACATTTTATTAAGTTGCAGATGAAATAAAGGATAATTGACTGCATGTTTTAGCCGTTCATGTTTCAATCCTGGAAATTATATACATCATTGGATTCTAAGAGTGAATGTTAGTTTTATGAACATTGCTACAAATATTACCGTGCCCCAAAACATTTGAAATCATTCCTCTCATCTCCATTTTGGTTTCTATAAATATTCTTTGAAAATAACTATATCTTATTATGTTTTCTAAGTATAGAAGATTAATTCTGTAACTGCAGAGGAATCAGATTTTCTGAAATGTAATACCATATACATATGCTAAATAAAGAACAGCAAGGATTTACGTGAAACCTTAAAAATAAAGTGGCTTTCCCTAAGACAGTTCATCATTTGTCCTATATCACCATTTCCTAGAACCTTTCTAGGACTGCTAAGATAGATTGCATTCTGAGTCCGCAGTAGAAGAGCCACTAGTGGCTGGATGTAGGGCCTACCCTGACCAGGAAGCTTCATAGAAAGACAGGAGTTGTCTGGTCTCATAAAAGTCATTCATTTGCTTTCACTGCCAGAGTCTAGTTATAATCTCAGGGAAGAATTATCTCATTGTTTTCTGCCTGACATGACTGGTTTTTACTTCTCAGATCTCCGTAGTAGTTATTTAAAAAAAACCCTGCCCACTGGTGTTTATCTGACTGGGGACATGGAAACAGTGGGGAGAGAAGGACAGAAGGAGCTTTATTTTTTTCTTTTTTCCTGAATCAGTTCTGGGCAGTGAATATGATGTGTTTTTCTTACAATTGTGAATGGAAGACCATCCTTTTAACTGCCCAGCTTATTAGTCATATGCATTGCTTTAAGAAATTGCCCCCCAAATCAATACCCTCATTTCCTTCCCATATGCCTAGACCAAGATAATTAGGCTCTTTACTTTGTTTTGTGTATAATGAAGGAGGCAAGTAGTGCTAGTAGGGAGAAAAGGCTCTTTCCCTGTGGTAAATGTATTGACATTTACAGACACCGACTGAGCACAACATGGAGAGAGTAATGAGAAATTTGACTGCTTTCCACACTTTCTCTGCTTCCTGCTTCAGAGCTGCTGCATCCCACAGTGAATTATTAGCTACAAAGAGGAGGGACTGCTTAGGGACTGACAATTGAGAGCATTTACAATTAGCTGAATTGATTAACCTTTACAAATGCTGTTACTTTATGAGGTGTTTTTCTCAGCCCTGGTTGAACAGTATGCCTTATTGATTCAACACACTCCTGTACGGAAATCCCGATTTGTTTGACTCCCAGTCAGAACGCCTGCTTTGGTCATCGCTTCTGCATGCTCTTGGGAAAATTTGACACCAAAGACTGACTGGCAAATTGTGAATGGGGTCTGTGTCTTTCTGTTGGAAGGGTGTACAGCCAGCCAGGGTACAGAAGCCAGGATACAGACCTGCTTCCCTGCATCCCCCTCCCCATCTCCAGGCTGCAGTCATGAGGATGCCCACCTCTGGGCCGGCCCTCACTGCCCCTCAAATCCCAGCTCCACTCTAGATGAGTGGCCTGCAACAGGAAAAGAGCCACGGATAGTCCTCCTTCGTATTCCCTAGTATTTTTTTTTTTTAGGTTTCCTGAAATAACTTTGATTGTGCCTGTATATATGTAAGGGGAGAGGGTGATGGGAAATTGTCAAAAAAATTAGAATTGTATATAGCTTAATTTATAAAAAAGATTCTAGACTAACTTTGAGTGCCACTTTGGCTATGGAAGCTAAAATTGATGACAGAAGCATTTTCTTTTTGTCAGTTTCATTCAAAGAAGCTCTGTGTTCAGAAATAATAAATATCATCTAGAAATGGCTGCCTTCCATCCCTCATGCCCCATGAAACTACATGATTACAAAGTAAATAAAGTAAATAATACTATTTGGATTTTTCCTTCCCTTCTTGCTTCCCTCCCTATCCACTTTCTTTCTCTTATATCTTCTTTATTCTTAATTAAGAGGGGTAAGTTTTTTCGATCTTAAAGACCAAAGGACAGTTTGAAATATTACAGAGTAAATCCATCAGCTGTTCCACCAGTGTTCCTACAACCCATTCTGCACTCAAGACCAGTTACATGATTTGCATGGTCCAGTGCAAAATGAGGATGCAGGGCCCCTTGTACATAAATTATTAAAAACATCTAAACAGCCCTGGCTGGTGTGGCTCACTTGGTTGGAGTGTCAGCCAGTGCATGAGAAACTCATGGGTTCGATTCCCAGTTAGGGTACATATGTAGGTTGTGGATTTCATCCCCAATGGGGGAGGTAACCAATCAATGTATCTCTCACATGGATATTTCTCCCTCCTTCTCTCTCTCTCTCTCTCTCTCTCTCTCTCTCTCTCTCTCTCTCTCTCTTTCTCTTTCTCTCTCTCTCTCTCCCCGCTCCCTCTCCCTTCCTCTCTGTCTCCCTTCCTCCCTCCTTTTCTTTCTCCCTCTCTCAGGTCAATAGCTGGAATTTAAACTTCCCTACTGTGAGACTGGTTTATTCTGGGTCATACTGAATTGCATCTGCTTGTTTACATTTGAACTGCTGCTTAGTTGTGTCTGAACTGAAAGCATCAATCTTATGCATATATTTTTATAGCAAGGGAACCCAAACCAGACCCTGGCGACCTGAAACACTTTTATCCATGCCAAAGTTATAAGACTGGCTTGTTTGTTTTGCTTTTTGTGATTAAACTCAGCATTTGTCTTGATGTGCATGCAAATATATGTGCATTTATTCTTATATAATACATCTACATATTCAAATGCCCAGGATTTTTCATACATATATGTGCATAACAGAAATGAGTTTAAAGCACTCCAAGACACAGATGAACAATAATGGAAGGCAGCCATTTAAAAAAAAATGAAGAATTGATGCATTTTTAAAGAAAAAAAACAGGGAGCTGCTCTCACAATGTCTGTGGCTTTCACAGCATGACAAACAAATTAGAAAACAGCAGATGCAGCACAAATTAACATGTATTTAGCACAGCAGCCCATCAGATGTGTGAACGTCTTGTGTAACTCAGCTTTGCAAGGTTGATGCATTGCACTTTAGACAGCTGATAATGAACCCTCCTAGCAATTAGAAGTGGAAATTCTAAGGAATTAAGATTGTGCTGTTCCCAGTGGGCCCCAAAAGAAAAAAAAACACACAACTATGTGAAACTACTTTATGTTCTTGCAAAACAAAGAGTGTTTCAATTTATATACTGGCATGTTTGAATTTCTCCTGCCTTTTAAAAATTTCTGCTTCATTTTAATTACCATCCGATTCTAAAGTGTCATTAAATAAGTATGAATTCTGTTGCAGTTACACGCATTTTATGGCCAATACGATGTTTTTCCTTTATGGGATGCATTATTTAGTAATCTTACATTAAGACAATATCTTCAATCATTGTGCCTTCAAACGGCAATAAACATGATAATGAGTTTACCGAGCTGCTTCTTGACTCTATCATTGTGTTTTCCCTTTAATATTAGAGCATTGTTTTTATTTCTATGCAGAGTGAGCCCCTCCCTTCCTCCCTCCCTCCCTCTCTCAATTTTGTTTTCTAAAAGTGGAAGCACTTTGGCAATAGGGGGCAAAATATCCAAGTCCATCCAATAGGCCAAATTCTATCCTGATCCGGGACTAAGGTTAATAATGAACTGTTAGTGTTCGCTCCCTCTCAACAATATTTGATTTGAGCGAGCATATCATTTCCTTTCAAGAGGAAGGAGTGCCTGCTAGTCACTCTGCAGTTAGCCAGAGTCCAGAATTTTAAGAATGGGTTTTGACAAATTTAGAGAGCTGGAAAGGACTCATAGGAGACTATGCCAAACAACATAAAGGTGGGAAAACAGTAAGAAATAGGAAAAGACAACCTAATTGGTGTACACTGTCTAGGAAAGAGAGATCTGACAGGTGACTTAAAATGTGATCCTCCTATGTGGAAAACCTTAGGGCAGTGGTTCTCAACCTTTCTAATGCTACGACCCTTTAATACAGTTCCTCATGTTGTGGTGACCTTCAACCATAAAATTATTTTCTTTGCTACTTCATAACTGTAATTTTGCTACTGTTATGAATCATAATGTAAATATCTGTGTTTTCTGATGGTCTTAGGCGACCCTGCTAGCGGTTCTCAACCTATGGGTTGCGACTGACAGGTTGAGAACCGCTGCTGTAGAGGTATATTCTAGGACAGTGGTTGGCAAACTCATTAGTCAACAGAGCCAAATATAAGCAGTACAACGATTGAAAATTTTTTGAGAGCCAAATTTTTTAAACTTGCGAGGCGCCTCTCCCCGGAGCACCTGAGGGAGCTCACACCTGGTGGCTGCTGTTTTAGAGATCCGGAGGGCTCTGGAAAGGATGAGCTGGTCCCGGCGGAAATAGCATCGACCTGGGAGGAACTTGGGGTGAAAGGACTGCTCCAGCTCCTGAATTTGCTGCTACTCAACCGAGGTCGCAGCTGGATCTAAAGGCAGTGTGTGCACTTTGCTCCCACTCAGCGGTTTCCTGCGTGAGACTGAAGGCTCAGGCTGCTGAGCAGGTAGGAACGGCCACTAAGTGGTCTTCAGCTCTTCTCCCACAGGCTCTTAAACATAGAAGGAAACAGAGAGGATTGAAAATCATGTGACCGAGGCGAGAAGTCACGAACTAGCAGGGTGTAATAGGCCTGCAGAGGTTTTATTTATTTTTCAATGTTTAAAGACGAATGCAACAATTTTAAAATCAGCGATTTTCCGACAAAGATTTGGATTTCAGGTTTTTGATAAATCAGCTGGCAATGGGTCTGCATGTCCACGTGGTCGCAATTGGCTGCAGGTGAGCTGGCAGTCTCCAAGCGTCCACAGCCCCCATTGCCCATTGCCGCTTCCACGCAGCCCATATGTTAACTGCTATTTATTGTGCTGTTTGCACTGTTGGTTTTCTCGGTCCCAGGAAACTTTCATTAGGCAACTGATTTCCTTATTTATGTTCCCTATCTAGCCTTTATAGTTGTTTATGTTTTGGCCCCAACTGTTCTTAGTATCCTCATTTATGAAATCAGAGAGATGAGTTAGGTGAAGTATATTTCAAGCCTACTATCCTAGGATTCTGTTTTCTATTTCTGTTAGTATGAGCAGACATGAGGAGAAAATGGATTAACTAGCATTAAGAGAGAAAGAACTGCTAGAAGATAATGTGAAAGAAGCATTGTGCCCTTTTTCCTGATGGCATCTTGAGTTCTCTTTATCCTTAATATAAAGAACAGTGTTCTCTTAGATCTGTACAGTGCCTTAGTACTTTAAAAAGTGCTCCTATATAAAAGAACTTCTTTGAGCCAATTTTATGAGGCTTTTTTTTTTAAAAGAAAGGACATGGATGCTAGGCAATATATAATTCCATCTCGGATGAACTCCATTGTGGGTGTGGGGGGAAACTAAGAGCCTTATTGTGGTTTATTCTGTCTATGTAACTCAATTTTTCATCAAAACTATGACTTTTCTAAAAGAGTAGCAAATACACTGCAAGGGAATGAAGCTTTTAGAATGTGTTGACTTACTTAGATGGTCTACCGCAGGTTCTCCTGATTTAGGAGGCAGGTGGTATTAGGAATCACCATTTATTGTAAATCTAAAACATACTATGATGGTTAGGATTCTGATAAGCACCACCATGCATTTGGAAGTCACTGGGCAAACTTACCATTTCTCCATTTTCACCTTAGTTTGCATTTGTAGGGACAATGCTGTTGCAATAAGTATTGAAACCTGAGGGTTAGTTGTGGTGCCTTAGAAGGAACACTAGCTTTTAGATTTCAAGCCCTGGGTCTGGGCTTGCCACTTACCTTGGCTTATCTTGGCTGGCCTATGAAAGAGGAAGATTACTTCTGCACAGCCCAGCTTCCCTTGTGAGCTGGACACCTGGACTCCTGAATGGGCACATTGAATGGCTTCCATTCCCTTCCTTCCACTACAGAGGTAACTTCTCAATCTCAAAACTATTGAAGACAACCAGTGTTTTACAACTTCCCTGAGGGAGAGTGTTTGGTTACAATTGCCAGGACCACTTTCAGAGTCAATATTCAATAATATTGAAGCTTCTGGAAAGTTGCTTGTATCAGATAATGTGGTGATAGTTAAGACTGAAATATATAGAATAGAAAAATGAGATAATGTATTTCCTGGCCCTTTTTCCCTGTTATATCTTCCTCTCCAGTGGTGATCATATATCTAATTTGTCCAAAGTCCTTTGATTACCCAGATCTTACAACTCCATCTCCTTGAACTAGTCTTCTCTAGATCCTAGCCCCTTTGCTTCTTCCACCAATAATGGGAAGTCTCAGTTTAGCAAGGCCCTTCTCCCTAAACTGATAAAGTAGGTTACAAATAGGGGTGAGCAGCAAACAATGACTTACTTTGATGTCCCTATGTTCAGTTTGCATTCTCTTCAGCATGTTCACAACCACAACATACAAACATTATCATTATCACTAATAATAGAATTACAAAAACCAAATGGTTGAAAGGGATAAGCATTTAGGGCCGAGTCATCAATCTTTCTAACAATTAGCATAAGGCTGACAAATGGTGAAACTGGATGGTAGCCCAGTACACTGTAGTATTAATGAGATTCTTCCATAGTCTTCACAGGTGCAGTCTTCTGGAGTGGGACCTTTTAATGGAAAACTAAATTTTTTCTTTGATTGTGCACATATAATACCAGCATTAGAAATATTTACTAGTAAAAGTGTTGACTTCTTTTGGAACATCCTTTGCTGGATTGTGGTGGATGAAGGAGAAGGAAATCATTGCAGGATTGACTTTATAGTGATGGACATAACGTATTGAGCCTCACAGCCTTGTAAGTTAGGATAAAAGAAACACAATGATGACAGGACGATCACTATCACTAAACACGGGAAGAGAAAGTGTCGCTTGTTGTGTGGTTTAGGAGCACATTTGAAGAGTAAGTTTATTTATGATAAGCAAAATCTACCTGTTATTCTGAACCTTACTTAACATTCATACTATAGCATTTGACCTTCATTTTTATGCTGTGTAATATTGGTAGTTATAATTTGATATGATAGTTTTAAAATTAAACAAGATTGCCAGCTGAAGTACCCTTACTGCCTTTAATCAGAACTTGAGGAGGATTCTTTCTGGGCAAATGAGCTACGTGTTAGGCCTCTAGAAAGGGAAATTCCACAGGATTGCTTTGTTGTTTTGCTTTAGTTTTAGGTGTTTTCTCCTCACATCCTCCTGTCCCCCATCAGTTTTTTGGCTTGTTCACCAGTATATACTGTCCAATAAAAGGAAACATAAAATACAGCTCAATTTTATTTAAGGCCAAAGACCCTCTGGACATGAAATCATTTTCAGGTAAAGGCCAAATATTATTGTTTCTGTTGAAATAGATTATTTTCTGTTTCACGCTTGTTCGTTCTATGCTTTTATCTTTCTGTTGAATGTGTTCTCTATGATCTCTTAGCTACAACAAGCTTCTGATTATGTATTTCTATAATTATAAAAGTGTGATGCCAAGTTGAATAGGCAAACTTATAACTGAACAATGGCATTTATAGAGCAGATTTGCTGCTAACAGTGCTGTAGTGTGCCTACCTTAGAAACGCTGTTAATTAAACTGGATTTTGCTGGTTATTTATATGCTGGATTTAAAACTTCAGTCTTTTTGTATTATGGTAATTTTGATCAACTAAAGGACTTGTATGCATGCATATAATGCACATAACCAATGGCCACAGACAGTAGGATGGTGAGGGCATGTACTGGTAGGTGGGAGTGGCTGGAGAGAGGTCAATGGGGAAAAAGGAGACATATGTAGTACTTTAAATAATAAAGAATTTAAATGAAAAAAATAAAAATATTTTCTTGCATGTCTAAAGATAGATCTTTTATAACAATACTTTCTAATATTTGCATACATTTTTAAAGTTTATAATATTTTTGTAGTCATTACTAAAGCCCTGTAAATGGAATATTATTGTCCTCATTGCATAGATGAAAACACGAGGCTCCAGAATATTATGTCATTTTGCCAATATCAAATATTCAGTAATTGGTGCATCTCATATTGAAACCTTTGTCTTCTAACTCCAAGCCTGGGAGACTAATGTCTTGTAATTCTTTTACTCTATGAGTCTGTTAATGTTATTTTCATTCTATGGAAACCTCAGTTTTTTTTATGTTTTCCTCTCTATTTTATGGAAAATCCTCCCCACCTCAAATGTTGAATATCCTTTTGCCCCATCTCCCCCTCCAAAATTACCCTTTTCCTGCTTAACATCCTCATGTGTTCTTACAGGTATTTATGGCCATAGGAGAAAAAGCCTTCCTCCAGCCCCTAACAAACACTTCTTACATGCATTGTTTTGAGAAAAATGCAACAGCAAAGCAACGAGAAATTTAATGGTAATTGAAGGGGGTGGGACCTTATTTCATCAATACAGTAAATTCAAGTCAGAAAAATATCCATGGCTGCACATCCTCTGAGAAACCATGTGGAAGACATACAAGAATTTTTTCACATTGGAATGCAAAACTTGACAGAATGTTGTGATTTTCATTCCTCATTGATTAAAGGTGCTATTGAGGGCCCTAAATGAGCCTATGCTGAAGAGATAAAATTAAAGTGAAAATGTCCCATGTTTACCAAACCTTTTAACCTTGAGTCTGGAATTATAAAAGCAATGCCTTATTCGACTACTTTAGGACCCCATATTATTGACTAACAATGAAGTTATCATTGGAGATTAACTAGCCCACAGTGAAATTGAGAATCTTCAAAAGATGTGATTTCAATGCCGAAACCGGTTTGGCTCAGTGGATGGAGCGTCGGTCTGCGGAAGGAGGGTCCCAGGTTCTATTCTGGTCAAGGGCTTGTACCTTGGTTGCAGGCACATCCACAATAGGGGACGTGCAGGAGGCGGCTGATCCATGTCTCTCTCTCATGGATGTTTCTAACTCTCTGTCCCTCTCCCTTCCTCTCTGTAAAAAAAATCAATAAAAATATATTTTTAAAAAAGAAAAAGATGTGATTTCAAGATCTAGAATGAAGAGAACATTTCAGACAGATGCCAAGAAGAGATTTTAGGACAAAGGCATCAGCCAGCCCTCTCTGGGAATCCCCTAATACATAATATCGCCATGGGCTAGTCTTGCTTTACAGTTGTTTTCTTCTTTCATTCAAACACAGATATTTTTATGAAAACCTCTAATTGCTTCAATAAGGACCCCTAATTGAAGGGGGTCAGCTGTAGTGCTGTCAGCTTTGGATCCAGGGGTGGAAGATGGAGATCAGGGGATGGCAGGAGAAAGAGAAAGGAAAAGGCGGCAGGTTGGTTTAGATTACTAATGAGTAATTGAAGTGGAAGACCATACTAGGCCTACCTAGACAGAAAGGTCTTCAGAAAATAACACTCCATGGACAGGTTGGCAAATAAGATTTTGATTGAGAAATTAAGGGATATACTTGAAATTATGTTGGTACTTAGTGGAGTACTCCAGTTTCTGACTCCTACATACTTTGGTGTTTTTTTTCTAGCTTTCCTATCATTGTCAATCCAAAGCATTCATCATTTTTTAAATCTAATCACTTCATCAGTTTCTGTCAAGGAATTTTACCTGGAAACATTTACATAGGTTGAGTTTTAATCATTTTGTGTGTTCAATGGTGGTAAACATCATGTAATTTTTGGCCTGGTCTCTTTCTCCAATTTGGCTTATATTTGAAAATATTACTTAAAATCTCATCTATATTTAGAGGTCTTGTACTATTCTATTAATAATGCCAAAAGACAAATTCTATCAAATTTTATACCACTTTGGAGACCCAAGGTATCAAAACTCTATAATGATATGAAATATCACCCCAAAACTCTACTATGTGATTCATGTATCTGTTATAAAAATCTTTCTACATGGTCCTGTTGCACAATAAGGATAGAAAATTACTGATTTACTAAATTATATGGGACAAATTCAAGACATTCAAACCAAAAGACAACTGACCTCCCAACTGTTAGATTACTCAATATTTGAGGCTAACACTATATTAGAAGAAAATATATCTACTTAGAAGTATAAAATGTCCTTATATTTTGGGTCTGTTTGTCATTCTCATCTGAAAAGCTTAAAGTGTTTAATCTTTACAACAATTCTATGTAGAAGAGAGAGAGATATTCAGAAGTACAGATAGGTCATGATGGATACTTGAAATCACTGTGATCCACAGGCTTGAGGATTTTCTGCCTCCATTTAGTACTTATTCCTTCATAAAGAAAATATTTGTTGATGTTACTGGTATGTGTGTGTTTGTGTGTGTTTCTTTTGTTTGTTTATTTGGTATGACTCAAAATTATTCAACCACTAGGAAATTCTGGGATCCTTTAAAAAATTAACATACTGTGCTTAAGTCATTCAACTTTGATTTGCCTTTTTCAGGCCTTACTCTGAGTATACAGGACTGGGCAAAAGTATTTAATAATAACAACAATAATAAATAATACATTAATAAATAAATAATACAAGAATAAACTTCGTGTTTCCTGTACTCACAACTATATTTTATTCTTAGGTATTCAGGGCATAAAGCAAATTCAACCTTTCAATCTTACTACAATCAACAGATTCTAGTCACTTATTTAATTAGTCTTTGAGTTTGTTAACTTCCTTGGGCCATTGGTCACCTGAGCATTCTGCCATAGGAGAAAAACACTGCTTCAACAGCAGCCTCCAAAGAAGCTGTTCCTGAGGTTGTAAAACAGAGTGATTCACAGACTAAATTCACTCCTCGGTATTAAATGGTTTATTTAATCCATTTCCAAAATATAACAAGAAGCAAAACAAAGTATCAGTGTAGGTTTACATACTTAACAGTAGGATGCATTAGGAATGCTGTAACACACGATTCAGTGCTGTGTCACACAATCTTCCCATGACCATCTCCCTCTTTTCTGTCTGCCTCATCAGCCTGCTTGCTGACAGTGCAGTCACAAGGACCAGAGCTGAGGCTTAGAAATGGAACTCAGCAGATATAAGGTTCTCTGACCCATCACTTTCTTGTTCGATTAGAGAGAGACACAGGGCAGGGATGCCTGGCCAGCAGCTGTAGATCACTGATGACTTGCTGAGCATCTATGGATTTTATCTGCGAGTCTCTGGCAGAGGTCACATGGGACCAAAATGAATGTCATCAATGGGTGATGGTGTCACATAGGGATCACATTACTGACAACCAAGAGCAATATGATTCATGATTTATGAATATTGAAGGTTTAATCAGTCTTTCCATTCCGGTATATCTACAAGTTAACTCATTTGTTCCATGATTATCTGTGTTGAACACACATAGGTTGTATTTTTTCTTGTCTTATAGGTTAGCAACCTAGTAACTATAGTAAAGAGACCTTATGTCATTCATCCATGTCATTTGTTTATTTTGTTCTCCATAGAGAAATAAATATCTTTAAATAATACAGCAAACACACATTACGGCCTATCATCTGATGTATTTGAAGAATTTAGAAACATTTTTATTTCTAGGAAAAGCAACCAGGAAGGGAAAGAAGCAACAGTCTGCCTTTTTCAACAATTATTTTAAAATAAAAACACAGGTTGAGAGGTTGACAGCGGCTAACATAAAAAAAGGAAAACAATCTAGAAATGATGTGTATAATTTCCTTCCTTCCTCCCTCCTTTTCTTATTTCCTTACTAGAGGCCTGGTGCACATATTCATGTACCAATGGGGTCTCTTGGCCTAGCCTGCGGGGATCAGGCTGAAACTGGCTCTCCGACATCCCCCGAGGGGCCCTGGATTTCGAGAGATAGGTTCTCAGGTGAATGCACCTGAAATTGGGCTCCCTCCTCTCTTCTCCCAATAGTATATCACTTTCTGTATCTGTCTAGCTTCTTTCATCTCACTTTACCCTAAGTTTGGTGGTAACTGATGACTTGTGGGCATTTAGCTGCAAAATGCAATTATTTAGCAAACAGGATTTACTTAACCTGGAATCTAGTTGTCCTAGGGGAAGACCCTGCTCAATGTCAGGTTCCTGCCCAGGCTCTTCTGCCCAGGCAGAGTCCTGTGGTGATAGGAACTTCCTTCTTTCCTCCTGAGCTGCTCCTTCACCTTCTTTCCTCCCTGGAGGTTGCCTGCTGGTGCTACTGTCCGCTCAGAAGGAGAGAAGCTGCAGCCAGTTTCCCAGCTGAGAGTGGTAGAGGGAAAAATTGCTGCCTCCACTGGAAATTGATATTAATTGAATGGGCCAGCATGGACGCCAGACATTGGGGCTGTAGCCAATAGGTCCTGCACAGCTCATTATTTAGCTAATTGAGTCAAAAAGTTTCTGTAGGGGCCAAACCCATGACTTCTGCAATGGGCTAGAGGCCAGTGGGGAGCCAAACCCAAAGTGGGGAGCCAATGGGCTAGAGGCCCAGTGCATGGATTTGTGCACTGGTGGAGTCCCTTGGCCTGGCCTGTGGGGATTGGGCTGAAACTAGCTCTTTGACATCCCCCAAAGGGTCCCGGATTGCAAGAGGGCAGTTCTAGGGTGATGCACCATGGAACTGGGCTTCCTATTCTCTGGTTTTGGGTGTGTCACCCAAGAACTGTAGCTGCCAAGTCACTGCAGCTCAGTAGCTCCTGCCTTGAGTATCTTCCCCCTGGTGGTCAGTGACCATCATAGTGAATGGTCAGCCAATTGGCAGGTCTTAGGATTTTATATATATAGATTTTCTTTCTTCCTTCTTTAGCTAATTACTGGAAAAAATGTATTCTGTATAACGGCATATTGAATTACAATTTATTTATGACTAGTGGCTCAGTCCATAAAATTCGTGCATTGCGGGGGAGGGTGTCCCTCAGCCTGGCCTGCACCCTCTCTAATCTAGGACCTCTCGAAGGATGTTCCACTGCCAGTTTATAGAGAATGAGCCTAAACCAGCAGTTGGCTATCCCTCTCACAATCTAGGACTGCTAATCCACTCACCTGCCTGCCTGGTTGCCCCTAACCACTCTGCCTGCTCACCCCCAAATGCCCCACCTGCCAGCCGGATCACCCCCAACTGACCCCCACTGACAGCCTGCTTGCCCCCAACTTGTCCCCCTGCTGGTCTGCTCACCCCCAACTACCCCCCCACCCCTGCCAGCCTGATCAAACCCAATGACCTCCCCCCCACCCCCGCCCTCCAACCAGCCTGATCACCCACAACCACCTTCCATCCTGGCCTGATCACCTACAACTGCTCTCCCCTCTTGGTCTCTAACCACCTCTACCTTGGCCCACTATCATGGCTTTGTCTGGAAAAATGTCCAGAAGGTCTCCTGGAAGGTCTCCCAGTCTAATTAGCATATTATCCTTTTATTAGTATAGCTAGAGGCCTGGTGCACAGGTGGGGACCAGCTGATTTGCCCTGAAGGATATTCCAGATCAGGGTGGGGGTTCTATTGAGGTGTGCCAGCCTGGGTGAGGGGTTGAGAGCTGTTTTCAAGCTGGCCACACCCACTTCAGGGAGGGGGTTCCTACTGGGGTGCCTAGCTAGCCTGGGTGAGGGGCTAATGGCTGTTTATAGGCTTTCCCTGCCCCCCAGTAGGGACCTTCACCCCTTAGGGGCATAGCCAGCCTGGGTGAGGGGCTGAGGGCTATTTTAAGGTTGGCTCCAACCCCTTCAGGGTGGGGGGTCCTGCTGGGGTGCCTGGCCAGCCAGGGTGAGAGGCTGAGGGCTGTTTTCAGGCTTGCCACACTCCCTTCAGGTTGGGGATCCTCATAAGGGTATGGCCAGCCTGAGTAAAAGGATAAGGGCCATTTACAGGCTGGCCCTGCCCCCCGTGACCCAGGCTTCCAGCCCCTCCTTGAGCAGAGACCAGGATGGATGGGAAGCTTGGCTTCCTCTGTCACCAGGGCAACCCAAACCTTCTGCTCACTCCAGCTCATGGCTGCTGTCATCTTTGTTGGGTTAATTTGCATACTCACTCCTGATTGGCTGGTGGGTGTAGCAGAGTGATGGTCAATTTGCATGTTTTTCTTTTATTAGTGTAGATGTGACATTAAATATTTGCTTTAGAGCTCTGAATGTGACCTTTTCTACCGAATGTACCATGTACACTAAAACTTTGTATTCCAAAATTATTGGGCAGTGTTTAGGTCAATGTGGTTTATAGCATTTAAAAAAAATAATCTATCTTTTTTTATTTGTTTGTTTCATTAATCCTCACCTGAGAATATTTTACCATTGATTTTTAGAGAGAATGTAAGAGACGGGGAGAGACAAAGATAGAGAGAAACACTGATGTGGGATAGACACATTGATTGGTTGCCTTACACATGCTCTCAAACCAGGTTTGGGAATCGAGCCTGCAACTGAGTACATGCCCTTGACCAGAATCTAACCTGGGACTGACCCTTCAGCCTGCAGGCCAGTGCTCTATCCACTGAGCTAAACATGCTAGGGCAAGATAATCTATGTCTGTATTGACATTTTTATCTGATGAAATGGCTGTTAAAATATAATTGTGGTTCTATCTATTTCTCCTTTTATTTGTCTCTTCAATTTTGAAGCTCTGTTTTAAGTTATATTTACATTTTTAGATTTTGTTATTTTTAAATATCCTTTACTATCTCTAGTAATAACTTGTTTTTCTCGAGGTCTATTTTAGCTGATATTAACATAGCTACTTATCCTTATTCTCTTATGCTTTTTCTCTCTTCTTATGCTTATTCTCTCTATAAAATACTTTTCATGTATTTACTTTCAGCCTATCTATTTCTTTATATTTAAAACTCAAACTTTATTGAAGGCATTTAGTTTGGTTTTGCTCTGTTATTCATTTTGACAACTTTTCCACTTTAATTGGAGTGTTTAATACATTAATACATTATTACATTAACTTTTAATAAAATTACATGTTGGATATACGTCTTTATTTTATTGTTTATTTTTTACTTTTCACTTCTGGAATTTCGTGACTTTTTTTGTTTTGTTTTTGGTTCTTTGTTCTTTCTCTCCTGCCTTTATTTCAATTGTTTGAATATTTACATAATATATATATTACCCTAGCTATTGGATTTTTAGCTTCATTTATTTGAATTATTGTTTTGGCGGTTTCTTTAGAAATTACAATATAAAGCGTTAACTTTTCTGTCCACTTAAAGTTACTATTGTAGCACATAACATAAAATGTAGAAACTGTGCATCCATATAGTTTGCTTTGCTCCTTATCCTTATTATACAGATGTTATATCTATTATCTATGTACAACTCTTAAGAGAGTGATATGATTTTTACTTTGTGTTCATATGTATTTTTAAATATAAGAAGAAAAAGAATGTTCTGTATTTATTGAATAAATATAACTGCTGATGCCCTTCCTTATGATCTGAATTTTACCTGTGTAACTTCCCTCAATATTTCATAATAGTACAAGTCTTCTGACAAATAAATTCACTCAGTTTTCTTTATTCTGAGATATCTTTATTTGTCCTTTTTCCTTGAAGAATTACTTCATTTGAATAGAATTCTGGATTGATAGTACTTTTAGCATTTTGTAGATGTTTTTCCACTCTCATCTGCTCTCAATTGCTCTGATGAGGTCAGTGCTTTTTGAATCATTATTTCCTGTAATATGAATTTTCCTTTGAGTACATAACATTTCACCTTGATCTTTGGTGTCAGTAGTTTGACTGTGATATGCTTAGACATCGTTTTCTTTGTATTTATTCTGACAGTAGTGTGTTGAGCATGTTGCATTTGCATATGCTTCTCATTCTCCAAATTGGGGAAAGTTCTAGCTGATAGTTTTATTTTTAAATACTTTTCTCCTGTGACTCCAGTTACATATATGATCAACTTCTGATATTGTCCTACAGGTTCTTGAGGCTTTTTAAAAAGCACTCCCCCTCTCCCCGCCCCTGTGTTCTTCAGATTGGATCACCTTTACTGATTTATATTCAAGTTGAGTGACTCATTCATCTATTATTGTACTTCTCAAATACAGAATTTCCTTTTAGACTTTAGTATAGTTTCTATTTCTCTTCTGTGATTTCTTATGTTTTCATCAAGCAAACATATTTCCTTTTACATCATTGAGCATAGTTATATGTAAGTAGCTGGTTTTAATCCTGTTTACTCCCTTAAATATTTTGGTCATCTCTGGATGTGTTATATAATTGATAACCCTTTATTAAGAGTTGGTCCCATGTCTCCATTTCTCTGTATATTTAGTCTGTTGAAATTTATCCTGGACATTTTAAATTTGATGATGTGGAGAGTCTGCATTTCTTTATATTACTCTGAAGAGTATTGTTTTGTTTTTTTTTTAAGCAGGCAATTATCTTGGTCAGATAAAAACTGCAAATTGTTTTTCGGGGCTTCAATTGAAATTTTGGGTCACTTTTTAAATCTTTAGCTGTACCATTTTGTGTCTGCCATATGCCTGTGAAGATCAAGGTTCAGCAGAGATTTAGACAGAGTTTATACAAAAATAATTAGGGCTCCCCACCTCTGGTTTTCTTTCTCTAAGGGACTGGTCCCCTCACCTTCCAAAGAAGATAGTTGATTCCTCTGAAAGACTGCATGTTTCCTATTGACATTTTATCTGCCATATAAGACATCCACTATATCCTGTCCTCAGTGTAAAGGTCTAAAAAACAGGTAACTCACACCAAGGTTTTTTTCTAAGTTTTGACTTTCCTCTAAAATTTGTCTGCTTGTTTTCATTTTGTAATGCTTTCAGGTAGTTTTTTATTAATGTTTTCTAGAATTTATAGTTGTTAGCTCTATGAGAGTAAGTTTGTAGAAGCTTACTTAGCCATACTGTAATGCTTTAAATTTTAGACCTCTTCTTATAGATAGTTTCTTCAATCCTTAGGAAAAAACCTATTGAAAACTCAAATATTTTTGGTAATTATAGATTCTGAAGTATCAGTATAGAAATGTTATAAATATATGATCCTTTTATTATTACTGAATAAAGGCAGAGTATTCAATCTTGAATATATAAAACTAATGATACAGTCAACAGAAATTAGGGAATGGAATGTGAGGAATAACGATATGGAGGTTCTGTAGAAACATAGTATCTTTATATTATAAAAATAAATACCAATAAATATATAAATAAACACAAAAAATATAAACAAAGCCACTTCAATATGAAGTTGGCACTGCGATCTCAGAGGAACTGCCTTACACATCTTACTCTTCAAACTTTGGGATGTTTGAATGAGCAAAATAACCTTTGGTCTGGGTCAAACCAACATTGTATTTCAAACAACTGTTTGCAAAGCTGAAAGGAAAGCAGATATTCTGACTTTTGGACTAAAAATTAGACATTCTTTAGAACTAGCTCCAGCTCCACCCTATATAGTTAAAGAATAACTTAGCTTTTAATACCTATAGAAATTTCTTCCTTGACTTGACACCAATAAAATACCCCCCTTCCGTTTCTTATAAAAATCCCTTACCTTCACCCCTAATTGGAATACTATTTGGATTTCTGTCTGAATTAGTGCTTCAGAATATCTATTCCTTTGTATCTCAGATAAATGCTTGTTCCTTTCACCAAGGCCTTTATTTTTAGATTAAGACAATCTGGTTTAAAACAGATAGCCTTATATTTGAATGGAATGGATTCTATAAAATTAGGATGCTGAATGATCCTATCTAATAAAGAGAAAATATGCTAATTGACCATCACTCCATCACAAAATGGCTGCATCTACAGCTGAGGCCAAGTTCCCATAAGGAGCCTTAACGAGCAATCAGCAGGGACCTGAGGCTATGCCCTTCTCTGCCCGCATGGGGCTTGATAGGAGACCTCAGGCTGCAGCCCCCACCTGGCAGGGCTTGACAGAGGACCTCAGGCCATGCTCCCTGCACTGGCATCAGTATGGGGGAACTCAGTGCCAGGCCAGGGGACCTGAGGCCATGTTCCCTGCCCGGCAGGGCTTGACAGGGGACCTCAAGGTGCACTTCCTGTTCTGGTACTGGGTTAGGGGACATCAGGCTGCTCCCCCTGCCCCAGTGCCAGGACAGGGGACCTCAGGCCATGCTCCCCACCACGTGGGGCTTGACAGGGGACTTCAGGCCATGCCCCCACCCCAGCACTAGGCTGGGGGACCTCAGACCACACCCCGTGCCCCAGCACCAGGCCAGGGTACCTGAGGCTGTGCCCTCCTGCATTGCGGGAGGGACCTCAGGCCATGCCCTCCACCCAGCGGGGCTTGACAGGGGATCTCAGGCCATGTCTCCCACCTGGTAGGCCTTGATGGAGGACTTCAAGGCATGGCCCCAGTCTTGACTGGGGGACCTCAGGTCATGCCCCCCATCCTTGTGTCAGGCCAGGGGACCTGATGCTATTCCCCCTGCCTGGCAGGGTTTGACAAGGGTGGGACTGGCCAGGTCTGGATTTAGCCCAATTGAGGGTGGGAGACTGGGTCTTGGTCTCACACAATTTTGAGGTTCATGTTGATGGGGTGGGGGGACTTGACTCTGGGTCCTATGGTGTGTCCCAGACTCTGACAGGAGGAAGGTTTTTATATACATTTTATTAATTTTCTTTCATCTCTGATACTTCTATTATAAAGAAAGAGCAAATACCAATATTAAATTATTTCCTTTAATTAATTCCCTTTTAATGTGCATGAATTTCGTGCACCAGGTCACTAGTATAAATAATAAAGTAAAAAAAAAGATTTTTTTCCCATCTCTCAACAAGAAAAAAGAAAGTCAATGATAATCAATGGAAAGAAACTCATATATCTTATTTTTATATGAAGCTTCTTAAAATATGGTTTAATTTTGAGAAATAGCATGTAAATGTTGAATATTATTTAATTGTATCTGAGGAGCATTTCAGTAGAAAAATTGTTATACCTACAATCCACAGACAAGTTAACTGCTAGCTTTTTATTATTATTTTTTTTGTATATTTATGTAGTCCTGTAATATACTGGTGAATACCGAATGTTTTCAACTTTTAGAATCAAACTATAACTTTTAATAATGAAATTATTATTGATGGTTATAAATAGGGTGCTCTTAACCTTTTCATTAGGTTAATAGAAATACAGCTGAAAGAAGATGTAAGGAGAAAGCAAAGGAGAGGTGGAGTGTAAGATAGGAGTGTTTATAGGTTCATATGATATTATGAAGCTTAAGAGGTATGTAAGAGAACTTTCAAAAGTTCATTCCATGATAAAATGAGATTAACACATTTATATGTCCAAAATAATCATTAGAGGAACAAAATACTGGGAGGAAGAAATATGGGATGTTGGTAATGTAATACTCATCTCTCAAAGCAGAGATTCTATATGTAATTTCTCAAAATTATGTCAGTTAATAGTGTCAAAGCAATAGTTTTTAAAGTCAGAAATGTATCTTTAAAATCAACTAAAACCTGAAAAAGTTAAAAGTAGTGATTTTTTAGAAAGCAGAACTTGAGATGTGAAGGAATGTATCACTCCTGTACATTATGAGTACTTAGGTTTTATTTTATTTTTAAAAATCTGTGTGTGTTTTTTTAAGGAATGATATGGGTTGAAGTTATGTAAGGAAATGGTAATGTAAATAGGACTGCAAATACTACTCTTAGTTTACAATTGTTGATGCTGATTTATCACAGAATTTCCCGTATAATTACATCTGAACTTATTTATTTATTTTAGAACATTTCCAGCAAAATTTGTTATACATATTGCTTTTGGGAGAATCAGAGCTTCAAAAGTAGTCAAATAGGATTTAAATTACACAAGCTACATTTATTTTTATCTTTCCATTGTATTCAGTGCCCATTCATTATATTTTTATTAGAGGCCTGGTACACAGGATTCATGCACTGGTGAGGGGCGAGGCCTGAGAGGATTAGCCTGCTGTGGGAACGCTGATCATCCCGGTCAGCCGAGTGGTTGTGGATCCGCCATTTGAGTGGCTGCTCTCTGGTCCAACATCTTCTGTGGAGCCCGAGCACTCGCCTCTCCAGGGGACCCAGTCAGGACTGGCCCAGGGACAATAGCACTGAGAGGCGGTGGAGTAGGCCTCAGTCTTGGGATGGCCATGAGCCTGCTTCCCAGCATCCGGGGTCAGCTCTGCGAGTCTGATGGTGGTGCTGTGCTGTCTGCAAGTGTCTGGAGGAGACGTCAGGGAGAGGAGGAGTCTGGGGTGAGGAGGTGATGATCACAGCCCTGGTTCCTGCCCATTGGTCTGGGTTCACAGTGGGAGCAGCCACTCATTCTGGTCAGCTGAGCGGCACTCCTCACTATGGTAGCACACTGACCACCAAGGGGCTGCTCTTGTGTTGAGCATCTACCCCCCAGTGTCAGTGTGTGTCATTGCGACTGGTCGACTGGATGTTCTGGCTGTTCTGTTGTTTGGTTGCTGGGCTTTTATTACATAGGATACCTAGTTGAAATTAGTGGGATTTTGCAATCAGACAAACATGTTTATTAACCTTGATTCAACTAATTTTTAGTTGTGGTTTTTAGACAGTTTTTCTGATTCTCAATATTTTCATTTATCAGAAAGGGACTCTACTTTGAACTTTATAGGGATTGTATCAGTATTAACCCAAATTGCATATGGGAAGTATTTGGCAGAGTGTAGATCCATGCAAATAGTTTGTTTTTCCTGCTATACTCTCTAATTCTTCTAAACATTTATTTCAGTAGAAGCACAGTTTATTTTCTTTTAGCAGATACACTAGTTGTAGAAAAACATTTCAATATTGCTGGAATTTTTAGACTTAAATGAAGTCAATTTACATTTCTGACCTAAGGTATATGATTAAAAGAAATGAATTATCCAAACTAATTTTATGCCAAGTGACACATTTTTTTTTCCCATTTCAATCACTAGTTTATGCTTTCACAAGACTACTTGGCCTTTATGCTTTAGTCATCCTCATTTATTGTTTCAACTTTATAATAAAAACTTTGGTAACAAATACAATCATAAAATAGTTTCATGCTTACATATAAGTAGAAAAATTACTCCCCGCTCCCCATTAATTTTTTTTTTGCCTGTGTATTTGGTGCTCTGTGTCTTTGCTGCTGTAGTGAGTTTTTAAAGTGTTTATTCTAAACATTATTTGTAATTACTTCATAATATCAGTCGTTGGGATAACATAACTGTTTTGTTAAATGTAGGTTTTTAAAAGTACTTTGTATCTCTTGACCCAGTTTTCTTTTTTCCTATTTTGATTTCTCTTGTAAATCACTTCAGAGTAAACATGACAACCATGTCCAGTGTTTTGATCCCAGATCTGATTTAGGCAGGCTGAAGAAGACTCTTTTCCACTAAGCTCTCCTAAAGAGCTCTAACCTGCTCACCCACTTAGGCACACAGATAATAGGAGACTTTCAGATCTAATGCAGAACTTTTTCTTTCAGAGTTAGCCATGTACTGGCTTATCTATATACAAAAGGCTAGGTGTTTGACTGTCCAACTGGTAGCTGTGATGCATACTGACCACCAGGGGGCAAAGGCTCAATGCAGGAGCTGCTGAGCGGCAGTGACTTGGCAGCGGCGGTTTTCAGGAGATGCACCCTGGAACCAGGGAGGAGGGAGCCCGATTCTGGGGGTGCAACACCTGAGAACCACCCTCTTTCAATCTGGGACCCCTCAGGGGATGTTGGAGAGCTGGTTTTGGCCTGATCCCCACAGGTCAGGCTGAGGGACCCAGCTGCCAGAGGGACCCTGCTCATTCTGCAGTTGCTCTTCCAACCGAGGCACTGCCCCAGGTGTGGCTGGCCAGGGAAGGACTGTAGGAGGTTGGCTCCAGGGCATGTCTGGCCCTTCTTGTCCAGTCCTGCCCTGCCAGTCACCTTCTAATTAATTTCCTTTCAATGTGCATAAATCTGTGCACTGAGGGCACTAGTTGTTTAAATAAAATAAGACTATTAGTGGCCAAATATATGAGCAATTAAAAATATTATGTAGTAGCATGAAGTTTCATCTCAAATCACTTAAAAAGAAAAGGAAATATAAGTATCCTATTCATATCAGTAATGGGAAGCTTTTTCATAAAATAATAAACATATAAACACACAATCCCAACTTAAGTTGTAGTTTCTTTCTCTCTATTGGAGCCTGACTACATTTTGATTACATGAATGCTTATCTAGTCAAGGTAGGGTAAATTCTAGTCACTAAAATTGATTGTGGTGAGTCAGAGGCAGCTAGCAAACTCAAAGCTTTAAATGATATTGATCTTTGCTCACCCTTTTGTCTATTTGACCATGAAATTGGAAGTGGTCAACTTTTCTAGCTATGAGCATTGACATACAAATGCTTTTTTACTTAAGAACTAAGGAGCCATTTACATCTTATGTTTCTAGTTCAGGTCAAGGAACTATTTCCCTTATGGTATCACTAGTAGCTATAAACAACACTTGAATGGAGTTGAAGGCAATTTGGTGGACCTCATTTTTCATTAGACTGACCTGAATTTTTAGGGGTATGATAAAAATTATCATTGGAAAAGAAATATACAAATAGTAAAATCATGTGATGCAGTGCATCTTTGTAGCTCAATTACATCATTTCCATAAAGTTAATGATAGTCTTAAACATGCACACTTTAGCCCAGCTGGTGTGGCTCAGTGATTGAGCTTGACTCACAAATCAGGAGGTGATGGTTCAATTCCCAGTCAGGGCAAATGCCCAAGTTGTGGGCTCAATCCTCAGTAGGGAATGTGCAGGAGGTAGCCGATCAATGATTCTCTCTCATCATTGATGTTTCTTTCTTTCTTCTCCCTCCTTCTCTCTGAAATTAATAAAAACATATTAAAAAACAAAAAAACAAGAAATACATGCACACTTTACATAAAGTAATATTGTGTATTATAAAGTAATAAAGGAGAGAATTTGCTGAACAACAGCAAAGTAATCTTAAATAATTTTTAATAATTTAAATTTGAGTTAAATTTACTAGTTCCTTATTCCAATGAAAGTTTACTAATAGCTGCTTTTGCCTTAATTCAAATAAGGAAAATAAAAATTGGTTGGAGATCTGGAGCTCTCTGGAGAAATTGAAAAGCAGAGGCTTGAGGCTCAGAGATGATAAGAATGGTGGAAAGTATGGGTCAGGCACAGTAATAAAAAGGGGGATTAAATGTAAGTTTATATGTACAACAACTACAGCCACCTCATTTCTGTTCCTTGCATAAATAACACCACCAACATTTCTTTCTTTCTTTTTTAAAAATATACAGTATTTTATTGATTTTTCACAGAGAGGAAGGGAGAGGGATAGAGAGTTAGAAACATCAATGAGAGAGAGACATCGATCAGCTGCCTCCTGCATATCTCCCACTGGGGATGTGCCCGCAACCAAAGTACATGCCCTTGACCAGAATTGAACCTGTGATCCTTCAGTCTGCAGGCCGACACTCTATCCACTGAGCCAAACCGGTTTTGGCAGCATCACCAACATTTCTATCTATTAAGCAAGATACTGCAAATTTTTCCTCTAAGGAAAAGAAAAGTCTAGAAAGAAAACATGTCTTTGTGCTGACATCTTGTAGTCCAAAAATAAAAATATATAACTTCCACCCACGTATTTTAAAGGTTAAAGATTCAAGAAATCTAGAAAACAAACACAAAATAGCAGAATAACTAATATTAATATCAGATATGCTGTACTTTACAATTAAAAGCAGCAAATAAATATACTTTGTGGAAACGATATAATATTCATACATCTCTGTCTAACAACTAACAAAGCAATTAAACACATAAAATTTTAACCCTTTGGAATACTGCCAGTAGCTTTGCATCTAATGAACAAACTGTATTTTCTGGCTCCCCTTAAAGGCATTGTCAGTGGTTCTCAACCTTCCTAATGCCACATCCCTGGGTTAGATGTAAGCAGAAATATTTCAGGTAGAGTGTTGGGACAATTCTTTACGGCGCACCTACTCAGATGGTAGGTACATTTTAAACCCATTTCCTTAATCCTTCTTCCTGCCTGGAATGTTGGTGTGATGGCGAGAACTCCAGAAACTATCTTGTGAAGATGAGGTGGTTCTGAGATTATTCTGAGAATGACAAGACGGCCGTGACTATGTGGTCACTCAGGAGATGAAAGCCATCTGCTGCAGACTGCAGCATAGAATGACAGAGTATGCCATGTTTCCCACTGATATATGGTCCTGCCTATCTTAGATGCAGATGTGTGAGAAAAAAATAAATAACAATGTTGTTCAACCTCTGTTATTTTGGCTTTCTGTTACTAGAAGCTTAATATAATTTTTACTGATACACAAGATAATTTGATAAAAATATTACTATAGTGGGAGATTTTAAAAGCTCTCTCAAATATAAACAGATATGGTTCAAACATACCAAATTAAGTAAATATATAGAAATTCTGAATAAATTTAATTTAATATACTAGTACATTTCACTCAGCAGCAGTATGTGTAGTCAATAAATAGAGCTCAAACAGCAGGGATTTTACTTATTCTTACATTATAAAATTTACTTGACATCATATAATCCTATGTAATAAAAGGCTAATATGCAAATAGACTGAAGGGTGGGACAAACAACTGGTTGCTATGATGTGTGCTGACCACCAGGGGGACGCATGTGGAGTATGGCGGTTGTCAGCAGCAGGCAGCAGAGTGCAGGACATGGCAGGTGTTGACCACAGAGGCATAGTAGAGTAGGTGAGTGAGGGCGCCAGCCCAAAGCAGGGCACTGGTCGCTGTCATTGAGTCGAGCCTCTGGTGGTTACTGAATTTTCAGCAAGCACCAGAGCCACTGCTTGCACCCACTGCCGGCCGGAACCTGATGCTGGTCCTGATTACTTGGTGCTGTCAATGACTGTGAGCCGTGGCTGCTGGCTCTGATCACTCCTCAGGGCTTCTCCACCTCTCCCTGCTCCTGAGGGGTGATCGGCATAGCAGGTGTCACTCGCACTCTGACTGTGCCAGCCCTTGCTTGCACCTGTTGCTGGCGTGGAGGTGGGAGGGAGGTGGGGGAATAGGGGGGTGGGCAATCGCTCCGCACTGTTAGTGGGGACCAGCAGGGGCAGTGGGCGCGGTGCTGCCGGTCGACAGAGGATGGGGCAGTGGCTGAGGGGCCGGCCGTGGGCGTGGAGGATAAGCCAAGACCCTCCTCTTTGTCCACTGAGCCTCACAGCCCACAGTTCCTTTCAAGGAGCAGGAATTTGTCATATGGCTTACACAAGTATTAAAATATTTGTGTATGCCATATGACCCATATTGAGGACAAATAAGAGATTTTTTTTCATCTCACTTTAAATTTACAGGACACTGAGTGTTGTTGTTTTGCTAGGAAAAAAAGACATTACTAAGTCTTTACTCTGTAAGTGGTACTGACTTTTCAGTTGTAGGTCATGGTACCTTTCAAGTGGCATTATATCAACCATTTCCAATGAAATATAATACCCCCAAATCAAGTCTCAAGCTCTTATAGTTTATGGTAAAGCCAGTTTTCTTGGGTTTTAATAATGGCAATAATATTGAAAAGGCTTTTGTGTAACCTATTTAAAGATCATTATATTATATGGTTTTAGGTAAATGATGTGTGCAAAAATGGCAGTACCTAAGGCAGTTTCAGCATAGAAGTGCATAGAAGATACATTTTTCCTTGTCCTTTTGATTGTTCCTTTTAATCTGATTTTCATATAGATTTGTGTCTCATTTTATTCTAAATATAATTCAGAAGATGTCTGGTGGTTAATAACCAGGCATACATTAAAAGATGGGAAGCATTAAGCAGTGTGAACGTACATATTCATAATAGCTGTCTAATGTTTTTTCCCTTCAGTAGACTAAGTCATACTGTATATTTTCCATCCAACTGAAATATTATAAATCACTTTTTAATATCTTTTTATCTGAACAAGAAAAAAATCATTTGTATTACAGACATGTAAATTTAACTTAAAACTACAAAACCTAGTTTGAGGCTTGATACTGTGGCCATAAATCATATACAATAACATTGTAAATGAGATAACTGTAACATTATATTCTCTGGGCAAGGTTAATAGATTCAGTTCAAGTCTAGCAAGAAATTGTAGTTGACATTTTCCCATTTCTTTCAGAAAAGCCTTTATAAATCCTCAACTTCTAAATTGGACTGGATTAGGTCCCAGCGGAAAAAATCCTAGATTTAGTGTTTTTAATTTCCTAAGTTACTGAGTGGGAACCAACTTTATAACTGTAGTCAAAATGGCTTGGGGACTTTAGCAGTCAAGTTATTTTTTTGTTATTCCCATCCAATTCCAATAATGAAATTAATTGCATAAATAATAACAAAAGAAAAATAATGGTTAAAGAAATAGTAGATTTAGATTTTTATAAAGCCTGTCAATTTTGTTAACATGGGTCAATAGTGGAAAGAAATATAAATAAAAGTTTTAAACTCAAAAAAGATAGAAGACTTAAATGTAAATTGCAAAACCACAAAAAATCCTAGAAGAAAACGTATGCAGCAAAATACCAGACTTCTCACAAAGCAGAATTTTCACAGATACATTGTTTAGGGCAAAAGAACAAAGGAAAAAGTAAACAAATTGGACTATATTAAACTAAAAAGCTTCTGCATAGCAAAAGAAAACTGCCTCAAAGTGACAAGGAAGCCCACTGCATGGGAGAACATACTTGCCAATGATACATCTGATAAGGGATTAATTTCCAAAATATATAAAGTACTTAACAAAAGGAAGACAAACAACCCAATTAAAATATGGGCAGAGGACCCAAATAGACCCTTTTCCAAAGTAGACATACAAATGGCCAAAGGACTTATGAAAAATGCTGAGCATCACTAATTATCAGAGAGATGCAAATTAAAATGACCATGAAGTACTACCTCACACCTGCCAGAATAGCTACCATCAATAAATCGACAAACAAGTCCTGATGAGGAGGTAGAGAAAAGGGAACCCTAGTACACTGATGGTGGGAATGCAGACTGGTATAACCACTATGGAGAACAGTGTGGTGTTTTCTCAAAAAATTCAAAATGGAACTGCCATTTGACCCAGTGATCTCACTTTTAGGAATATATCAAAGAAGCCTGAAACACCAATTAGAAAGAATATATATGCACTCCTTCTGAATAAATAGAGCTTGAGCAACAGGGCTCTTATTTTAAATTATGAAATTTATTTAACATTGTATAAATTAAAATATTTTCATGCTGTTAATAGCAGAATTATTTGCAATAGCTGAGATTTGGGAGTAGCCCAAATTCCCATCAGTAGACAAATGGATTGAAAATAACTATGATATAGTTACACAATGGAATACTATGCAGCTGTGAAAAGGAAGAATCTTTCATCTTTTGAGACAGCCTGGAGGGACCTGGAGAGTATTATGCTAAGTGAAATAAACCAGTCATATAAAGACAAGTATTACATGATCTCACTCATATATGGAATCTAGTGAACAAAATAAAGTGATGAACAAAACAGATCCAGAGACATTGAAACATGCAACAGACTGATGTATTTCAGAAGGGGGTAGATGGGAAGAGATTAACCAAAGAACTTATATGTACATATGAATAGTCCACGGACATATAATAGTGTGGAAAAGACCTGGGGAGGGAGGAGCAGTAAGGTGGAATAAGCTTAATGAGGGAAGAAAGGGATTATCTGTAATACTTTCAACAATAAAGATAAAAAATCATAATTTAAAAAAGTTTTATTCAAACCTTCCCTGGGTGACTAAATAAATCACAGAAAGTCTACTGCTTTCATTTTCAACTCCCAGCTCTTTACCCTGGAAACAGAATATTTACACTCTACTCTGCCCTGTTTCTTGCTGCTGTGAAGCTCTCCTAGGAGAACTGGTACAATGGTTGACCTTAATCTCTTTCTACTGTGGGAAAAAAGTGTCTGCGCCATGATACCTTGAAGCTCAGAAAGCTCAGCTGACTATTATGACTTGTGCAGGGAGAATTTTGTGAAATGCCACATTATCTGTGGCCACCTATAATAATAAAAGCTTAATATGCCAATCAACTGAACGCTGAAACAGCGGAATGATTGTCTGGTAGACCTTCCAGATGAAACTGTAGAAGTTGGGGCTGCGAAAGGCCTACTCTTGCATGAATTTCATGCATCAGGCCTCTAGTTGATCATAAAGGTCTTCAAGACACTATTTCCTGATACAGCTAAAAATTGAGTGATCCTCAAGATGGGGAAGATTGTTTGTAGAATCTCTACAATGTGATGATTCTTCTCTTCTCCACTTTTTAGGACCTTGCTTTACTTTCTTATTTCCAGATACAAGATTGTTTAAATGGCCTGTTTCCTGTTAAAATAGTTTTGTGCATTACATTTTATCCTGCATATGTTGTTGGATTATTCTTCTGGAATTCCATTGCATCATTTCATTCTATGGCCCAAGTCCTACCAGACCTCTTTGTCCTTCAGGGGCCAGAAGCATGCTTTTCTGATTGTCCCTGAAGGCTTTCTCACAATGGGTCCAATTTAGCTATCTGAATATGTCCTCTTTCTGTTCTGTATTTATACTTAACTAATTTCCTGGCTCTTCTTCCTCCAAATCCAAATGAAACCACACAATATGCCCTGGGGAGTATGTATGATTAACACATGGCTCAAAACTCAGTTGAAAATTCACCTGATCCCCGAGACTTGCTGTAGCTAATTCTACTCTGCATTAAATTTCTCTTATTTTGAATTTTCCATAGGCTTACAAAAATACTGTATATCACATTTTATTTCCTTACAGTAGTATTTTGGTTATTCTTTGAGGACTATGCACATTTCTTCAATCAGACCTCCAAGTTACTTCAGGTCAAGAATAATACCATTTATCTCTTATATGTTCTTGCAGATTTAGGTGTATAGTAACTGAAAGTTGAGTTTATGTTAAATTTTAGTAACATAGTAAGCCCTCTTCTTAAAACCTTACCTGTTCTGAACATATTCATAACTAGAATTCTTTTCCCCTTAACTGTCGTAACCAAGTTGTGTGTTAATAGGACAAATCTTCCATTTGCTATTTAACTGGTTGAATTACTGTTGAAACTACTTGAATACTCTTCTATTGTTCTTTTAGAGTGATTTTGGAATCAGAATGGTGTTATATTGGAACATATTTGCTTTCTTAACCAGCAATAATCATCTCTCAAATGTTCCACACTATGCTCAAGGAAATACACATTCTCTGTCTTTTGTGTACTGTTCATAGTATTTTGTGTTCTCTTATATTTAGCAACTCAAATACTGCCTGTTTTAAACTCACAGCTCCCAAAGGATAGAGATGATTTAGTCATGACTTTTTCTATTTGAGCAATGCAAAAAACACGTAAATGTGGGTATTTGATTTTTAAATCTCTGATGCAGGGATTCCTATATTATAATTCAATGTAGCATGATGCCCTGAGTTCTTGGCACTTATTTTTACAAAAAAGATTGGCTTAAAATGAAGGATGATATTAACATCTGTCTTATAGAATAAAGTATTACCATCCAGCTTTCAAAGATCAGGCTTCTAAAATAAGGAGAATTGTAACTCTGATAACACAAATTATCTCTTACTCTTCAGAATTAGAACTGTTTTCAGGCTTATGATTTATTTATAAATCCTTATCATAGATACATCAACTTGTCAAATGATAAACAAATCTTACATGATTGGCAGAAGTATCTAAGTTCTGTTTTTAAATTTCATTTTTTTGGGGTAAAATTAATTAAATGAAAAGACAGGCTTTTTTATAAATTCTTTGGTGACTGTGTCTATATGGCATTAAGTAACTGGTCAGTACTTTTAAAAATTTCAATTAGCAACTTATTTAATGGTTTTAAATAAATAGTTAAAAGAGTAATATATTTAATTATTCAATAATTTACTATGAAGTTAATTCCTCTGTCTCTAGCTACTCATCTCTGAGTATGCATAAAAAGCATCTCTGGATACTTTGTGGAGTACAATGAAGCATAACACACAATCTATTTGCATATTGAAAATACAGACCACACACACAGGAGAAAGACTAAATAAGAGAAGAAATGATCATGACTTCTATGAGAGAATATAACTACATGAGTAGTATAAGTAAATGAACAATATGAGTAAATACTATGAATTCAAGAGATTATTATTAGGTAGGAGTTATAAGGAGAAATAAATTTTAGATGAGAACCTTTGTATAAATTATACCCTGAAATTTATTATTTTCACATTTTCAGTTTTTACTCTTTCCAGACAAGTCCCCAAAGACCCACTCCAAGGTGGATTTGTACTTTAGTCATGGCCCTTCTTTCTGTATTGCGTAGCTGATAAAGCTGATGTACAGAGTGAGAATAACTGAAATGCTCCTAGCATCCATCTTCATATCATTTTAGCTTTCTGATTCTCTGTGGCAGTATTTGTTAACCTGAGATTCAAGAAAACCTTGAGTGTGTTATTCTTCTTGAATATTAAACCTTTATTGTGTGCCCCATGGTGACTGTGTTTTACATATTCTTATAACCTATTGCCTGCAGTGACTAGCACATTAGAGGTGCTTCCTATTACTTTGTATGTGTGAGTGATGAACAGATGCATGTGGCCTTAGTATGGCAGCGAGGAATGGATCATATGGAAATGCAGAGCAAGATGAAGTTGAAGTGTCAGTGAGGTTATAATGAATCCTGAAAACAACGTTTTCTTCCTCTATACTATAGGCATTTATATTAAAGGCATAATCCATATAGAAATTATCATAAGGAAAGAATCTATATTACTTTATTACCACTTATATGCAGGAGTTTTTAAAAATAGGAAATTACTATCATATTTGATTATCTTCAAAGGTATATATACTACCTAAAATATGGAAACCAAGAAAGACATTGTGGCAAGGATATGGAGTTTGCATATTGAAAGATATTTTGGTAACTTGTTTATTAGCCAAAGGAAATAAAAGAAATATTTAGACATTAAAAAAATCAAATTATATAGAAGAGTTTATGTTGATAAACTGTTGATATCCCTCTAGCCTCTTCTTCACTCTCACTTCTCAGAAGTTTCTATTTACTGATTCAGTTTTTAGTGTTTTTTTCTATTATCTCTATAACTTTACATATATACTTTTAAAAACTTCAGTTAGCAACTTGCATAATGATTTCATTTAATTGTTCAATAATTTAATATGAAGTTAATTCTTCTATCAATAGCTACTCATGTCTGATTCTGTATAAAAAGCATCTCTGGATACTTTGTGGAGTACAATCCTCCAATATAATAAAGAGGTAATATGCAAATTGACCCTCACACTGTCACACAAGATGGCTGCCCTATGTGGTCAAAGATGGCCCCACAAGATGGCCTGCAGGGGAGGCCAGTTAGGGCTTACCAGGCCTATAGGGGAGGGCATTGGGGTGACCTGGCCTGCAGGGGAGGGCAGTTGGGGGCAACCAGATTGGCAGGGGAGCAGTTAGGTGTCAATCAAGCTTGCAGAGGAGTGGTTAGGGGGTGATCAGGCTGGCAGCCAGGCAAGTGGTTGGGAGCCAGCAATCCCGGATTGTGAGAGGGTGTCCAATTGCTGGTTTAGGCCTGATCCTCACTGCCAGTTTAGGGCCTAAACCAGCAGACAGACATCACCTGAAGGGTCCCAGATTGGAGAGGGTGCAGCCTGGGCGGAGGGACAGCCCTCTCCCCAGTGCATGAATTTTGTGCACAGGGCCTCTAGTGAAGTATAACACATAATTGGCCTTTTGGCTAAGATCAAATGTAAAATAATAGTCTAAGGCAATAGATTTCAAGATTGATTGTAATATATCCAAATTTATCATATTGTACTGTATATATGAATAACTGTTTTCTTGTTTTGGACTTTCCTAGTTTATAAGCCACACATTCCAACAATCACAGTGAATATTATTGCTTTTGTAAACCATAAAGTTTATTTTAGAAAAAAACAAAACCACCTTTTTATTTCTTAATATTTACTAGCTGCATTTCTAAGCAAATTGCACAAAATGATTTTTAAAAGACCATTAAAAATAGCTTGTATATCAATTTACTAGCCCAAGTTAATTTGAATTAAATTTAAAACTTCCCAAGAATCAGATATAAGTCCAACCCAAAGTAAATATTATTCAACTTAATCCTAGAAGTAGAGAATTGTACCATTTTTATTATAAAATACGTTAAGTGCCTCAATCAGTATTCTAATAATAGATAAAAATGGACATTTGAGAAAGATGGAATTGTTTGAGAAAAACTGCCATGTCTGCTAAAAGAGAGAACCTTTCATATCAGACCCAGGTCACTAATCAAGATCAGATTTGGTGGCCTCGGGGAAGGCTAAGGAAGACACCCAAACACATTAACTAATGCTTAGCCCAAAGTGCAGTCATATTTATTCAGTGGTCTTCATCATTCCCATAGGAAAACTCTGATATTGTAGGACATCTTTATAAGGAAATAATTCCCCAGAAAGGACATCATTTCATTATTTTGCAATCTGCTAGAGAGTAGGAGAGAATTAATAACTTGATACTAAAGAGATTGCACTAGTTTTAGTCTTAAATGAAAAGGCTGCACTTCAAGCTCAGACCACCAGACAGGGAGGGAGGAGGAGGAGCAGACTGGGAAGATAGGTCTATACTTTGAGGACTGTTCACACCAATATTATCTGAAGGAATCTAATGCAGCTAGTCACCATCATCCAATGAAAAAAACACAAGATTAGAGTTAAAAAACCTAATTTGTTTGTATGGCTCTACTGTAGTGTGACTTCAGTAAATTACTTAACATCTGGGCCCCCGTTTCCCACCTGAAGTCACTGTATCATTAGGAAGATAACACGATGGGGACAAATCCATGATGAAGTTAAAACTTTTACAGCAATGTACACTAACTACCCAAACAGGTGAGCACAATAAAAGTTTTACAGGAATCAGCAAAAAATACTTCCCAAGTTAATATTTGCCATCTGTAGTGGTCTATGCTTGTGAGTCTTTTTCCTGTTATATCATTAGCAGTCAGTACAGCTCTAAAAAAGAATTGTATCTCAAATAAGACATAAATTAGCCAGTCTCAACTAATTATTACACGTTTACTTTGAAGGATATCCACTCTAGCATAAGACATTCAACAAAAAAGAAGTGCGTGAGTTTTTGCCATGAACTCATCTTATTCCAAAGATCTTTCGAATTGGGGACTTCCCACCTGAAAGTTCTGAGCTGTGCCATCCCCAGATCCCATCCCAAGTTGCCACTACCACAGTTAACCTGTGTGCCCCAGATGTGCCTGCTGTTCTTCTTCCTCAAATACACCTGCCTCAACATATCCAAGTGTAGATTTGCTCACATATTTTCATCTATTGTAGTCTCCATTTTTTCTGCTTATTAAAATCTCCTACTGCTTGGGCAAGAATCATAAATCAGCTCTTACAGATAGAAGAGGTGACAGAATCTTTTTGTTTTAGTGAAATGGTCAGGGTATATTGGGCCTGGCCTCTGACCAGGTACCTTGATTCTTCTCTATCAATTTTCCCTCACCTCCCTTTTCCAACTTCTATCTTGCACTGCTGAATTTCTATAAGAATGTTGTTATGGAAAATACACTTGATGCATTAGATTCCTGCCCCTTATTAAAAAGTTACACATCAAATTTTAGCACAGGAATCTCTTTGCCAGAAAATTTATGTGTATAGTTTTCTTTTTGCTAGGTAATATTTCAAGTCTAGATTAGAAATCAAGGATGCTCATTTCAAAGACTACTCTGCAAAAAGTCATCGATGATGCCCTCTGAGAAAGGTTTCCTTATTCTTTAGAAAAACTGTTGCCAACTCAGTGAGAAAGAATAGAAACTTAAATGTGTAACCCATATGCAAGCAGAAAGAGAATACATGTCCTTAAGTCTTAGCTATAATGTTTTTATTTTCCTAATTTAAAAAAGTTGTAGTGACCTATATTCTCATCCTCACTTTGACATCAGGTTATTCTGTTTGCAAACTGAAATACTGCCAGTGACTTGCACAATGAAATTCAAATTGTCAGATATTCAAGGTACCTTTTGATTTAAGACACACTATTTCCCTGGCCTTAAACTTCCTGTTTCTCATCTCTCCTCTGCCTCCCATAGCACAATGCACTGAGTCAATCCAAATTTCTTAAAAATACTCCTGCCTCAAAATATCCAAGTAGATTTGCTCACATATTTTTATTTAATGTATTCTCCATTCTTGCTGCTTATTAAAATCTCCCACATGCTCAATCCTCAACTGAATGTGATCTTCTCCATGAAACCTATGCCAGCCTCTTTAGTTGAAATATCATCTCTCACTTTCCTCTCTGCTCTCAAGTTGTTTTTTTTTTTGTATTTCTTTCATGGAACTGTTCTGTATTTAGATAGTTATCTATCTGAAAATCCAATCTAATAAGTCTCTTGATTCTTAAAGCAAGAGATCCCAATTTGTTCTTACTCTGGCCCACTGATAGCAGCCCACAAAGCCTTGACTGTTCATAGAAAGAAATTGACCGAAGGAGACCTTCTCATAAATAAAGATTGAGTCTAAGACAGAGGTTCATAAGAATGATCATTCTGGGATTATATGATGAGACAGAACCTTTTACTCTGTCTCATCCATTCACACTCCTATGTTAAGATGAACTAATAATAGTAAAGTAAAAAAACCTATGAAGCACAGATAGCCAGAGAAATATATGTGGCCCAAGACAATTATAAATAACTTTTTGATTAGAGCTATTTGGAAACTATT
This sequence comes from Lasiurus cinereus, assembly GCA_011751065.1. Lineage (NCBI taxonomy): Eukaryota > Metazoa > Chordata > Mammalia > Chiroptera > Vespertilionidae > Lasiurus > Lasiurus cinereus. Next base: position 2,713,611 of record JAAGEH010002531.1, read on the forward strand.
TGTCCAAGAATATATTGGCAGCGAAGATGGGAGGATCAATAGAGTTCAAGATCATTGTTTCCCTCCTTGATGGCATTTTGGTGCATCACCACAATCAGTTTTTTTTTTTATGGTTTCAGCCTGAAGTTTTCTTGCCTTTATTCTACTGTTTCTAAACTAGTACTTGAAGTTCTGCTCAGACCAAAAACCTATGATCACAGAAAATAAGCTAAGGCCAGAACTGCTGAGCAAGGATATTTTCCAGAAGGATCACCTCTTTCACCATTGCTTTAAGGTTAGAAATGAGTGATCTCTTCACAACAGGATACCTCCCCCCCTTTAAGATGCTTTGAGGAGATACCTGGGGAAACAGTAAGAAGGCAACAGAAAAAAATAATACATGGGGGGAGCTCCACAGGAGTGCTTTCCACTATTTCTCTTTGCTTCATCAGAAGAATGCAAACATCAGCAGGGAGAATAGCTATGAAGGAAGATATTAATACCATCTGTTTTGCATTTTATTTTTGTGCATATGACATTCTCCCTGCCGATCAGAGTCATTGATCAGTTTTGTAGTGGGGAAGTAGATGGATTGGAACTGTTACAGGCAGACTATGGAGAGAAAGATATTATTTTGCTTCATACATTTAAAATAAGATTTACAGCAAGATAATTGTTTTGTAAGCCCCCTCCCCAAACCCAGATCCCTGTATCACCTGCATTAGGCTGCCTGCAACCAGGCTAGGTGAACTATGAGTTAAAAGGTAGATCCTAATCAGGCTGAAAGATGGTTGAAATCCCATGTTTTACCCTGGGATACTTGGGGAATAATGGGAGATAGAAGCAGAGGATGAATGAGTATGTGAGCACCAATCTCCCTAATTTGAGACACACATGTTAGGGAGAATGCCTAGAGAAAAAAGTTTTGTCTGATTCATGTTTAGGAATATGGAAGGAATTATCTTCCACTGCCCCTTGCCTTTTTTTGCCTTTCTGGGAAGTGGCCCTGTCAATTGTAGACAGTGGCCTAGAGTGATATGGCCAGGGTGGAGTATTCCTAGTAATTCTTGGATCCTGCACTCCATGGGGAGGACCCAGGGCTTCCTCTTAAAACCTTAGAGTGTGTAATCCTACTTTTGAGACTGCTAGATGAGAGAACCAATATGACAGCATATCTGGGAGTGGATCCCTAAGTTATAAACTCATTGGAAGACATGGCCCCTGAGAGCCAAGGTGATAGAGTCAACCAAAGAGTACCAACTGGAGAGAGAGAGAGAGGGAGGAGGAGAAGGAAGAGTAGGAGGAGGGGAAGGAGGATGACAGGAGGAGGAAGTGATAGAGGCAGGGGAGAGAGAGGGAGGAAGGGGGAGGCAAGGAGGAAAAGAAAGAGAGTTATACCAGGTTTAAATGCCAGTAGGAAAAGCAGCAACTAGGTGGACAAGGGTCATTATCATAGAGCTTGGGAACTCTGGGACAGATCAAGAATGCAATTTTTGGTGAGAAACCAAGATGGCAGCATAGATGAACACCTTAACTGCTGCCTTGCACAACAATTTCAAATATACAACTAAAAGACAGAACGGACACCATCCAGAATCATAGGAAAGCTGGCTAAGTGAAAATTCTACAACTAGAAGTAAAGAGAGGGGCTCACAAAGACTCAGAGGAGCTGTAAAAAGCTGAGGTATGGAGACATGCTCCTGGAGAAAACAGGTGGTGGAGGGTCTGGCGGGCTTCCTCTAGTGGGAGGGAGACAGAAAATCCCAACTGCACTGAACCCCACTTCTGACTGCATTGAACCCCAGTATCGGGTGAGACCCTGGGGATCCAGACTCATATGGGTCCCTAGAGCACACAGAAACTCAGGGAGCTGTAAAGGCAGAGGTCTGGAGGCTTGTGCACCATGCTCACAGAAAGAGCTACAGCGATTATCCAGAGGCACTGAGACCCATGTAGGGCAGGGCTGATCTGAAGCTAAGGCTCTCTGCTCAGCATTGAGACCCCATCACATCCAAGCTCAACACAGAGGCTGTTACAATCTTGCAAGTCTTAAGGCTGAGCCCAGCACAAAAGTTCTCCAGGCGCAGACACAGCTGATCCTCACAACCAATTGGCTTGGAGGTTAATTCCCCCCAGTGACACCAACAACAATCAAGAATTAACTACAATAAGACTATACACAGAGTCCACAAAGGGGTACACCAAGAGTGTCCACCTCAGGTAACTGGGGAGGCAAAGCTACTGAGCCATATAGGACACCTAGCACACAAAGGTACTCTACCAATTCAGGGAGGCAGCGAAATATGCAGAGACAAAAGAACAGATCACAAACAAAAGAAATGGAGGAAAACAAATGGCTGGACATAGAGTTTAAAACCATGATTATAAATTTTTTTTAAGAATTTCCTAGAAAAAATGGATAAATTTAGCGAGACCAAAGAGGAGATGAAAAAGGACCAACTAGAAATTGAACATACACTGACTGAAATAAAAAATATTATACAGAGACCTAACAGCAGATTAGAGGAATGCAAGAATCAAGTCAAAGATTTGAAATACAAAAAAGCAAAAAACACTCCACTGGAAAAGCAAAAAGTAAAAAGAATCCAAAAATGTGAAGATAGTGTAAGAAGCCTCTGGGACAACTTCAAGTGTACCAACATCAGACTTATGGAGGTGCCAGAAGAAGAGAGAGAGCAAGATACTGAAAATGCATTTGAAGAAATAATGACTGAAAACGTCCCTCATTTGATGAAAGAAATAGATTTATAAGTCCAGGAAGCACGCAAAACCCCAAACAAAAGGAATCCAAAGAGGACTACTCCAAGACACATCATAATTAAATTACCAAGAGTCAAAGACAAAGAGAGAATATTAAAAACAGCAAGAGAAAAACAAGGGAGCACCCATATGATTGTCAGCTGATTTATCAACAATATGCAGGCCAGATGAGAGTGGCAAGAATATTCAAAGTGATGAATAGCAAGAGCCTACAACCAAGACTACTCTACCTAGCAAAGCTATCATTCAGAATTGAAGGTTATATAAAGAGCTTCACAGATAAGAAAAAACTAAAGGAGTTCATCAGCACCAAAACAGTATTATATGAAATGCTGAAAGGTATTCTTTAAGGAGAGGAAGAAGAAAAAACGGTAAAGATAAAAATTATGAGCAACAAATCCATACTTATCAACAAGTGAATCTAAAAATCAAGTAAATTGAAAATCTAATGAACAGAATAAACTGGTGAATATAATAGAATTAAGGGCATAGAAAGGGAGTGGACTGATAATTCTCAGGGAGAAAGAGGTGAGGGAGCATGCAGGGAGAGGTTGGACAGAAATCATACACCTATGGATGAGGACAATGTGGGGGGAGGTAAGGGCAGAGGGTGGGGTGGGAGTCAGGTGGAGGGGAGCTATGGGGTAGGGGGGAAGAGGAACAATTGTAATAATCTGAATAAAGATTTGTTTTTTTAAAAAAGGATGCAATTTTTGCACAAGAATCTAATCCTTGTCACTGCAATGAAGTCATAGTCAGCCTTAACCACCCTTGACAGCCAGGCAATATCCAAGAAAGAAATACCTAAGGGTGATGAAAATCTTAAGAGATTGACACTTCTTTTTAACCTAAACTAACTGAAAATTATAAAGAATAAATTATTATATTGGATAAGGCTTATCTTAGCATTCAAAAGGTTAAGTTATATATGCAGGTTAAAAGCTCTTCTGTCTAAAAGGATGGGGATTCATTGTGGTGATCATATTATTTAAGAGATATAAATAATTTACATTATCAGGACTCATCTGAATGTAATTGAGTAAAACTGATATCCTAGCTCATGGAGAAGTATGACTGTAGCCTTTATGCTTCTTCTGATCCTTAGGATTGACTGGTCTGAATGTCCAGGTGGGTGCCTCCTTTCTCTGACATGCCCAATATCTGGAGGCTGGGCAATGGCTCAGAGAAGAGAGCTTTCTCAGACCAAACAAAGCGGCTCATCCATCCACAGGATGCTTCTCAACTAAAATTTTGAGGAAACTTCCAAGAAGTATAAGTAGTAAAGTCTTGGGTACAATCTCTGAACATTGCAATCCAAACCCTGTTTTATCTCTTTTATTTCCCTCTCTTATTTTATTTTTTCTCATTTTTCTATTTTCCTCATCATTCTTCCTCTTTTCTTGGAGAGATTTCATGCTATGACATTCATTTAAAAAGTCTGCTGTTCAATGATACATTTTCAAAAAGCAGTACTCGTTTTCATTGTTTACTCACCAATGCTATAATTCCTGCCATATTTTACTACATATAAACAGACACAAAACCAGAAACTGTATGACGCAAATTCAATTTAATTGTGTAATTTAGTTATACATGAAAATAATTATTTCATTAAAATATTAATCCATGCAGTAGCATTATTTCTAGTACAGTTTAATAAATGCATTTGTCCCATGTAGTTACTGGCTAAACAAACTTCTTTGAAATCTAAGTTACCTTTAGAAGGCTTCATTTTTTAGTTTAAATGTTGAAAAGCCCTGGACTTTATGGGGACATGTTAACAGATGACTGAAATAAAAGATAATGTTCATTTTGTCATGCGTGATCTATCATGTGCAACTAGGATTTTGCCTTATAGCCCTTTATGACAAGCCTCCCAGAAGCATATTTTATCCAATAAGCAAGTTCTGTGTGTGTGGAAAATATTGAGGAACAGGGCCTGGGCTATTAACATAGGGCTGTAGCCATGACCTGAAGGCTGATTTAAACATTATAGAAGTAAAAGTCCCAACATGCCACTTTTCTTTTGGAATCTTTTCAAGTGACATTTTTGTTGCCTGGAATTGCCCCTATACTTTTATTTTTTATTTCATATTTACCAACATTTAGATGGTTATGCTGTCTGTATACCTTGAGTATTTTTGCTATAGACTCACTGGTTTATATTATGTACACTTTATTCATTGTGTGTGTGTGTGTGTGTAATATATATATATATATATATTTTTTTTTTAAAAAGACATAAAATTAAAAATTAATATGCATTTTTATGCCCATCATATCATTCCAGATAACCAGAAGGGCAACTGGAAATGTTGACTCAGGATTACTTGGAACATTCAATATGTTCATGTGCTCTATAGTTCTTGAGTAGGCAAATTACTTACATCGCTTTCACCAAATGATTTAAGTTAAAACTCTTTTTTTTGAAGCATATTTAAGGGCCCTAGAATTCTACAGTGCACATTTTGAGAAAAGCTGCTAATAGTTCTGACCCACTTACTAGTTTGACAATTCTTCTCCGGAGAACAACTATTGTTTATAGCATTTCATCCTGAAAACACTTTGTGATTTCAGTGGACATTATATTAATTTAAACTCAGTCTTGGAGCCCTTTGAAGGTTTTTCTCCATTTTCTTTAAACACAAAATAAATATATTTAAAAAATATTTTATATCAACTCAGGAAACATATCAGAATTTTATTGTTATAATAATATTTAATGTTCATAAAACCATCTGTTAGAATGGTTTCATGTTTAGGGAATAGGTTTTAGAGACAGATCTGCATTTGACTCTCACATATATCACCACTTACTAGATATGTGATATAGTTTTTTTATATATAAAATAGGGAGAATGAAATTCTTTCATTGAAATTTTATAAGGGTTAAAGGAAACAATGTATATAAATTGTGTAGCCTAGTATCTCCTACAGAGTTAGCAAATGTGGTTGAAAAAGTTTATTTTTTATAACTTCTTAGAAAAATTATATAAATCAGTAAATTTTTTTCTCTCCCCTAGTCTAACAATTTTATTTTTCAAAGATGCCATCCCAGCTGGGACCCAAACCTAGAATATCATATGCAACTTTGCAGCAGTTGCTATTGGAACCCTTTACTAGCTGGTGCACCCATGTCTCAGAAGCTGTGGGCATTGGCTGCTGAGGTTAACACTCACGCCTTTCTGCCACGATTGCCTTTGGCTGACAGCCACCTTGAAATGTCTGAGAGATTATTCATGCCCCTTCCCCCAAGAGCAGGCTATAGATAACCCTTGAATGATGTGGGAGATAAGAACCCATCGTCTTGACTCTGATGGGAGAACCTCAGTGTTAAAATTGTACACTCCAAAGCTTCCCATGGAAATAAGCTAAGGATAGACTTCTCTTGAAACCACAACTTTGCTAACCTTTTTCCTTGTCCTATTCTGCTTCCCTGACTTGCCCACATGATTCTCCTGAGAGCACATCTCTCCTCTCAGACTACTCCTTCATCTAAACAGATTCTAAAATTGTATCTTCTCTTCTTCAGCTGATTATCATAATCAGTTTATTAGAAACAGTAATTACTTAGTAGCTTGCTTCACCTATGACTTCACACCAGGTTTTAGGGTTCTTAAAAATCAGAAAATTCCATTTTTGCTCTGAGAAGCATATGATTTTAAAATCATGAGAATTTCCTTTCCCATTTTTACTGTCAATACAAATCCATGCTTTTATCTCCTTCTCATTAAAAACTCTTGTTTTGTGAAAAATGAAAATTCCTGTTTCCACATTACTCTAAAATTAAGTAATATACATCGGACCAGGTCATCCACTAGACAGCCCCACTCCTGAGTAACTTTGGCATGGACTACTTGTTGCAGTGTTTATGCAGAGAAACTTTATTCATTAGACTAGATGCCAAATTTCTCTCAGTTCTAGTGGCTTCTGAAATCCTGTATAATAAAAGACCAGTGACTATAATAGCAGAATGACCAGAATGACCACTTGACCACTTGACCACTTGACCAGTCACTATGAAATGCACTGATCACCTCTCAGTCCTTTTCCCTGGCTGGCAGGATCTGATTGCCGATGGAGAATGGGGACTCGGGGTGGATGGTGGGGCTGGTGAGCTTGCAGGAACAGTTGACCTCTCAGTCCCTCCCCCCTGCCATTATGCTCCCTTCGCTGGATGAGGAATGGGGAACTGGGGTGAATGGCGGAGTGGGGCAGGGCTGGCTGCTGACAGTCGAGGAAGATGGCCCTGATCGCAGGCTAGGCCTAGGAACTATACCCACATACAATTTTGTGCACTGAGCCTCTAGTACTATATAATAAAAGGGAAATATACTAATTGGCCATCACTCCATCACAAAGATGGCTGCACCCACAACTGACGCCAAGTTTCAATAAGGAGCCTTAACAAGCAATCAGCAGGGACCTGAGGCTACACCTTCCCTCACCCTCATGGGGCTTGACAGGGGACCTCAGGCTGTGTCCCCCACCAGCAGGGCTTGACAGGGGACCTCAGGCCACATCCCCCACCTGGCAGGGCTTGACAGGGAACCTCAAGCTATGCTTCTCATCCTGGCATCAGGCTGGGGAACCTCAGGCTGCACCCCACACCCCAGTGCCAGGCCAGGGGACATGAGGCTATAACCCCTGCCTGGTGGGGCTTGATGGGGAACCTCAAGGTGCACTTCCCATCCTGGTGCTGGCCTAGGGGACCTCAGGCTGCTCCCCCAAACCTGGCACCAGGCTGGGGACCTCAGACCAGACCCCCTGCATGGTGGGGCTTAGCAGGGGACCTCAGGCTGTACCCCCACCCCCAGCACTTCAGCCATGCCCCCAACCTCAGGGCCAGGGTGCCTGAAGCTGCCCCCCATGCCTGGTTGGGCTTGACAGGGGACCTCAGGCCATGCCCCTTTGTTGGTGGGACTTGATGGGGGACCTGAGGCTGTGCCCCCTCCTGGTGCTGGGTGGGAGACCTGAAGCTGTGCCCCCTTTGCCTGGCAGGGCTTGATGGGGTACCTCAGGCCATGCCCTCCACCCAGAGGGTCTTGACAGGGTACTTTGAGGCACGCCCCCTGCCCTGGTCTGGGCTGGGGGACCTCAGGCCACACCCTTCTATCCTGGTGCCAGGAAAGGTGTTGAGGCTGTGCCCCTTGCCTGGCAGGGCTTGACAAGGGTGGGATTGGCTAGGTCTGGATCTAACCAATGCACGGGGTGGGGAGGGAGGTGCGACCCAGTCTGGGTCTCACGTAATTCTGAGGTGCATGTAGGTGGGTGGGGACTTAACTCTGGGTCCCATGGTATGCCCCAGATTCTGACAGGAGGAAGGTTTTCATATACATTTTACTAATTTTCTTTCATCTCTGACACTTCTATTATAGAGAAAGGGCAAGTAGCAATATTAAATTATTTTCTCTAATTAATCCCCTTTTAATGTGCACAAATTTCATGCACTGGGCTACTAGTGTTTAATAAAAAGCCCTTTATTTGCTACCAACAAAAGCAAATCTTCCTTATCAGATATGCAGGATTTCTTAACATCTTCTGAAATAATTCTCAAGGTGGAATATTCAGAAATTGAAGAGAAGTCTACTGAATTTCTCCTAAATGTATTTTGTCTCCAATCTGTTAAGCTTTGGCAGACAAAAATTATAGGCTGAGGTGAAAATGACAGACTATAAAATTATTCATTTATTCAGCGGTATGTTTACTGGACACCTGTTAGGTATCTATAATAGAGCTTTTAATTTTAATTGGGAATGAATTGGATGTATCCCTATTCAATTTCCCCTTAGCCAGACTCCAATACTTTACAGAACCACTGTAAAGTCACCCAACACAAGGTGAAGTGCTAGAGATGGTAGAGTTGAAAGAGTGAAATAATCTGAACCCCTGGGAGAGGCCTGGTCAGGTAAGAGGTCCAGAAGCTTAAGTCCCATTTGTTCATAGTCAATTTACCACTGGACTCACTTTTGGGATGAGATGTTGCCTCTCAGGGAGGTGGAGTCAGATTTTAAATCCCATAGTGCTCCTCGGGTCCTAGACTCTTGATTCCAATAATTACAGGCTATTACTGTTCCTTGTGATTAAGCCCTTAGAGCAGTGGTTGGCAAAGTGTGGTTCGCCAGCCACATGCGGCTCGAGAGCTGCAGTTTGTGGCTCTGTTGACTAATGAGTTTGCCGACCACTGTCCTAGGGCCTCAGCATTTCAGCAGCCACAAACTGGACAACTCTCAGGTCAGACCTTTGAACCCTGGACTGAGAATCCTCCGCTTCTATTGCTTCCCTTCAATACATTTTCAGATATACTCCAATCCTCCCTTTAGGGCCTTATTCTTAAACTCATTTTGTTACTTTTATGTAGCCCATTCTACAGAATTTTTGTGACTTATCAGAAACCACCTCTGTACTTTTATAACACTTAAAAAAATCCTTCTTTGAGAATAAAAAAGGCCTGAATTAAAAACTGTTCACTGAGGGAGTGGGGTTTGGAGGCTGAATGAAAAAGAAGGGAAGTACAACTTGGTTTTTACAAAATAGTCAGAGGGATGTAAAGTATGGCATGGGGACTATAGTCAATAATATTGTAATAACTGTATACAGTGCCAGGTGGGTACTTGAAATATGGAGGGGACTACTTTGTAAAATATATAATTGTCTAACCATGACGGTGTCCACCTGAAACTAATACAAAATTATATTGAATGTAAATTGTAATTGTCAAATAAAACAAATAATAATAAATACTCTCCACAGAGATAGATGTTTCATTCTTGCTTGCTGTGTTTGCCCCCTCTCCAAAGGAGAAGAATTTATGGCCAAGGCAGCCACAGTGAATGGGTGAATAAATAGGTAAACAAACAAAAGGCAACTAAACAACACAGAAACGTTAAGAAATGAGACAAGTTGTAGTCTCTCTTGGTGGATGACCTTGCTAGCCATACCCTTGGTGGGAATTGCACTGACTGCATGAATGATCCTTTATATGTGTACAAGGTATTAGTTTTCACAAAAAATGAAAAATTTTGTTACGTAAACCACAGTTAATTTTATACTGTAATAAGGGATAAGCAGCATTCATTTGAGCAAAAGGAGATGTAGCCAGGGGTTCACATTCAGGTAGTAACCTAAATTGTGTTCCACAGGGACAAAGGAGAAGCTGCCTTTTATAGAGAAAATTCTCGCCTAGGTTCTCAATCAGGTTCCTTTTATATAAATGAGGTATCCAAATAATCCCGTTATGATCAACTGGGCAGGTCTCATTCTGTTGGTAGAAAAACAGAATCACGTTTCCCTGTAGTTGTTGACCAGATGACATAAACAAGCATGGCAGATGCAGGGAGCCGAGAGTTCAGTCTGAGGTTCTCTGGTGTATGGAGTAGTGAGAAAATGGCTGCTACACTCTTATTCTTCATAAAATTGGGACCATCTGTTGACTATGGGCAGTCCATTGCAGCAGATAAATTCCTTCTTGAGATTCGTATCAAATCTTTTTTTTCTCCTCAGAGCCCACAGTTAGATAAGTATAAAATAAAATTTTCATCAGTACATTAATGCAATTGTCTAAACCCACACAGCTGGTAAGTTAAGCACGGCTCACTGTCTAAGCGACATCTTTGGGCTCTCAGTCTCTGCTTTTTATAGGACACCTGCACTACCTTGGTGTTCTTGTTTCTGTGTCTGAGCTCACATAGTTTTGTGTACCTCTCTTATGCCCAAACTCTTTCAAATCTGATGCAGTTAAAATGTGCTTCTCTTCCTTTCCTGCAAAAGTGCATGTTTCTTATTTCCTTGGCGCAAGAGACTTGAAAAATTTTTTCTTATTGCACAAGGTAGAGCTTAATAATTGCTTTAAAGGTTGAATGAATAAACCCCAGGGGACCTGGGCAGCATTTCTTTATCTCAGAACAAATCTTGGAGAAAGCTAAGCAATGGGCTGGGCTATTATACGACTAACTTAATCATCTGGTACAGAAATCTTAAGCCTTAAACTGGACTAGCTATTATTTTGACCTAGTCTCTTTCTCCTTTACCATATTTATCACAATTAGCTGATAAATTCACACGGGATGAGGTTTGCAGCACAAGTAGACTGTTCCGTGGAGAAACTAGAAATATTCGTAGTAAGTTCTTACAACTGCTCAGTCTTGATGGTGATGGTGATACAGGGCTTATCATTTACATGTAACTCCTTGCAAGATGAGGTGTTTCATTACAACAGAAATGGCAGTGATATTAGGGACTAGAGTCTGTGCTTCCTGTCTAGCACTAATCACCATGATGACTACACACAAGGAAGGCTTTGGCAGTAGCTTGCAGGCAGGAATTTGCATAAGAACAGTCCTTTTGTGAACATGCAGAGAGGTCAATAAGTACATGATTATAAATTAGCTTGGTGGACTAGTGTGGTCATTAGCTGGGTCGAGTGTTCCTATTTCATATAATTGTTTGCTGCACCTGAATTAATTTGAGTGTTTAAATCCTGCATATTAATTCTGTGCTGCAGGATGTAAAGCTTTGGACTAATCCCTTTAATACTCTTTATTATAAACACCTTAATCAAGCAACAGCTTTATAATTAGTTCTACTTACAGGCTGGATATAATTTACCAGTTTTACAGCTCATAAGTTACCACAACTTTTTAATCATAGTAATTATGCTTTAGAATGTAAGCATAAATGGACTTTTCTAGTTTATTCCAAGGATGAAACTACGGCAGTCAAAATCAGAAGATTAATAAAATCCAATATATGGATACACTTTGTATTTTTATGGCAGCTCAAGATCACTCATCCTTGGATTTTAATCACCAGATTAAGGTAGGCTATTGAGCTGAGAAGGTGATTTTTTTTTTCTTTAAAAGGAAGTACAGTTCTCTATGAATTACATATTTCTTTTGTTGGGTGTGAAAAATGCTGACATGATTTAATTTTATCACAGCAGTGAGCACTCTGACAATATCCCTCTCGTGTACTAAACCTAGTAAATAAATAACGGTTTAGCTACTAAGGATGTGCTGATCCATTTTTCTTTTTATTTCTTTTTTCCCCCTGGGGATTTTAAAGTACAAATCATTTCTGGTATTAAGAATTTGTATGGTCCGGCTACACAGTTTAGAGAGCAGAACTTTAAATTAAGTCTTAAATAGGCATTTAAATTAAATTTGTTAAGAGATATATTCGTATTAATTTAAGTAAAATTAATTATTTAAAACACTTCACTGAGGTTTAGGAATATTATAAAAGATAAGGATCTATATTATTGCTAAACTTCAATGAATACACATTACTGACTGATCTATGTTAAGGATATAATCATTGTTTTCATTTATCTTACTGAAATATTTGAGATTCTCGTACAAGTTCAATATGTAGATAATTTTTCTGAGAAAACTTCATTATAATAGACTAAAACCTTTTGGGTTTTAACCATAAAATCTGTAATTATATGAAATAGTATTTGTATCTGTGTAGGTATTAATATGATTTTATGAAAAAATATATGAATGTGTAAATAAATATAAATGTAAATAGTCAGGCTTTGGTATAGCATAATGAGACATATACAGTGGTTAAGTACCGTATTTTGATCATTCTGACAAAAGGTCTGGATTACTCTGGTTAATTTGGTCATAGTAAATTTTAAAATTAATTATATTTTATTGTTTAAGTATTATATATGTCTCTTTTTTCCCCAATTGACACCCTCCCCTACTGGCCCCTTCCATCCCTGAGCACAAGTCCCCACCACCCCAGTGTCCATGTCTGTTGGTTATGCTAATATGCATACATACAAGTCCTTTGGTTGATCTCTAACCCCTGCAAGTCCCCCAATCCTCCTCCTCCTCTCTGAGGTTGGAGGGTCTGTTCAGTGCTTCCTTGTCTCTGGATCTATTTTTGTTCATCACTTTATGTTGTTTACTATATGCCACATATGGATGAGATCATGTGATATTTATCTTTCTCTAACTGGCTTATTTCGCTTAGCATAAAGCTCTCCAGTGCCATCCATGCTGTTGCAAATGGTAAGAATTCCTTCTTTTTTATAGCAGTGTAGTATTCCATTGTGTAGATGTATCACAGTTTTTTAATCCACTCATCTGCTGATGGGCACTTAGACTGTTTTCAAATTTTAGCTATTGTAAATTGTGCTACTATGAACATAGTGGTGCATATATCCTTTCTGATTGGTGTTTCTGTTTTTTTTTAAATATATATTCTTAAAAGTGTGATTACTGATTCAAATGGGAGTCCCATTTTTAACTTTTTGAGGAGACTCCATACTGTTCTCCACAGTGGCTGCACTAGTCTGCATTCCCACCAGCAGTGCACGAGGGTTCCTTTTTCTCCATGTCCTGGCCAGCCCTTGTTTGTTGATTTATTGATGCCAGCCATTCTGACAGGTGTGAGGTGGTACCTCATTGTTGTTTAGATTTGCATTTTTCAGATGATTAGTGACTTTGAGCATATTTTCATATGTATTTTGGCTTTCTTTCTGTCCTCTTTGAAAAGTGTCTATTTAGGTTCTTTTGCCCATTTTTTGATTGGATTGTTTATCTTCCTTTTGTTAAGTTGTATGAGTTCCCTGTAAATTTTGGAGATTAAGACTTTATCTGAAATAGCATTGGCAAACATGTTCTCCCTTGAAGTGGGCTTTCTTGTTGTTTTGTTGATGGTTTCTTTTGTTGTGCAGAAGCTTTTTATTTTGATGTAGTCCCATTTGTTTATTTTCTCCTTAGTTTCTACTGCCCTAGGAGCTGTATTGGTAAAGATATTGCTATGACATATATATGATATTTTGCTGCCTATGAAGTCTTGTAAGATTTTTGTGGTTTCCTGTTTTACATTTAAGTCCTTTAACCCTTTTGAGTTTGTTTTTGTGTATGGTGTAAGTTGGTGATCTAGTTTCATTTTTTTTGCATGTAACTGACCAAATTTGCCAGCAACCATTTATTGAAGAGACTGTCTTGACTCCATTGTATGCTCTTGCCTCCTTTGTGAAATATTAAATGAGCATAATGACTTGGGTCGATTTCTGGGTTTTCTGTTCTGTTCCATTGGTCTTTATGCCTGTTCTTTTGCCATTACCAGGCTGTTTTAAGTACAGTGGCTTTGTAATACAGCTTGATATCTGGTATTGTGACCCCTCCAACTTTGTTCTTCTGTTTTAAGATTGCTATGGCTATTCGGGGTCTTTTTTTATTCCAGATAAATTTTTGGAGAGTTTATTCTAGGTCTGTGAAGTGTACTGTTGGTATTTTAATGGAGATTGAATTGGATCTGTAAATTGCTTTAGGTAGTATGGACATTTTAATAATGTTGATTCTACCAGTCCATGAACACGGTATGTTCTTCCATTTGTTTGTCTTCCTCTATCTCCTTTTTCAATGTCCTGTAGTTTTCTGAGTACAGGTCTTTTACCTCCTTAGTTAAGGTTATTCCTAGGCATCTTAATTTTTTTGGTGCAGTGGTAAATGGGATTTTTTTTTCCATTTCTCTTTCTGTGTGTTCATTATTGTTGTATAAAAAACCTGTAGATTTATGGGTATTAATTTTGTATTGCCAAATTCATTTAAGTCTAGTAGTTTTTTGGTTGAGTCTTTGGGGTTTTCTATGTATAGTATTATGTAATCTGTTAATAATGACAGTTTTACTTCTTCTTTTCCAATATGGATGCTTTTTATTTCTTCTTCTCGTCCGATCAGTATGGCTAACACTTCCATTACTATGTCATACAGGAGTGGTGAAAGTGGACATCCCTGTCTTGTTCCTGCTCTTAGGGGAAATGGATTTAGTTTTTGCCCATTGAGTATGATATTGGCTATAGGTTTGTAATAGAAGCCTTTTATTATGTTGAGGTATCATCCCTCTATTCCTACTTTGTTGAGAGTTTTTAATCAAGAAAATATGTTGGATTTTTTCAAATGCTTTTCCTGCTTTGATTGATTTGATTGTGTGATTTTTGTCTCTCAATTTGTTTATGTGATGTATCACATTTATTGATTTGTGGATATTGTACTATTTTTGTGTCCTCAAAATAAATCCCACTTAATCATGGTTTATGATCTCTCTAATGTAATGTTATATCCGATTTGCTAGAATTTTGTTAAGGGTTTTAGAATGTATGTTCATGAGGAACTTTGGCCTGTGGTTCTTTTTTTTTTGGCATCTTTTTCTGGTTTTGGAATTAGAGTGATGCTGGCTTCATATAAAGAGCTTGGAAGTGTGCCTTCCTCTTGAATTTTTTGGAATAGTCTGAGGAGGATAGGTTTTAGTTCTTCTTTGAATGCTCGGTAGAACTCTCCTATAAAACTGGAACAGGGCTTTCATTTGCTGGAAGATTTTTGTTTATTGCTTCAGTTTTTTTTGGCAATTATTGACCTATTCAGGTTTTTTATTCTTCCTGATTGAGTTTTAGAAGCTTGTATTTTTCTAAGGATATGTCCATTTTGTCTAATTTGTCCAGTTTTTGGAATAGAGTTCTTCATAGTATTTTTTCATAGTCCTTTGTATTTCTCTTGGGTAGTTTGTTACTTCACCTCTTTCATTTCTAATTTTGTTTATTTGGGTTCTATTTGCTTATTGGTGATTCTGGCTAGAGGTTCATCAATCTTTTTTATCTTTTCAAAGAACCAGCTCTTGGTTTTACTGATGTTTTGTATTGTTTTCTTGGTCTCTATGTTGCTTATTTCCACTGTAATCTTTATTATTTCCTTCTTTCTGCTTACTCTGGGCTTTTCTGGTTGCTCTCTTTCTAATTCTTTGAGTCATAGGGTTAGGTAATTTATTACCATTGTTTCTCCTTCCTTCCTTCCTTCCTTCCTTCCTTCCTTCCTTCCTTCCTTCCTTCTTTCCTTCCTTCCTTCCTTCTGTCCTTCCTTCCTTCTTCCTTCCTTCCTTTCTCTCTCTTTTTCTCTCTCTCTTTCTCTCTCTTTCTTTCTTTCTTTCTTTCTTTCTTTCTTTCTTTCTTTCTTTCTTTCTTTCTTTCTTTCTGTAAGTCTGTAGAGCTATGAACTTTCCTCTCAATATTGCTTTCATGGTGTCCTGTATATTTTGGATTGTTGTGTTTTCATTGCCATTTTTGTTACCAGGATGCTTTTTACTTCTTCTTTGATCTCTTGGTAACCCAATCATTATTTAATAGCATGCTATTTATCCTCCAAGTGCTTGACTTTTTTGTTTTGTTTTTATTGTAGCTGATTTCTAATTTTATACCATTGTGATCTGAGAAGATACTTGATATGATGTCTATCTTCTTAATTTGAAGAGACTTTGCTTGTCTCCTAATATGTGGTCTGTCTTTGAAAATATCCTGTGTGCACTTGAAAAGAATCTATATTCTGTTGCTTTAGGGTGAAATGTTCTGAAGAATTCAATTGGTCATAGTAAATTTTATTGACTATGAAGGTAGTTAAAATAATCGACAATGTTGTAGGCTAGGTCAGAAGTTGCATATAAGCCTGGTTACTTTGAGAGTACTCTAATACTATTTACAGTGATGAAATAAAACCTCTCTTGCTGAGCATAATGATATTCTTACATAATTTATAATCAATTGGCATTATGGACATTTGGTTTGCTATTATAACTCAGAACTCTTTTATTTTGATGCAAATATTTGGGTACATTTTCAGAAAGAGGACAAATCCTTTAGGATGGGAAACAAGATGGAATGTTACCAAATTCTGAGATAAACAGACTGGACAGAGACAAGCTGAAGCTAATTAGAATTTTAGAGATTGACCTGCAAGAAGAGAGACATATATAATTCCTCAAGGGCGCTGCAGGTGAATAGTCCCTGCTGTGGTGAGTGGGGTCTCTGAAGAATCATTGAAGTCCTCCATGCAAGTCTTAACCCCTGACAGGCTCAGCAAGCAGCAGTCAAGCTCTGGAGGCATCCTCAGAAGCAATTGTTATCCTCTGGGATACATAGTGAGTCAGGAAGAGGAAAATACCAGGGTTTCCTGCCTTGCCGTTTTCATGCCAGTGGTACGCCACAGTTTTGGGGAGGGTGAGAAGTCTCATACTGGAATGAAGATTGAAAAAGATTATCACAAAACAAAATATATGCAGAATTTCTCGGAGTGAGATCTTTAGACTTCTGGAAATTTCTCCCTTTTCCCCCATCAGATTCCTTCCCAGGAGGTCTGAAACATCAACACATTTTTAAAATGATGATACTAAAATATTGTTTGTCTTTTTCTGCTATGTTGACATTTGCACTGATATTAAAAAAGCATTGGTTGGTGAAACTGCTGACTCAGCCTGAATCAAGGCAGTAGTGCCAAACTGTGCTAGTAGTCATATTCTTCATCATCACCCACTGGCAGTCAATAAATAATGCTAGTAATGCCAAGTCATCTTTCTTCCCATTGCTCTTATGGCTAATGCATTTCTTACAGCCAGATTTAGCATTTATTTTCTCTTTCAATACCTCTTTTCTCTCTTCCCCACTACTTCAGCTGTCTCTCTATGCAAATGACTCATTCCTCTGATTCCCTTACCTCCAGGTTCACTCTGCCTTTTCTGGCAAGACTGTATCAAGAAGTCTTGATCTCATTGGATAAATGTCTGGGTTTCTGGGCCATTCTTCTCTTGACACACAACATTTAAGGGTTTAGAATGGTAAATCAACGAAAATTACAGTAGTTTCCCCTTATCCATGGTTTTATTTTCAACAGTTTTCCCTTACCCATGGTTTTGTTTTCTGCAGATTTTTACGTATGGTCAACTGTGATTCCAAAGTTTTAAGTGGAAAAACTCAGAAATAACAATTTATAAGTTTTAAATTGTGGGCCATTCTGAGTAGCATGATGAAATCCTGTTCCATTCCACTGTCTTGCTCAGGATGTGAATCATCTCTGTCCAGAGTGTCCTCATTGTACACACTGTCTGTTAGTCACTCAGTAGCTGACTCCATTATTGAATTGATGTGGCAGTAGGTATCACAGTGCTTGTGTTCAAGTAACCTATATTTTACTCAGTAATGGCCCCAAAGTGCAGGAGTAGCCTAACGCTATATTGTAATGCCTATGTCATTCACCTCACTTCATCTCATCACATAGGCATTTTATTGTAGGAGGGTGACTATAACAAAATAAGGTATTTTGAGAGAGACCATATTCACATCACTTTATTACAGTATATTGTATGGTAGTTCTGTTTGGTTAGTTATTGTTGGTAATCTCTTCCTATGCCTAAATAAATAACTCAATCATTATCATAGGTATGTATATATAAGAAAAACACAGTATATATAGGGTTTGGTATTATCCAGGGCTTCTGGTATCCACTGTGGGTCTTGGACATTTCCTGGGCAGATAATGGGACTATTTTACTATCAGGCAAACAGAGGTGCTTAGCCCAGCATAAAGACACAGTGAGGTTCTATTAGCAGAGTATAGAGAGTTGATGATCAGTCTTGGGATGCCTGATCTATAGTGAGTACTCAAATAATCCTATATAATAAAGAGGTAATATGCAAATGGACCCTTATACCCTCGCACAAAATGGCCACCCCCATGTGGTCAAAGATGGCCATCACAAGATGGTCAGCAGGGAGGGTAGTTGTGGGTGATCAGGCCAGCAGAGGAGGGCAGTTGGGGGCAACCAGGCCTACAGGGGAGGTAGTAAGGACAACCAGGCCTGTAGTGGAGGGCAGTTGGTGGGGACCAGGCCTGCAGGGGAGGACAGTTGGGGGTGACCAGGCTAGCAGGGGAGTGCAGTTGGGAGCAACCAGACCTGCAGGGGAGGGCAGTTGGGGGCAACCAAGCCACCAGGGAAGGGAAATTGGGGGTGACCAGGCCATCAGGGAAGCAGTTAGGCGTTGATCAGGCTGGCAGGTGAGTGGTTAGGGGGTCATCTGGCTGGCAGGCAAGTGAGCAGTTGGGAGTCAGCAGTCCCAGATTGTGAGAGGTATGTCTAACTGCCAGGCAGTTGAACACCCCCTGAGGGGTCTCAGATCAGAGAGGGTGCAAGCTGGGCTGAGGGACACCCCCACCCCCAGTGTACTAATTTTGTGCACTAGGCCTCTAGTGCTTTAATAAGTGGGCAAGCAACTGTGATACATGTCTAAAACTCTGCACACAATTTCTATACTGTTGGACGAATGAAGTTTTTGCTTTTCTCAGTGACTAACTTGATCTAAGGTTTTCAGTTGGTATATTTAATCCTATTTTAACACAAATTCCTAAATTCATAAATATTTTTGTATTTAATAGATTGAAACATCATACTGAAATAAAGGAATAAAACAAGAATTTATTGTGAATCTATGGCCAGAAGTAAATTAAGAAAAGTTTGTTTAATTTAGCATAACCCTTGGTTTTAATTTACAAACTTCATTCTTTTATACATTCGCTAAATTTATATTTTTGAATGTTGCATTTTTCTGCTATTGTCTCTTTTTGTTCCCAACTATGTCTGAACTATGAATAGGAAATGAAGTAAAAGGGACAAACTCCTAAAATTTTACTTTTATCTCTTTTGATTTTCTTATTGGCAAAGCATTATCTAGTCAAGAAAGATCTCCCAGCAGCCTTTTGGATGGTGGTCTTTGTTACAGAGAAATCTTTTATTTCATTCCAGCAAAGAAATGAGCCAATTTGATACGATCCTTTTATCCCAGAGAAAGGGCACAACTTCTTTATTTTCAAGGTTGTGCATTTTTTTCAACTATAAAACATACTCCACTATTGTAGCCATAATGATATGCACTTGTCAATCAATCTTAACCTACTACACTATGGTTATGGCATTTTATCTAAAAAGAGAAGGATTAAAGGCTTTGCGTGAAATGAAAGGTACAGGCAGTCAGGGAAGTATAATGCATGTCATTAGCTATCTGGGAAGAGAAAAATGGACAGAGACAGATTATCAATATTTGATTTCTCCCAGGCATTAAGAAGTATTTAAGACTACCTACAAAATAATGTTAGGGAATTTGACACTTTGATTCCTATTTTGTTCTCTTGGCAATTATTTAAAAGAGCTCCTTTATCCAGCAGCTACATACATCAAATTTGAAAAGAATAACATTTTAAAGTGAATCTAAGAAAAGAAAAAAGAAAAATTTGTTCTAACACAAGTGCCACAACTTCAGGAGAGGATTTTAAATGTTGTTTTCTTCAGGCATATTTTATTTCTTTGGATACAGTTTTTATGGTGGCTTGGATATCTGGAATTAGTTTAAAATATGTTTGCTACTCTTTGGGTCTCTGAGCAGCACTGGGGCCATTGAGAAGGAAAGCAACTTACAGAAACACAGCAAAAAGGAAGTCAAGACAGCAGTGGCAAATTTATTTTCTCAGAAAAACTGATATGATGGGAAGTGACAGCTATGTCCAACATTAAAAACGAATGGGAAGATACTAGTCACAGGGACTCGAGAAGCAAAATTGTATATGATGACCTCAATGATTGTGGTTTTAAAGTGAGCCTGCTTCTCTTCAGAACAATGGAATTGCATTTAGAAAATTGAAAAAATTATTACTAAAAATGTTCTGGACAAAAACTGCCTGTGTAACACCCAAGGAATGTATTTGGTTGTTGACAGAATATCCTCCATAATGAAAATAAAAATGAAGCCTGTACTTGAAACTTCTGTTTTTAAAAGTGCTGATGTTTACTTGCTTTGTCATCTCTCTGACTGTATTTAATAAAAAACTTTAACAACCTGATCCAGGATATTAGTTTTGCCCAATTCCAAGAAGTCTGCTAAGTCCAGAAAAAATGATAGAAATTATCCGAGAAGACAGGTAAATGACGAAAAGGTGTCAATAAGCTGATTCCAAAAAGCATTGGGGACAACATAGAAAAGGCTGGTAATCTATTTACCTTCTCCATAAAGTGTTGGTTAGAAGTAAACTGTAAAGTGGTAATAAAACAAGAAACTTCATGGTGAAGGTAGTAGTTTGAAACATCTTTGTGGATAAGACAGCTAGATGCTCAGCTTAAACAGGTTGATGGATACGAGCCCCAGAATTTATTTAAAAGTTAGAAACTTTAAATGATAAAAAAAATTCTTATCAGCAAAAATAATATAATAATTATTAGTATGTGATGTTTATGTAAATAAGCTACAGAAAGATTTCACTGATAGTAAATTCTAATTAAAGTCTATCCATTTACATTGCAGTTGAACTAATGCACCACCATACCTTTTTATTACTCATTTGCTTTTTTAATTTTCTCCAAAAACAAGGATATATTTTGGGTAAAGCCAAAGCCCTTCCTTCCTTCCTTCCTTCCTTCCTTCCTTCCTTCCTTCCTTCCTTCCTTCCTTCCTTCTCCTATCCCTTTCTCCCCTTCTCTTCCGTCTTTCCCTTCCCCTCCTTTTCCCCCTTCCTCCCCCCTCTTCCTCCTTCATCCCCTCCCCCTGCTCCCTCCTCCTCCTCCTCCTCTTCTTCTTCCTCTTCCTCTTCCTCCTCAAAGTGGACTATATAATTTATCTTTCCTTTGGCCTGTAGGGGAGAGAAAATAATTTCCCCTTTACCCATCTTAAGTTTTTGTCTTGTAATCAAAGATTAAGAAGAGAAAAAGAGAATTTTAGTGGCATGTATGCCTCAAGTACACATGGGAAAAATCTAGGGAAAATGAATATCTCAAAAAGGTAGCTTTATAATTTGGGATTAAATACCATCCTAATATGGAAAAAAAAAAGGGAGAATGTAGGCCTCTCAGGGGAAAGTAAATGATTTTTTTTAGGAAAGATGAATGGATTATTAGAAGAATAGATTGGGAGGTATGGTAGTTTGTGACAAAGTTTGTCTGGAAGTGGTGTCAACTTTAGTGTTTTCTGGGATAAGAGTCAAGCTCCCTGGTTGTTGCAACTCCTAGGGGAGAAAATTATGACAACTGAATTCCTTCTGGAAGATATATATTTCAAAATTAAGGTGATAAGGGGAGATTAGAGAAAGCAACGCTTTGCCTTTGCTGTTTTTCAAGGGCCAACAGCTCAAAATAATCAATAGATCAAAGTGGCATATTTTGGAGGGGCATATTCTACCACACTCCAGCCTTTTGTAAATTTGTTAATTTCTTTACCCTCTAAATCCCGTATATTGTTAAATATTTACTATTTGTGAAATGAGAAAGTCTCATTTTTTTCTCATCTGTAAATGAAATTAATAATAGCATTTGGCCGAGACTGGTTTGGCTCAGTGTATAGAGAGTCGGCCTGCGGACTGAAAAGTTCCGGGTTCGATTCCGGTCGAGGACATGTACCTTGCTTGTGGGCACATCTCCAGTGGGGGTCGTGCAGGAGGTGGCTGATCGATGTCTCTCATCAATGTTTCTGACTTTCTATCCCTCTCCCTTCCTTTCTGTGAAAAATCAATTATATATATATATAATAGCATTTGGGGCTCTAACCGGCTTGGCTCAGTGGGTAGAACATCAGCCTGGGGACTAAAGAGTCCCAGGTTCAATTCTTGTAAAGGGCATGTACCTTGATTGTGGGCACATCCCCGATAGGAGGCATGTAGGAGGCAGCTGATTGATATTTCTCTTTCATAGATGTTTCTAACTTTCTATCCCTGTCCAATCTTCTCTGTAAAAAAAATAGTAAAATATATTTAAAAATAATTATAGCATTTGAGTCACAAAGATCTTATCAACATCTAAATGAGATAAACATCTAAAAATTTTAGCTCAATTTATCATTGAGTAGCAAATGATCAATAATTATGACTGATAATTATTTCACTGTTATAAATATAGCCTACATGACTGTCTCTATCACTTTCATGTCTTCATTTAAACGTTTTTATTTCAAGTTAGGCCTTTTCTGGCTGCCTATTTAAAACTTTAATACTTATTAGTCTTTTATTCCCTTCCCTGTTTTGTTTCCTATGTAATATGTATTTAATATTATTTTACTACATTTAACTTATATTGCTTAATTTTTATCTCCAACCACAATATTGTAAGCTCTATTAGGGCAGGGATTATTTTGTACAGAGTTGGCACTCAAGTTCTCAACAAATATTTGTTGAATGAATGAGTGAATGAATGAATGATAACAAAATCTGGTATATGATGAAATGTGACCCTGTGTCTCTCTTATCTGAACATATTCTTTGTTCTCATTGGCAGCTGAGTTCTTTCCAGTATTTAAAAAAATATGACAATAGAGAGGTGCTTTTATTTTCATTTGACAAATGTATTGAGATAATACTTTTGAAATAGTAGTTGGTGGCTTTTTCTTTTGTTTTTCCTGTACACCTGACCTATTTCCCATTTGGTCAGGAATCAAAACTTGCCAAATCTATGTGTTAGGAAAATATTGTTACAACAAAAAACAGAGTAAGTGTTTAGGTTTCAAAATATCATAGGACTCAAGGGAACTCCAAGCTATGAAAACATGTGGCAACTCAGAGCAAGATTTTCTTCCCCTTTAACTGAAATAGATTCCTAGGACTATGGAATCTTGAAAAATTGGAGGTGGAATCAGCATTAAGTAGGCAAAAAAGGGACTTCAAAAAGGAATCCCTACACTCAGAAGTTTACTCAGGCTCCATCTTGGTTTTGGAAAAAACAGATTTGATGATTCAAGTAAAGAGAGGAATTGTGCTTCATTTTCTAGATAGTGATCAAGGAAGCAGAAAGTATCTAGAGTAAAAATGGCCATGTGATGGACCTAAGAAAATGGACTTGTGACAACCTGATCCCATCGGGACATGACTGTGATTTTGACAAACTTTCTTTTCTATATCTCAGACACCTTTATAGCTTTAGGATGGCCACTACTCTCCCTTAACATCATCGAGCTTTTGTGAGCTGCTGATGCTACTCACTCAGGAGTGCCCAGAGATGTCTCCTATGGGCAAGGAAGTGGCCTTCATGTCCTTAGATAAAAATATCCTTACTATTGACTCTAAGACTTATTTCTAGAAGGCACTTCCATTTTATGAAACTCTTTCCCTAAAGTCAGTGTAATATTATTTTTCACTCTTGTCTAATACATACTTTTGGACAAGAAAAGTAGAGAACAATCTTTGAACATGATTGGCATTTTTACTGTAATATATTCACTAGCTATGAGCTTTTGTGCAAAGCTTCATCTTCTGATATACCAGAGGCAGTGAGAACTGGTGAACTTTTCATGTATCATGTATATTTTGCGTTCTATCCTTTGGAAATTACTTTTAACTAGAACTCTTTTGGAGTGAAAAATATTTTCTCCCTGCATTGTCAAAACCTGTTCCCATTAGAGAATTATCTAGCTATCCATGTCACTAGGTTGTTTCCAAAACCTCACTGGGTTTATTACCAGGTAAAATGGGTTGCAGATCTTAGGATGTGGAAGAAATGGCTGATTTTCCTGTCAACTGTGTCAACATGTCCTTTCTTCATTTTCTGGTTCATTGCTCACTTCCTCCCTTGTGCCTTCCAATTGGGCTCAAGAGTATTAAGACAGCCAGTCTTCTCAGTGGTTTGTTGTGATTGGATATGCTGCATTTCTGCCAGAATGCTACATTCTATCTACGTTTCTAGCCATTGAATCTCTGGATAGGATTTGAATTCCACTTGTTGGCTTACTGAGAAGACACAAAATGTTTCATGTCCAAAATTCCATATCTGCATGGTAACAGGAAAACTTCCCAGCTGCCAAAATAGCTAAATCAAAGGAACCAGGCTCAGAACATCTGCATCATAATAACATAATTTCTTGGCAATAATTGAGGCATATATGAATTAAAGATTTCTCAAAAACAATGACAGTGTGAATGGAAAAGGGGGCACAGAAATAGAAGGAAAGTAGAAGCTAAAAATCAAAAGGATTTTTATTGGCTAGGAGTAGTGAGGTATAAGGTTGACTTTTAAAACTTTAATATATTAATTATTTTATTCTCAACGATAAGGCAGGTTAGAATTATTATCAAAGAAATGAAATGGAAGGGTTGAATAGATATGTGTCAAGCTAGAGGAAAATGCAGTGTTTTTAGTTCTGGACCATAATCATATATACATAGCTGTGATTACCACATTAGAATGCTTTTATTTCGATAGGTTATCTAAATAACTGATTAAAATGATGATTTAGAGCATATGTGTATGGAAATAGTTTTAAATGCACTTGAAAAAGATTGTCTCCACAAGTGAGGAGGTCAGAAGTCACATTCAAGCACATACATTGTTACATTTTATTAGGCAGAGTAATTTAAGAGTAGTAGAATTGGCCTCTAAACATCCCTGATGCTCTCCTCAGCCTTTATACTATTGATGTAATATAAATAAGATTAACAGCTTAAAAAAATCTTTTTTTCTATGACATATGAAATCAATAGACTAAGACAAGTAAGTAGTTCTATTTTTGATTTAGATTTCTAAGTTCACATTTTCTCCTTTGAAATTCTGTAGAGCTGTTTAGCTTAGTTTCTGCATAAAGAAAGACAATTTAAAACTGTCAAAAAGTCCAAAGCATCCACCTTCCTTGGAGAAACTTCTCAGTGGCCTTTCTGAGGAGTAACATTTGCTTATGTGCTGGAATGACATGATCATGCCTTTATCTGCTTACTTCTTTGTAAATTCTCTTTATAGATCTATCTATTGGTAACTCTTTATGTATATTTATTCATTATGATTTAGATGTGAAGAAATATTCACATATCAACAAGTCAGACAAAGATCATTGGATTTAAAAAAAAATCTTAAAAAAAGTCCTGCCAGTATGACTCATTGTTTGAGCATGGATCCATAAACCAGGAGGTCATGATTTGATTCCCACTCAGGGCACATGTCTATGCTGTGGGCTTGATCCCCAGTAGGGGGCATGCAGGAGGTAGCCAATTGATGAGTCTCATCATTGATGTTTCTATCTGTCTCCCTCTCCCTTCCTTTCTCTGAAATCTTAAAAACAACAACAACACACACAAGAAAACGCCAACAAAAATCATATAAAAAATGATAGGAACAGTGAGACTTCTCTGACCTCAATGCTTTTGTGCAACTTCCATAAATATTGCAAGCAGCAGAAGCCCTCTTTAAAACTCCCCCCTCCATTTTTCAAAAATGTTAAAAGATGGCTCACATCAGAAAACTACTAGATTTAATAAATGAATTTGACAACACAGCAGGATATAAAATTAATACCAAGAAATCTATGGAATTTTTATACACCAATAATGACTTCTCAGTAAGGGAACCCAAACAAACAGCCCCATTTACCATTGCAATAAAAATTTTTAAATACTTAAAAATAAACTTAACCAACGAGGTAAAAGACCTATATTTGAAAAAACTGCAAGACGTTGAAAAAAGAGAGAGGAAGATATACTCAAGTGGAAGAATATACCATGCTCATGGATTGATACAATCAACATCATTAAAATGTCCATATTACTCAAGGCAATCTACAGATTCGATGCAATCCCTTTTAAAATACCAACACCATATTTCACAGAGCAAGAACAAATTCTCCAAAAATGTATATGGAATCAAAAAAGATCCCAAATAGCTGCAGCAATCTTGAGAAAGAAAAAAAAGTTGGAGGAATCATAATACCAGATTTCAAGTTGTACTACAAAGCACTGTACTCAGAACAGCCTGGTAATGGCAAAAGAAGAGGCAAATAGACCAACGGAACAGAACAGAGAACCCACAAATTGACCCAAGTCATTATGCTCATTTAATATTCCACAAATGAGGCAAGAACATCCAATGGCGTCAAGACAGTCTCTTCAATAAATGGTGTTGGAAAAATTGGACAGATACATGCAAAAAAATGAAACTAGACCACCAACATACACCATACACAAAAATAAGCTTAAAATGGATAAACAATTAAATGTAGGATGTGAAACCATAAAAGTTCTAGAAGAAATCATTGGCAGAAAAGTCTCAGACATCTCTTGTTGCAATATGTTTATGGATACATCTCCTAGGACAGTGGTCGGCAAACTCATTAATCAACAGAGTCAAACATCAACAGTACAATGATTGAAATTTCTTTTGAGAGCCACATTTTTAAAACTTAAACTTCTTCTAATGCCACTTCTTCAAAATAGACTCGCCCAGGCCATGGTCTTTTGTGGAAGAGCCACACTCAAGGGGCCAAAGAGCTGCATATGGCTCGCTAGTCGCAGTTTGCCAACCACTGTCCTGGGACAATGGAAATTAAGGAGAAAATTAACGAACTGCACAACATCAAAATAAAGAGCTTCTACACAGTAAAAGAAACCATCAATAAAATAAGAGTGCCTACTCCATGGGAGAACATATTTGCCAATGATACATCTAGTAAAGGATTAACCTTCAAAATCTACAGGGAACTCATACAACTTAACAAAAGGAAGATAAACAATCCACTTGAAAAATGGGCAAAGGACCTTAATAGACACCTTTCTAAAATGGACATACAGAAAGCCAAAAGACATATGAAAACATGACTAAAGTCACTAATCATCTGAGAGATGCAAATAAAAACAATGCGTTGCCACCGCACACCTGTCGGAATGGCTGTCATAAACAAATCAACAAATGCAAGTGATGGCAAAGATGTGGAGAAAAGGGAACTCTTGTGCATTGCTGGTGGAAATGCAGACTGGTGCAACCTCTGTGGAAAACAGTTTGGAGTTTTCTCAAAAATCTAGAAAAGAAACTGCCATTTGACCCAGTGATCCCACTTCTAGGCATATATCCAAAGAAATCAGAAACACCAATCAGAAAGGACATATGCACCCCTATGTTCATAGCAGCACAGTGTACAATTGCTAAGATTTGGAAATAGCCTAAGTGCCCATCAGCAGATGTGTGGATTAAAACCCTGTGCTACAACCCTACCCGGTTTGGCTAGATGGATAGAGCATTGGCCTGTGGACTGAAGGGTTCCAGGTTTGATTCCAGTCAAGGGCACGTGCTGAGGTTACAGGCTTGATCCCCAGTCAGAAGTGTGCGGGAGGCAGCCAATCGATGTTTCTCTCTCATCACTGATGTTTCTATCTCTCTCTCCCTCTTCCTTCCTCTCTGAAATGAAAATATATATATATATATATAAACAAACAAACAAAAACCTGTGGTAAATCTTTACAATGGAATACTATGCAGCTATAAAAAAGAAAGAACTCATACTATTGGCAACAGCATGCATGGACCTAGAGAGCATTGTGCTAAGTGAAAAAGCCAGTCAGAAAAAGATAAATATCACATGATCTCACTCATATGTGAAATCTAATGTCCAACACAAACTGGTGAGTGAAAAAAGATGCCGAGGCAGAAATGTCGGTCAAACCTCAGAGGGAAGGCAAAGAGGGTGGTGGAGGGAATAGATCAACCAATGGGGGAAAAAAAAGGATACAGACAGTGGATGGTGAAGGCTTCAGGGGTATGTAGGGGATGGGAGAGGGCAATGGGGGCAAAAAAGGACATATATAATACTTTCAACAATAAAGATTTATTTAAAAAAGATGGCTGATAATCCATTAGGCATGTCTCTATTTTAAATAAATTTAAAGGGATAACTAGATGATGTAGTGAAATCATAAAATTCTGTGTTATTTAATGATAAAATAAAAAAAAGAACAGAAGTCAACCAATAGAATGCAGTCAATTCAATCATTCCATAATATTTATAGAACAACTGCTCTCGGCAAGCACTATTTTACTTGTTTGAGATAACTTACTGAACAAAATATATAAAGCTCCCTGCCTTCATGGAGTTTACATTCTTGTGAAGGGCCCTGAAAATAAAACATTCATAACACTACAAAGTTAGAGAACAGGCCACAATCATCTCTGACACCAATTGCAAGTTTGGGAACCCAAGACATGTTCATATTAGATAATTCACTAGGACTAATGGAATTCACTGAAAGCTGTTATACTCATGGTTGCAATTCATTACAGTGAAGGGATACAGATTGAAATCATCAAAGGAAAGGTAAGCATGGGATGGAGTCCAGGAGGTTTCTAAATGTGTAGCTTCCTGTTGTCTTCTCCCAGTGAAGTCAGGAACATAACTCCTTCCAGTGGTGAACTGTAATAATAATCAGAGTATTGCCAACAAGGGGAACTCGCTTGAAACTTAGTGTTCAGAGTCTCTATTGGGGGGGGGGGTTCCATTTATAAACATGGTCAGCTGCCCACATAGCTCACCTCAGCTTCCAGCCCTTCTGGAGGTTGAGCTGGTACTGTGTGACCCAAAGTCTCTGCCGTAAATCACATTATTAGACTATTTGGCATGGCTCAGAGCCCCTAGATGAATATATACAGTTATTAGGCAGGATACTCCAAAAGTTTATCTCCCAGGAGCTGAGGGCAAAGGCACAATCTTTCTTTGCTCAAGGATAAATTATTTTTTAAAACATATTTTATTGATTTTTTACAGAGAGGAAGGGAGAGAGATAGAAAGTCAGAAACATCGATGAGAGACATTGATCAGCTGCCTCCTGCTTGCTCCACAGTGGAGATGTGCCCGCAAGCAAGGTACATGCCCCCAACCGGAATTGAACCTGGGACCTTTCAGTCTGCAAACCGACGCTCTATCCACTGAGCCAAACCAGTCTCGGCTAGGATAAATTCTTTACTATACAATAATATATAAGTATGTTATATTGAGTAGTGAGTGTTGTAAGAATACATGTGCTAAGAAAAGATTTTTAAAAATAGAGTAAGGTAAAAGGAATTGGAAGTGTGTGCATTGAGGATGTGGTAGGAGGCAAGGGCAGTTTGCCTTATTGAATACAGTGTTCAGATAAATCTCATAAAAAGGATGACATTTGAGCAGATGACACACATGATTTTTAAGGTAATAAAACCAAGGTCCAGAAAGGCCTTGTCTGAGGCCAACTGAGATCTGCTGCCTGTTATATGTCATTAAGCAAAGACATTGTCCAGTGGAGTTGCTGTGTGAGTTTCCAATTTTTGTCCATAGTCAAGGAGGCTTTAACGTAGTAGAATCACAGAGATGTCAGTATTGGGAGTCAACAAAGAAAGTCAGGAGCTGGTCTAAGATAAATTAAAGTTCTGAAATACAGGAGAAAGCAAGGCAAGAAGCAGAAGGAGCAGACAGGCGTCAAACATAGTAGAATGGCCCTATACAAATGTCAGACAGTTTTTCTGAGTCCATGGGATGTGTTTGCACATCAGCTAGCCTTCTATTTCACCTGGTGTGAGGATAACAGTGAATGTCAACAATTATTTTCCTAGAATGTTCTACTCTCTTTTGTTTGGCAAAGTCATAGTCTTCTAACAAGATCCAGTTCACACATCTCTGATTAGTCTCTCTTCTGCTCTTCCTCAGCACTTTGAACTCACCTCTATAATGTTACATCATTGTATTAAGGTATTTTGCAGACACTTCCAATGATTAAATTGTGAGAATATAATTTGTAAGAAACATATTTTATTTATATTTGTATTCTTAGCACCAATGTTACCCAGGAAGTGTTCAGTAAGCATGTGTATAGCTTGAGTAAATAAGTGACTTATTGAATCCAGGAAGGACCTCAAAGTGATTATTTGTTGTATAATTCTGATATAATCTCAGAAAACAATTCAGTGGTATGAACACAGGTTGTTGTATGAAGATATGGAATCATAGTAGAAATGATATAAACCTCACAAGAACAGAGGTTGATAAATCTGGCAAGATAGCAAACAATGTGGTCACTATTTTGTGCTTACTTTCTTATTTACAATTCTAGAAATAATTCTGAATTGGATTTTTGTGTAAGTTCTTCTTCTAAGATTAATATTTTTTTGATGCAATTATATATGTATGTATGTATATATGTATTTAACTATTCCTTCCTATAAACCAGGCATTCTGTTAAGTGCTGGGGATACAAAATGAAGAAAACACACTCCAGTCTTTTTGTAGAGAACATTTTAGTCTTAGATTTTTAAGGAGGAAATTGGCATGATGTCAATCATAATATAGTATGATCTGTACTAAGTGAGGCAAGTCTAGAGCAGTAAGTAGGTGTAATGTCACCCTCTTTTGAAAAAATAATGCCTATTGAACAGTCACATATAAAAACAATGGCTCTGAGTGCAAAGACAGGAAGCATTCTATCTTTTCTAATCTGGCTCTTTATCATCCAATTAAATTAAACTAAACTGGATTTTAGCTCCTTTTTACCAGTTTTATGATTGTGGGCAAGTTTTCTGAGGCTTGGTTTTCTGATTTATAAAGATAGTGATTTCTACCTCAAAAAAGTTCAGAAAGAACAGGTTTTATTTTGGTTTGTTTTTAAATGTTTAAAAATTTTTTTTTTGGTTTTTAGAGAGAGAGAGCAAAAGAGAGGGATAGAGAAAGAGAGGATATCTAACAGATTCCAAACTAGGTTATGTATATTATATTTCACATTACCTTTGATATCAAATTGTTCAAATTTAAAAATTGTAGACTACAGGTGATTATAAAAATTTATTAATTTTAATAATGTTCAAACTTTAAATCTCTATTGTACAAGAAAAGTGGACATTGTTTGAGTGACTAAGAAGATTAGGGTTCTCATGTTAAAAGAAAATACAGTTGTAATCCTATGCCTTGCAGAACCCTTTTCTATTGATGTCTTGGTTCAAATGATATGAAAAATAACATTTTGGCTTTCCTGTCATCAGAATACATTGCACAAAAAGATGTTACTAGTAGTGCTCCATATCTTTCAGAGATCAGATCTCTATGGACATGTCATATTTCACTTGTTCTTTCAATTAGGGTGCACAGGCCTTGCTGTGTAACTGACTTTATTTTTTATAAGTGACCCTGTTTCATTTGTGAACTAAAAGAAAACAGATATTTGGTCAATTTTCTAAAGGTCATAGGAAAAGAAAAATGCCAAATTAACGATAGTTCAGTGAAAATGTATTTAAAAACCCTCATGTCATACATTTTAGTGCTGGTACAATTTATTTAAGTGATATATCCTTAAAGGGAGCTGAATCATACATTCTATCTTAAAACATTTAGCCAGGCTGGTTTTATGAAAAGCTTCTGCCATTGGCTTTTACTACTCTAAAATCCCAAGTATATTAGCTTTTCCAGCTCCAGTCTCACAGTGTTTGAGCAATAGCAATAATATACTTATTCAATGTATATATTCATTTTATGATAATATTTATATATAGTACATTTATATATTTCTAATTGATTATATATATATATAATCTAATCAGAATATTGCTGTAGAAGATATTATGTTCTCTGTATAAAAGCCAAAAACAAAATATTGAATTTCAATTAAGCAGAGAGGCACTGTTTCAAGGAAAGATGTAATTTATTTGGAAACTTTCCAAATACAGTTATTATTTTTGTTACAGTGATGCAGCTGTGCTTTTTATAAGTACCACAGCGACCTTTCTGATGTTCTCTGGGCTTAGTGGCGGGTGTGGTGACTCGTGCTGTTTTCAGTGACTGTTGCATTACAAAAGCTGAGTTGATCCTTACATGCCATGTGGTTTGTCTCTTTTTGTGCTTCCAGGCAACAATAACCTCTCATCATGATTACAGAGTCTCTTGCAGAAAGATGGATCTAATCCTGGTGTTCCATCAACTCAGTAATCTATTCCAATCAGTTTTTGATGGATTTGACAGGCCATCTCCAGCCAAGTGAGACAGACTTAGGTCAAGTAACTTAGAGGTCTGCTACAAAATATTGGGTGAAATCCTTGTGCTACATAAAAAATTACACACACTGAAATTGCTTTTGGTCTCCTCTCTTTGTCTAGAGAATGGATATGAAAAGTTTCCAGATCCACAATTCAAAATACCCCTATTATTTTAATCACTAGAGGCCTGGTGTGTGAAATTCGTGCATGGGGATCTATGTCCCGCAGCCCAGTCTGCACATTCTACAATCTGGGAGCCTTCTCACAATCCAAGACTACTGGCTCCCAACTGCTTGCCTTCCTGATTTCCTCTAACTACTCCTATGCCAGCCTGATTAATGCCTAACTGTCCCCTGCCAGCCTGATTGCCCATAACTGTGCTCCCCTACAGGCCTGGTCACCCCAAACTGCCCTCCTCTGCAGGCTAGGTCACCCCCAGCTCCCCCCATCTACTGGCCTGATCACCCCTAATTGCCCTCCCTTGCAGGCCAGGTCCCTCCCAACTGCCATCCCCTGCTGGCCTGATCACCTACAACTGTCCTCCCTTGCAGGCCTGATCCCTCCCAACTGCCCTCCTCTGCTGGCCATCTTGTGGCAGCCATCTTGTGTCCACATGGAGGGAGCCATCTTATGTGTTGGAGTGATGGTCAAATTGCATATTACTCTTTTATCAGATAGGATAGAGGTCTGGTGCATGGGAGGAGGCTGCCTTGGTGCATGGGGCAGCCTGGGTGAGGGGCCTGTGGTGGTTTGCTGGCCGTCCATGCCCCACAGTGACCCAAGTGGGGGCCCTGGGATCTGGGATTAATTTATCTTCTATAATTGAAACCTTGCAGTCTTGAGTGGAGGCCTAGACCAGCCAGGATGTGCAGAAAGCTTGGCTTCCTCCATTACTAGGGAAACCCAAGCCTCTTGCTTGCTCTGTTGCTGTAGCCACAGGTTGGGGTTAATTTGCCTACTCACTCCTGATGGCTGGTGGGCATGGCTTTTGGGTGTAGCAGAAGTACAGTCAATTTGCATATTACTCTTTTATTAGATAGGATTGGGACTCATTCATTCAACATTAAAACTTAAAGATAAATAACCTGGTATTATATTTAATCAACAGCAGTACTTCAAGGTTATTAAATAAAATGTTTCAATGCATGCACTTGGCTTAGTAGTTTTAAGTTTGCATTAAAAAGCCCCAACTTCTGAAAATCATGAACCAAATCTCACAATTAAATGTTGAAAGGCATAAACATATGAATAAACAAATATTTAGATTTGTATAAAAGTCTTCTCCAATTCTGAAGGTGGGAAACATGAGGAGAAGCCCTTCTATGTAGTATGTCACACCTGAGCATTCCATTTTAACTAGGGAAGATTAGTTTCCCTTATGTATTTTTCCATTTATATTAGCACTTTACAAGAAGAGAATTTAGAAATCTGTAATTTCTCAATGCACATTTACTGCTGTAGTTGAAACTAATAATGATAATGTTGCACAAATTTTCTTCTAGAGGTTCTGAGACAGAATCAAAACTTAAAAATTTATAGATAATAAACAGTGTTTCATCTTTTTGTCCTAGGGACAAAACAGCTGTGAATTTAAAATGTTTCTTATGATAAAATAGAAGTGATGTGTAATAGTTAAACATTACTTATCCTATTTCAGAAGACTTTATTCTTTTTAAAGTATACATCCTGGCAACTTACTTTAAGTATGTTTGACTCAACTGCTATTTGAAATATTTTACCATACTCCAAATACTTGAATGAAAACAACTTACTTATCGTACTGCATTTTCAATGTCTAATAAAAGCAGGTTGAGGGAAATTTATGAAGGGTTATCAATTTAAAGTGCTTACATTTCTTGCTCTACTATTTCCTGACATTTCTCCCCACAAGAACTCAGCTGGCTCCCAGGACTTCACAGCAAGATTTAAATAAAAAGAAATCTAATCTTTCCATCCTTCTTTGCCTTAGGCCTAGACTGTACAGAGTAGCTGTTAATCTAAAAGTTTTATCTAAGATTTCAAAAAGCAGCTTGCGTGTGATGTGAAAGTAGCCCAGCCTCAAAGCACTAACAGGGATTTCCGTTTTCTCTATGAGAATGTTAACTCCTGGAAGCAGAATTCTTGTACAGATGTATCTTGAGTCTTCAGTGGCCACATGCGTATAAGATTGCTCATCCTAGTAAGAGCCTCTGTGCTGTTCTACTCCCCAGCATCAATGGGTGGATTTGCTTGAAGTACCTATGGGAGGGTGTTTGGTTAAAAATGCATTGGAAGCAGACTGTTTTGTAGCTGTACTGAATCCACCTTTGTTGTCATATATCTTTATAACAATTTTTTGTGCTAACCTCCTTTATTACTGGACTTCTTGTCCAGGACACATTCTCAGCCAGTAGGGATTAGAGACTGTTTTTTGGATTGGATAAGGTTTGGCAATTTAATCACACATGGGCATTGCCAAATCTTCTACTGCTCATAATAAAGGAAATAAACTGATTTTAAATGAATGAACCCTTCATATAATAAAGGTAAAACGTAAAGAAGACACAATAATATCTTTGGTTTGGTAAACAACAAATAGATCTTGCTGTGGTTATGAAAATAAGAATATGTTTAGAGGCTGGTCAGCAAGTTACATTGGAGGCAAGTGTGGAAAACAGCGAAAATGCCACAACATGTCAAAAAAATATGGTATATCCTTTTTGTCTTCTTATCCCAGAAAGAAAAAGAAAATGGCTTATAAAAAGTGTTTTTTTTAATGACTAAAATACAACTTCTTCCCTGGATATTTCACCCATTATTCTTATGTTTGTTACTTTTCATCTTTTCACAGATGCAAACTGTAGAATTGTTATGGGAGCGTGTATTGGGATAATGATAGAGATAGCTTCTTAAAGTTACAATCAACCACAAAACATCTTCCTTTCACTTAGAGACTCAGAAGACAGACACCTTAGGTGGAAAACAGCAGCAAAGCAGCTGGGTTAGGTCTCTGAGCTGTGCATTTCCGTCCCTGACTACACGTGTCCTCGCAGCCCCGCAGATCCTCGAGCAGTGCCTGCCAGAACTCTGCATGAAGGTGCTGCACTGACTCCCACTGCTTTGCAAGAGGCTCTGTGGGGGAGCACAGCAGAGATTAATATGCGCTGAAAAATAAAATGCCCTTGCCACATTTTTGTCTGACCTTTGCACAGTTAAATAAAAATATTTCCTCACTGGGAGTTTTTTGCTTCATGTCAGGTTTGTAGAAGGCGGGGGGAAAAGTCCTCACATCATAAGAAGGAGATGCTGGTAAGTGAACTGTGACAGATATTAGTGGAGAGGTGATTCCAGTCAGGTTTCTCGTCCTCTCCTCCCCTTTGTACTTGGTGTTCTACCCTGGGGCAAAATAACTGATGGAAATTACATCTATAGGAGAGTTGAATATTGCTTTAAAATGCCAGTAAGACAAGCTTGGGAGTAGACAATAGAACCTTTATTTGATTTCATTTTATTTTGCTCTGGAATGCTTCATATGCCAAATCTCTGTGGCAGAGCTGGGCGAGTGGGAGGAAATCAGAGTTGTAAAAAGTTAACCTTGAACAAAGAAAACACTATAAACACTTCATGTCCTCTGCTATACTGAAAGCCTTTTCAGGAACAAAGCTGAATCAATTTCCGGGAAGTATGCGGATAACACAAATGCAAAAGACTTTTCTCACTTTTGTCCCTCCATGAAGGTTCTTCATAGTCTATTTATTTCTTCTTCTCCTTCTTAATTTTTATTTTATTTTATTTTGCCAAATTGGCTGAGGGAAGCAATGCCTGCTAGTAGCAAGAGACTTGTGTTGCCTTTGTCTTGTGAACATTGCCCACGCTTCAAGAACTAAGCTGAATCCACCCCAATGGCCTGGGTGCTACTTTTTCCTCTGTCCAATTTTCACAGTAGAACTTAGGGCCAGAGTTCTATTGTCACTTTCTTTTTAAAATAATTCACATTGTCAACACACCTTTAAAAGAGTAAGATGAACATACTTTGGGCTAATTAGCAAGAGGAATTACTAATTACTTCATAGTTTTGAAATAGATTGTTCTGCTTTCTCTTTTTTTCTAAAAAAATATTTTTATTGAATTTTACAGAGGAAAGGACAAGGAGAGAGAAAAGAGGAGGAAGGGAGGGGTGGAGAAAGGAAAGGAGAGAGAGAGAGAGAGAGAGAGAGAGAGAGAGAGAGAGAGAGAGAGGTGAAACATCCATAGGCTGCCTCCTGCAGCCCACTCCCAACCAAGGATCAAGCCTGCAACCTGGGCTTGTGCTCCAACCAGACAGGACACTGCCTAACCAACCAAGGCTCTTCTGTTTCCTCTTTTCTTTTCAAACCTGAGTGTCTTCTTGAAAGGAACCACTCTGCCAGCTTGGGCAGCATGCTCTCCTTATTTTTCCCCATGAGGAAATAATAATCAGATTTTGATTATAGTCTTCAGCTCATCAGGAGATGAATGGAAGTTTCAAGAAGAGCACAAAACAATTGACAATCTCTAGCTTGGGGAATTGAACAAACACACTAAATGTGAAAAGTTAGTCACCAGGGTAATGGATTAAGAAGGACATTTAACTACATTCAACTAAAAAGAACACATTTTTAGGAGGTCCAAGAGATATGGTAGTACTTTAGCCAAGGTACCTGCATTTCTCCTTTCCTCAGAATATCAGGGCTTAGTATATATATGAGGATTACCAGTGTTACATAAAATTTAAAGAAAAAAATTGAGATTTATTATACTTTAATAAAGTAAAATCTTTAAAAATAACATTATTAAGAGGGATAAAGTTGCCTGCAAACTTTTACAGATGTATCTATTTCTATTTGATGAGGTATAGCTTGAATTGGTCCCATTCAGATCTTTTTTTTTTTTCCTTAAGGTGTTTAAGTTAGAAAATTATTTATTTTTTATTTCATCTAATAGGCTTTTTTTAAACTTCAGTTTATTATCTATTTTTTAAAAAATAAATCTTTATTGTTCAGATTATTATAATTGTTCCTCTTTTTTCCTCCCATAGTGCCCCTCCACCTGGTTCCCACCCCACCCTGTGCCCTTATCTCCCCTGCACTGTCCTCATCCATAGGTGTACGATTTTTGTCCAGTCTCTTCCCGCACCCCCACACCCCTTTCCCCCTGAGAATTGTCAGTCCACTCCTTTTCTATGCTCCTGATAATTATATTCACCAGTTTATTCTGTTCATCAGATTTTTAATTCACTTGATTTTTAGATTCACTTGCTGATAGATATGTATTTCTACTTCTTCCTCTTCTTAGAGAATACCTTTCAGCATTTCATATAATACTGGTTTGGTGGTGATGAACTCCTTTAGCTTTTTCTTATCTGTGAAGCTCTTTATCTGCCCTTCAATTCTAAATGATAGCTTTGCTGGGTAGAGTAATCTTGGTTGTAGGTTCTTGCTATTCATCACTTTGAATATTTCTTGCCACTCCCATCTGGCTTGCATAGTTTCTGTTGAGAAATCAGTTGACAGTCATATGAGTGCTCCCTTGTAGGTACCTAACTGTTTTTCTCTTGCTGCTTTTAATAGTCTCTCTTTGTCTTTTGCTTTTGACATTTTAATTATGATGTATCCTGGTGTGGTCCTCTTTGGATTCCTTTTGTTTGGAGTTCTGTGTGCTTCCTGGACTTGTAAGTCTATTTCTTTTACCAGATGTGGGAAGTTTTCAGTCATTATTTCTTCAAATAGGTTTTCAGTATCTTGCTCTCTCTCTTCTTTTGGCACCCCCATAATTCTGATGTTGGTAAGCTTGAAATTGTCCCAGAGGCTCCTTACACTATCTTCATATTTTTGGATTCTTTTTTCTTTTCCAGCTGGGTGTTTTTTGCTACTTTGTATTTCAAATCTTTGACTTGATTCTTGGGATTCTCTAGTCTGCTGTTGGATCTCTGTATATTATTTTTTATTTCAGTCAGTGAATGTTTAATTTCTAGTTGGTCCTTTTTCATATCCTCGAGGGTCTCACTAAATTTATCTGCCTTTTCTAGAAAATTCTTGAAAAACCTTATAACTGTGGTTTTGAACTCTATATCCAATTGTTTACTTTCCTCCATTTCTTTCATTTGTGATCTACCTCTTTGTCTCTGCATTTTGGCTTCTTCCCTGAGTTGATAAGAGTACTTTTTTGCGCTAAGTGTCCTATAGGGCCCGTTGGCTCACCCTTTTGTGGGCTGTGTGCACGGTCTTGTTGTAATTAAGCCTTGATTGTTGTTGGTATCATTGGGAAATTGACCTCTAGGCCAATTGGCTGTGAGGATCAGCTATATCTATTTTGGGAGAACTTCTGTGCTGGAGACATCCTTATGAGACAAGACTTGCAAAAAGCCTCTTTGCTCAGCTTGGATGGGGCAGAGTCTCAGGGTGGAGCAGACAGCATTGGTTTCCTGTCAGCCCTGCTCTAATAGGCCCCTGTGTCTCAGTGTCCCATGCTAATTGCTGTAAGCACCTCTGAGAGAAAGCTGCTCTCAAGTTCCACCTGCTGCCAGACAGTCCAGTTTCTCCCCAAATGAGTCTAGGTCCCCAGAGTCTTGCCCGGAACTGGAGTTCAGTGCAGTCAGGAGCTTTTGTCTCCCTCCCACTTGAGAAAGCCAGCCGCGTATTTAGTTGCCTGTCCTGTCTGTGCGTGTGTGTCAGTACCTTTGTCTCCTGCAGCTCCTGTGAGTCTCCATGTGCCTTTTCTCTTTCCTTCTAGTTGTATAATTTTCACTCAGCCAGCCTTCCTGTGGTTCTGGAGGATGACTGTTTTGTCTTTTAGTTGTAGTTTTGAAATTGTTATGTGAGGCAGCAATTTAGGTGTTTACCTATGCCGCCATCTTGGTTTCTCCTATTATTTATTTTTATAGGTCATTGAGAGTGTTAACAAGTACAGCATGACTCCATAAGGAGATTAAACATATTTTTGGTTGAAACATTAACTTGAAATTATAGAGAAATTTCTCATTGAAGATATTATAAAAAAAATGGAAGCTTGAATGTTATTAACTTGAGAAATAGGAGCAAATGGACCCCCAATTTTCTCCTGGGCATCAAGAACTAAGAAGCATATTTATTTGCATATTGGATGTAGTTTGTATATTGCCTAAAACTGTTATTGATTTTCTTCACTGATATATAGAGAAAAATCACTAATTTTGAGAGTTAAACCTTAGATGATTGAAGAATTTACATAACAGCTTAGTATTTTTAACAAACCATATTGTAGTTCATATCAATAAAAAGTTTTTATATTTTAGTTCTAAATTTATACCCTGAAACTACTTAAGATAATGCTATGTTGCTGAGGCATATAGCTTGATCAAGCCAACTGAAATTATGGACATGGTTTTTACCTGAATGACCATGTATGAGAAGGAATACTTTCATCATTTAATACAGGAATACCTTGGAGATACTGTGGGCTCAGTTCCAGACCTCCAAACCACTGAAATAAAGCAAATATTGAAATAAAGAAAGTCACACAAAATTTTTTGTTTCTCAGTGCATATAAAAGTTATGTTTATATCATACTGCAATCTCTAGTTAAGTGTACAATAGTGGTATGGTTAAAAAAGCAAAGTAGAGTCCTAACCAGTTTGGCTCAGTGGATAGAGCATCGGCCTGTGGACTGAAAGGTCCCAGGTTCGATTCCAGTCAAGGGCATGTACCTTGGTTGTGGGCACATCCCCAGTAGGAGGTGTGCAGGAGGTGGCTGATCGATGTTTCTCTTTCATTAATGTTTCTAACTCTCTATCCCTCTCTCTTCCACTCTGTAAATAATCAATAAAATATATTAAAAACAAACAAACAAACAAAAAAGTACAAACCTTAATTAAAATTTACTTTACTGCTAAAAAATGATAACCATTGTCTGAATCTTCAGTGAATTGTAAAATTTTTGCTGTTGGAGGGTTTTGCCTTAGTGTTGATGTTGACTCATCAGGGAGTTGGCTGTTGAAGGTTGGGATGACTGTGGCAGTTTCTTCCTTTCAGGAGCCATTTCTCTGTAGCATGCAATGCTGTTTGATAGCATTTTAGCCACAGCAGCACTTCTTTCAAAATTGGAGCCAATCCTCTCTAAACCCTGCCTCTACTTTATCAACTGAGTGTATATAATTTTCTAAAACCTTGTTGTCACTTTAATACTCTTCCCAACATCTTCACTAGAAGTAGAATACATCTGAAGAAATTACTTGCTTTGCTCATCCCTAAGACATAACTCCTCATCCACTGAAGTTTTATCATGAGATTGCAACAGTTCAGTCACATCTTCAGGCTCCACTTCTAAATCTGATTCTCTTGCTGTTTCCACCACATCTGTAACTACATCTCCACTGAAGTTTTGGACCCTCAAAGTCACCCCTGAGGATTAGAATCAACTTCTTACAAACTCCTGTGAATACTGATATATTGACCTCTTCTCATGATTCACGAATATTCTTTATGGCATCTCGAATGGTGATTCCTTTTCAGAATCTTTTCAATTTACTTTGCCCAGATTTATCAGAGGAATCATTATCTATGGCAGCTAGAGCCTTATCAAATGCATTTCTTAGGTAATCAGATTTAAAAGTCAAAATTACTCCTTGATTTATGGGCTTGCAAAATGGGTGTTATCAGGCACAAAAACAATATTAATCTCACTGTACATCTCTGTCAAAGCTATGGGTGTTATTGCATTGCCATCCAGCTGTAATATTTTGAAAGGAATCTTTTTTTCTAAGCTGTAAGTCTTAACAGTGGGCTTGTGAACAGATATACTACCATCCAGGCCTTGCTATTCTATTTATAGAGCACAGGCAGAGTGTATATACCATGATTCTTAAGGAGGCCCTAGGATTTTTAGAGTGGTAAGTGAGATTGGCTTCAAATAGAAGTAACTAGCTGCATTAGCTCTTAATGGGAGAGTTAGCCTGTCCGTGCATTGAAGCAGGCACTGACTTCTCTTCTTTAGCTGTGAAAGTTCTAAATGATATCTTTTTTCACTATAAAATTGTTTCATCAACATGGAAAATCTGTTGTTATTTAGTATAGCTACCTTCATTGATTATCTTAGCTACATCTGAATAATTTGCTGCAGCTTCTACATTTGCACTTTCTGTTTCACATTGAACTTTATGTTATAGAGATGGTTTTTTTTGTTGTTGTTAATCCTCACTCAGGATAATTTTTCCACTGATTTATTTATTTATTTATTTATTTTTGAGAGGGAGGGAGGAGAGAGCAAGAGCAAGAAAGAGACAATTATGTGAAAAAGACACATGGATTGGTTGCCTTCCACATGTGCCCGACCAGGACCAGAATTGAGCCTGCAACTGAAGTATGTACATGCCCTTGACAGGAATTGGCATCCAAGACCTTTCAGTCTGAGAGCTAATGTTCAATCCACTGAGCCAAACCAGCTAGGGCTGGCTTTTTTCTTAAACCTTATGAACCATCCTCTGTTAGCTTCAAACTTGTATTCTGCAGCTTTCTAACCTCGCTCAGCTTTTATAAAATTGAATTAGGGATTTGCTCTAAATTACTTTTTGCCTTGAGGGAATGTTGTGGCTGATCTTCTATCCAGACCACTAAAAATTTCTCCATGTCAGCAAAAGGCTGTTTTGCTTTCTTGTTATTCGTGTGTTCACTGGAGTAGCTGCTTCAATATACCTTGAGATCTTTATCTTTGAATTCATAACTTGGCTATTTGGCATAAGTGGCCTAGTTTTTCCACCTTTCTCGGCTTTTGACATGCCTGCCTCATAAGCTCAATCATTTCTAGCTCTTGATTTAAAGGGAGAGACAAACAACCTTTCCTTTCACTAGAATACTTAGAGGCCATTGTAGGGTTATTAATTGGTCTAATTTCAATAGTGATATTTCCCACATATTCCAGAGGGCCAAGGAGAGGGATAGATATGGGGAATACCTGGTTAATGGAGCAGTCAGAACTCACACATTTATCAGTTAAGTACATCATCCTATAGGGATGAGCTTTGTGTTGCCCCCAAATAATTATAACAGTAACATCAAAGACCACTAATCAAATTATTATAAAAAAAGTTTCAAATATTGAAAGAATTACCAAAATGTGGCACAAAGTGAGAAAATGCTGTTGGAAAAATGGTAACAATAGATGAGCTTGAGGTAGGGTTGCCACAACATTCAATTTGTAAAAAACACAAAACATTTGTGAAGTGCATTAACGGAAAGTGCCATAACACATTTCAAACACTTTTGAGTGTATCATTCTGCTTGGCTGCTTCTATACTTGTGTTGATTCATCAATTTTGTTGTTTGTTATTTTGCAAAGTCTCTAAAAGTGTATACTAAATGACTTTGGTTTTATCATGTGTTTAATTTCATCATTGTTCAGTATTAACCTAATAGCAATAAAACAGTGTAAGGATTGACATTCATATACAGTTCTTTATTATTCACTGAACAGCACATGGTTTTGTTAGTATGTAACCATTCCATCAGCACTGATTTCATTAACTACATCATGACTCAATGTGGGAACCTCTTTCCACTTCCCACGTGGTTCAGGGTTCCCGGGTCAGGGTTCGGGTTCTGAAGGAGGCTGCATGCAAACGAAATGAGAGACTAGAAAACATTAATTTGGCGAGATTGGGGGGCCAGGCAGGAGCCTTCCTCTAGTGGAAAGGACTGCCACTTGCTCTGGCCTTTCTCTCCCTTTTATCAAGGCCTTGGGACACACCCTTAGCCTTTAGGCAGGAAATAACAGAAATTAACATGTTACAAACAGATAGTTTCAACTAAACAATGAGTAATCAGCTCTGACCTTTCAGAGCAATTAAGGTTGGCCAGCCTTCTGGCTTCCCATTTACATCCATTTAGTGAGAACAATATTTGGTTTCCGACAACTCAATACCATTACTAGTTTAAGAAAAAGAATTCTCCCATTGTATGGGCTTTTGGTAGTATTAAAAAAATGTTTGCCAAGTACTTCTCTCCTGTATTTACCAAATTATACCAAGAGCTGTTGCGTGATGCAAAGATTAGTGGTTCTTTTCAAATATAAAGTGAGATATCTAGTAGGATGATTTTCAACATTTAAAATGAGTGATATTATGTGACATACTATGATCACTTAACATAGGAGTCTTGCCAATATTCCAATCTGCTTTCTCTCAGAGGAGATAACTTTTCATTTAATTAGTGAATGGCATTGCTTTTTTCATATTCTTATTAGTAGCACAGCTTTGGATGATGTTTCTCTATCCTCTCCTCTCCCCCCCGCTTTTTTTTTTTTTTAATGACAGAAGTCATACATTTTACCTTCTTCTGTGAGACCATCTGTAGTAACATGACCCAGCTTTTCCCAGAATGGTTCCCAGGAACTCCCAAATCTCTTTTAT
Organism: Lasiurus cinereus; assembly: GCA_011751065.1. NCBI lineage: Eukaryota > Metazoa > Chordata > Mammalia > Chiroptera > Vespertilionidae > Lasiurus > Lasiurus cinereus. The sequence continues at coordinate 2,757,298 of JAAGEH010002531.1, forward strand.
TTAAAAGAAGCAGCAGTATTATTGTTCCAACTTGGCCCTGAAAGAGTTCAGAACATGCTACCCCAAAATATGCTGCTCTGTCATATTGACTATTTGAGGTAAAGGCCCTTGAAAACCAGCAAATATAAGAAAATTACTTTGACTTTCCCTCTTTTTCTTTTATTAAAAACATATTTTTATTGATTTGTTTTTAGAGAGAGAGGAAGGAAAAAGGAGAGAGAGCTAGAAACATCAAAGAGAAAGAACATTGATTGGTTGCCTCTTACATGTCCTTCTCTGGAGAGTGAGCCCACAACCCAGGCATATGCCCTCACTGAATCAGCAACCTCTTGGTGTATGGGTGATGTTCAACTACTGAACAAAACCAGCTGGGCTTCCCTCTTTTTCTTAAAAGCAGAAGATGAAATTTCTATATGAGAGATTTCCTTTCTATGGCAGAAAGCCATTCTTATCATCAAGGATGAGAAGTTGAGACAGAGAAATCTATACAAACAGATCTTGTTAAAATTATTCTTATCTTTGGTTAGCCTCTCCACATAGTTTAGTTACTTGCCCACATTTGTCTCTTTGCTCAGCTTAATTTAAAAGCAAGTAAATTTACTGTTTCTTTGTGTCTTTTTTCTTTTTGAAGTTTCCTATGTCAAGTAAAATTATATTAAACACATTTGTATGCTTCTCTGCTATTGATATGACTTAGCTCAATTTAATTCTCAGGTCTAGCAAAAGCAAGGTAAAAGTTTGTCTCCTCTACAGCCCCAAGGTTGTGTATAAAATATACAAACATATCATGATCCCTGGATTGGGAACTTGAGGTTAGTTCAAAACTCAATTTGATTACTTACTGTTAATTTGAATAAGTATAATATCTTCATATTTATAACTAGGGGCCCAGGTGCACAGAATTCATGCACTCAGGGGGAGGAGAAGGGTTCCTCAGCCTGGCCTGGGCCCTCTCACAGTCCAGAAGTAATTGGGGGATGTCCAACCGACAACTTGGCCTACACTGGCAGTCGGACATCCTTAGCACTGCCACAGAGGTGGGAGAGGCTCCCACCACCACCACTGCAATTGCCAGCCATGAGCCTGGTTTCTGGGTGAGTGATGCTCCCCCTGTAGGAATACACTGACCACCAGGGGGCAACTCCTGCATTGAGTTCTGCTCCTTCATGGTCAGTACACGTCATAGCAACTGGTCGTTCCACCTTTCAGTCGATTTGCACATTCGCCTTTTATTAGATAGGATGACTGTAACCATACTTATTTCTGAGTTGTAAGCCTCAGCTATGAAGTGAACTTCACTCTACTCCTGCCACACATGCTGAAATGAGCTAATCTGACGTGGAATTGTAATCTCTCCTGTGAATATATATATATTTGTATTTATTTTTCCAAGAATTTCATGAGAAAGCTCCAAAAATAAATATCACATGACATTTAATTTGGGTGTAGGATACTAATGTTACCAATAAAAAGATGGGATTGATTAAATAAATTGAAGTTGGAGTAATAACAAAGCTTTCAGCTGAGGGGACACCTCAATGAAGAAGGCAGCATGTTTTTAGCTGGAGAGGACATTAGAAAGTATAGTATGTTAACTCACTTACTTTACAAGTGAGGAAACTGAGGCCAAAGCTATTTATGGACTTGCCTTTTGGTGTTATACCAAAAGTTAATGGGAAGCCAATCCTAAAGTAGTCTTTCTTAGTGTAACTCGGTAGTCTTCAGCTGTAGCTGTTATAGGTCTGTCTAGGAAAAAGTTAAAGAGATGCTATAACTTACACTTTCTTTGAAAGATTAGAGAAAACAAAATTTCCAAGTGAACACAGATATACAATTCTGAATTAGTAAAATCTGTTTTGGTTTGTTTTTCATTTAATTATCACTGTTTTGTGGGAGACCTTTTATTCTTATCACACTTTCCAACCCAGTGATGGGAAGGACCAAATGCTTGGCTTGTCAGTGGTTTGGGAGTGGAAGGGATATGTATCACCTGTAGGCAGAGCAGTGCAAAGCCTCAGAGGGCCCTCCAGCTCACTTCCCATCTGCAGAGATCTAGAAGGCAGGTGTAGCTTCATGATGTAACCAAATTTTCATCACTGCTTGGCATGCACTTCCCCCGAGAGCCACCAGACAAATGCAGATGTTGTAGAAGTGAGAAATAAGCACCTGAAATGTCAGGGTTTGGATATTAGCACTGTAATTCCTACTTTAACCTGACCTATTCTGTTTTATTTTTTCTTATTATAAGTTATATTAAGTCACTGAAGAAAAATTTCAAACATAAAAAAGAACTAGCCACAACCTCACCACTGAGGAATTAGTCTATACTAGAGGCCCGGTGCATGAAATTCGTACACAGGGGAGGGAGGAAGGTCCCTCAGCCCAGCCTGTACCCTCTCCAATCTGGGACCCTTTGAAAGATGTCTGTACCTTTTCCAATCTGGGACCCCTTGAAAGATGTCTGACTGCCCGTTTAGGCCAGATCCTACCAGTAGAAACCCAAGCCTCCTGCTCACTCCGTGGCTGCAGCCATCCTGGTTACCAGAGAAACCCAAGCCTCCTGCTCACTCCGTGGCTGCAGCCATCTTGGTTGGGTTAATTTGCATACTTTCTCCTGATTGCTGGTAGGCGTAGCTTGTAGGTATAGTGGAAGTACAGGCAATTTGCATGTTACTCTTTTATTAGATAGGATAATAAAAGGCTAATATGCAAATTGACCCAATGGCAGAATGACCAGTCATTATGACACACACTGACCACTGGGAGGCAGACACTCAATGCAGATCAGTACACTCCCACAGGGAGAGCACCACTCACCAGAAACCTTGAAGGGGTTCATGGCTGGCAAGTGCAGTGGCAGTGGCGAGAGTCTCTCTCACCTCTGTGTCAGTTGATCATCCCCTGAAGACTTTCAGAGTGCAAGAGGGTATAGGCCAGGCTGAGGGACCCCCAGGTGCTCAAATTTCATGTACTGGGCTTCTAGTCACTTTAAAATATTGAGGGCCCTGGCCATATCACTCAGTTGTTTAGAGCATTGCTTGATACACCAGGTTTAATCCCTGGTCAGACATATATAAGAATCAACCAATGAATGCATAAATAAGTGGAACAACAAATCCATCTCTCTCTCTCTCTCTCTCTCAAAAAAAAAAATTAAAATATTGATGAATGTTTGATCATAAACAAGTATATGTATACTATATATATATATAATCTGAAGCATATTAAATATGACATAAAATACACATTTTATAACAAGAATTTTGATAAATAAATGTTAAATAAAAGCTTTACATGAATTATCTCATTGAAACCTTACAAAAGCCCTGCAAATTTGAAAGTTCCTTAACCCCATTTTATAGATGAGGAAACTGATTTTCAGAAAAGTTAAAGTAACATCTTAAAGGTTCCATAACCAAAAAATGCTACAACCCATACTGGAATTTATGTATCTAATTCTAAACTGTAGTTTTAGTTAGAAAACTTTATTGTTTCCAATTTAGAACCCTATTATATTGAAATTATACAGATAATTTCAATAACCTTTTTTATTTAAACTAAATATCATAAACGCTTCAATTTATTTTCCTACAACATTTTTAAATGTCCCTTAATGCTACACTATTAAATAAATTAATTGACTAATCTTCTATTACTGGTTTCTTAGATTATTTCTTTTTTGCATGTCATTATTAACAATAAAGCTAACAGCATATTTGAAACTAAATATTTGTATACATATATTATAACTTTCTTAGCATAAATTCTGATATATTGGGTTTCAGAATCAAACTGGGGAATTTATATGCATACTAGAGGCCCGGTGCATGGATTCATGCACTGGTGGGGTCCCTCAGCCTGGTTTGCACCTTCTTGCAATCCATGACCCCTCAGAGGATATTGGACTCTTGGTTTCAGGCCAGAATCCACAGTCTGACATCCCCTGAGGGATGTAGTAGTGCACAAAGTGGCAAGTGGCTGGGGAGGAGCCCAAGTCTAGGCTGAGTGCTGTGCTGCTCTGGCTCATCCCAGCCCTGCTGCACTTGCTGCCACTGCTGCCACTCAGCACTGCTGCGGGGGTGGGAGAGGCTTATGCTGCGACAGCTGCACTTGCCAGATGTCTGTTGGTCAGCTGAGCAGTGCTCCTGCTGTGCGAGCACACTGACCACCAGGGGACAGTTTCTGCATTGGTATCAGTGAGCATTATAGTGACTGGTTGACCAGTTGTTTGGTCGCTTAGGCTTTTATATATATAGACTAGAGACTTGGTGCACAAAATTTGTGCGGGGGTGGGGCAGGGAGGAGTGTTTTCCTTGAGCTTAACCTGTTCCTTCTCCAATCTGGGACCCCTTGAGAGATATCCAACTGCCCAAGAAGGATTGAGCCTAAATGGGCAGTCAAACATCCCTCTCACAATCCAGGACTGCTGGTTCCCAACTGCTCACCTGCCTGCCTTCCTGATTGCCCCTAACTGCTTCTGCCTGTCAGCCTTCTCAATGCCTAATTGCCCTCCCTTGCAGTCCTGGTCACCCTTAATTGCCCTCCCCTGCAGGCCTGGGTTCTCCCAACTGTCCTTCCCTGCAGGCCTGGTCACCCCAACTTCCTTCCTCTGTTGGCCTGGTCACCCCTAACTACCCTCCTCTGCAGGCTTGATCACCCCCAACTGCCCTCCCTTGCAGGCCTGGTCCCTGCCAACTGCCCTCCCTTGTTGGCCATCTTGTGGTGGCCATCTTGTGTCCACATGGGAGCAGGATCTTTTGACCACATGGGGGCAGTCATCTTGTGTGTTGGAGTGATGGTCAATCTGCATATTACTCTTTTTATTAGATAGGATAGAGGCCTGGTGCATGGGTGGAGGCCAGCTGGTTTGCCCTGAAGGGTGTCCCAAATCAGGATGGGGATTCCCTTTGGGCATAGGGTGGCCTGGGCGAGGGGCCTGTGGTAGTTTGCAGGCCGGCCATGCCCCTGGACGACCCAAGCTGAGGCTCTGGTATCTGGGATTTATTTATCTTCTACAATTGAAACTTTGTATCCTGGAGCAGAGCCAAGCCTTCTGTTGGCTCCGTGGCAGCAGCCATTGAAACTTTGTTGCCTTAAGTGGAGGCCTGGATGGGCCAGGGTGTGTGGAAAGCTTGACTTCCTCCATTGGTGCGGGCAACCCAAGCCTCCCTCCTGTTGTCTCTGTGGCCATAGCTATCTTGGTTGGGTTAATTTGCATACTCATGCTTGATTGGCTTGTGGGCATGGCTTATGGGTGTAGTGGAGGTACAGTCAATTTGCATATTACTCTTTTATTAGATAGGATATGCATAGCCCATGGACCCAGAAAATAGTGTGATGAAGGAGTGGGGTTGGGTGTGCAATGAATGGAGTTAATGGGGGTGGTGGGAAAGGGGACATCTGTAATACTTTCACAATAAAGATAAATATTTTAGAAAGAAAAAACATACGTTTTTAATATTTTCTTTAAATTATTGACAAATGCCTTGCACAAAGGTTCTTATCAATTCAAATTCCAACAATCCTATATAGGAATGTACATTTCCCCAAAACTTTACCAACATATTGACTCTTTTATTTAAATTTACTTATTTAGTTTTTTTGTAGTTGAATATTTTTCTAATGTTAATAAGCTATTTTATTCCTTTCTTAATTAATTTCATGTATATATTTGTTATATTATACACTTTTTAGTGCAGAGGTTAAGGTAATTTTGAAAATAATTATTTTTATGTTATGATTCCATGGCAAGCTCTTCCAAAGAGCTTTGAAGCTACAATATATATATCAAATTTCTCAAGGTTATATAAACAACTGAGCTTCTGAATTTGTGAATTTTGATCTTTTAATTTATATTTGTAGAAATTGAAAAATTAAGTTTAGCTGAGCACATCATGGTTGTGCTTATTATATATATATAATGAGGCAAAAACATATTTTGAAATTCTCCTGCTGTATTCAGTCTGATCAATTTAAAGACCCTCTAATTAAGTTTGACTCAAAAGAAAGAAGAAAGAATTGTGTCCTTTTGAGATTATAACTTAGACAAGGCTTTGAAATCATACTAGCCATTTAGTATATAACATTAATAAATGCTCTTTCTTTATTATCACTGCCCTAAAGCAATGTATTTAAAAAAATAAAAACACAAAAATAGGTTCTAGTTAGAATGAGGCTTCTATGATATCCCATTCTGTGAAAAGTTTGCATTAAATCTGTAGCTGTCAATTCCATGTTTTGTAGTATATTTTCACTTAAATGCCCTTGCCTGTGAATGTAAAGAATATTCATAGAATGATTCTGGCCATATGCAAAGTATTCTTCTTTCTAAAGAGTTAGTAAAGATTTAGATTTAATTTCCCAGAGGGAAACAAATTTATATGAATTTAGGCCTTAGTATATTGCATGCTTTAAGTGAAATCAAATCTATAATTTCCTAAGACATTATATCAATTCAACTTAACATGTTATAGGGCATTTAAATTAGTAACTTTTTTTGAGAGCAATGTAATGGACTTTATCTGAGATGAAAGCAGTCTCTAAGCCAAATAGGTTGTGCTACTGATAGACTGCTGTTTTGAACAGCTAAGATCCTATAATCCATGGAGGTAGGGTTCAGTGAGAAGTGTCAAAGAAAATCAGAACTCACATAAAGAAGCAATAGAGATTTCTGTAACAGATATATTTAGGTAAATTTCCTATTGTAAAAACCTGAAAAGCAAGGGTGAGAAAGGAAAAAGGGACAAGCAAAATGGAGAGAAAAAATATCACGGTATTCACTATCAACAACTGCAAGGGGTGATGGCAGAGCACAGGACATGAATTGAGGTGACTGTGTAGCAATTATTTAAATAAAATTTGTAGAATGTCAAATATACATCCTAAATATGGACCTGTGCAGCTTTCAAAGTGAAGGTCATGTTTTCTTCTTAGAGGGCCTCATTCATAGTCTAGTGAGTAAGACACAAATAAATAAAATCATAGTGATAAGAGCTATAGTAGGAATACCTACCAACTATAACAGAAGCACAGGGAAGGCACATCTAACTCCATCAGGAGATACAGAATGTCTCTTCATACTAGTGAAAACTGAGGTGAATATTAAAGAACCAGAAGGATGTGATTAATTGAAAAATAATGTGAAAAGTATGGACAGAGCCAAGACATGAGCATGTACAGAATCTTTCAGGGTCTACAAGTATCTTAGCATGATAATAGCACAAATATATATAGGAAAGTGGTGGAGAAGAAGACCACGGTGGGTGCATTTCATGATAGAGGTTATACTGAAGGTAATAGAGAGACTTGGAATGATTTAAGAGAATGATCTGATCTGATTTAGAAAAAATTTCTTTTGTGTCAGTGTAGGTTTAGATTGGAGAGGGGAAAAAGGAAGAATAGAAGGAGAGATAAATAGGAAATCCAGGTAAGAAAAGATGAGCATTCCACATAAGGCAAAGGCAGGCATAGTTGAGAAGGAAAGTACATTGTTAAATATATCAATTAGAGGTAGAATTGACAAAATATTGAATGTAAGAAATCTAAAATAACCTTTAGATATCTCGAGAGATTGGATATATGATGGCATAAATCTCTAAGATAGAGAATTAAAATTTTCGAGTTATACTAGCATCTTTTTATATTGTTTTTGTCACATTATATTGAAACCAGGAGCCCAGTGCATGAATTCATGCACCTTGAAAGGAACTGTGGGCTGCAAGGCTGCAGTGGGCATAGGGGTGGGTTTCAGCCCATTTTCCCATCACTGCTGCTCCAACGTGCTGAGGGCACCGGCCTCACTCACACTCACTAAGCAGTGGGAGATGGAGAAGCCCTCAGGGGTGATCAGGGCTGGCAGCGGCCTCTCACATCCACTGATAGCACTGAGCAATCTGGACCAGCACCGGGCGCTGGCAGTGGGTGTGAGCAGCAGCTGCCAGCCCCAATTGTACCTGAGGAGCAGGGGGAGGTAGAGAAGTCCTGAGGGGCAATTGGGACCAGTGTTGAGCTCCAGCAGCAGGTGTGAGTGCCAGGAGCAAAGAATTTTCAGTAACTACCAGAGACCTGCCCTGATGACAGTGACCAGTGCCCCACCTTGGTCTGGCACTCCTACTCACTTGCTCTACTATCCCACCTGCCACCAACGCCCTCCCCCCTCAAGTTCCACATACACTTCCTGAAGGTCAGCACAAGTCATAGTGACTGGTTGTTTGGTTGTTCTGCCATTCAGTCTATTTGAATATTAGGGTTTTATATATATACTAGAGGCCTGGTACATGAAATTCATACACGGGCGGGGGGGGGGGCGGTCCTTGAGCCCTGCCTGCACCCTCTCCAATCTGGGACATCCCTCTCACAATACAAGACTGCTGGCTTCCAACTGCTCAGCTGCCTGCCTTCTTGATTGCCCCTAACTGCTTCTGCCTGCCAGCCTAATTACTCCCTAACCACTCCTCTGCCAGCCTGATTGATGCCTAACTGCTCACTGCCAGCCTGTTTGCCCTTAACTGCCCTCCCCTGCAGGCCTAGTACCCCCCAAACTTCTTTCCCCTGCAGGCCTGGGTCTCCTCCAAGTGCCCTTCCCTACAGGCCTGGTCACCTCCAACTTCCCTCCTCTGCCAGCCTGATCCCTCCCATCTGCTCTCCCCTACTGGCCTGATTGCCCCCAACTTCCCTCCCTTACAGGCCTGGTCCCTCCCAACTGCCCTCCCCTGCTGGCCATCTGGTGGTAGCCATCTTGTGTTCACATGAGGGCAGCCATTTTGTGTGTTGGAGTGATGGTAAATCTGCATATTACTCTTTTTTTAGATAGGATAAAGGCCTGGTACATGAGTAGGGGCCATCTGTTTTGCCCTGAAGGATATCCCAGATCAGGGTGGGGGTTCCCTTGGGGTGTGGGGTGGCCTGGTTGAGGTGCCTGTGGTGGTTTGCACACCTGCCACAGCCCCTGGTGACCCAAGAGGAGGCCCTGGTATCTGGGATTTATTTATCTTCTATAATTGAAACTTTGTAGCCTTGAGTGGAGGCCTGGATCTGCCAGGATGTGTGGAAAACTTGGCTTTCTCCATTGCTGGGGAAACCCAAGCCTCCCTCCTGCTCATTCTGTGGCCATAGCCATCTTGGTTGGGGTTAATTTATGTACTTGCTCCTGATTGGCTGGTCCTATGGCTTGTGGGTGTAGCAGAGTGATGGTTAATTTCCATATTGCTCTTTTATTAGATAGGATGTTGTCCAAGTAGTTTGTAGACAGTGGTTTTATGGATTGATTAAGATGCTAAGCTTGAAATGTAGATAATTTTTGTGGGTGTGTATGTCAGACCAACAAGTGTGCTTTTATTGATTAAAAGAGAATTAAAGATGGAATAATTATAATGCAGAAACAGGTACAAGAAAATGATCTAATGGATCTCAAAAAGTAGCCAGAGACATGGGAGAACTGGAGAGAGTGATGCTGATGGAAACTAAGAGAGGTAGACTTCTGGGAGATAAAGATCAACATTTTCAAATTTTGCAAATAAATACTAAAAAGAGTCCAGTAGGCTTTATAGATAAGAGATAAAGGTGACCAGGGGAAGAAAGTTTTGAATGAAAAGATGGGGTCAATAGCAAAATTATAGCTTGATGAATGAATGAAAGTGGGAAATGGGATCAGCCAGGTGGTTACATTCAAGACTTATGAATAGGAATTCAAGGAAGCCTTGGGGTGAGAAGGAATTTTTTCTTTTAAGATGATATATGCTGAAACATGCGTAGAGATAGAAATTAAAGGCCACTGGGGAAAGAAAACAATGAAGGGGAAAGATTATTGAAGGAAGACAACTATAGAAATGGGGTTAACTAGGATCCATAGGAGCTTGAGAAATTAACCATGGACTAGAGGGAGGGGATAACTCTTATCTGAGGTATACAAAAAATGAACTTGAATGCATAATGTTATGGGCATGGTGGTGAGGGTCAGGGGGAGGAGGGCTTAAATTGTAGAAGTTGAAGTAGTTCTCTGTTCAGGTGACTGATAAAATGCAATTTCAAGTTGTAGTCAAAGAGAAGCACTGTCCTGAGCAGAAAAAAACTCATAATATTTTAATGAGAAGATGAAAAAAGAGAGCAACTTAACCGCTTTGTCAAATAGAAATAGAACTAATAGAGATATTCTTTCTCCCTCTACCTGAATAAGATTAGAGCCTAGAGCCACACCTGAAAATTCAAAATGGAGTAACCAAGATTATTATCTCAGCAATACAATAGATTCCCTACTAAATGCTTTGTCAAAATGGCTTTTGTTTTAATCCTCTTAAAATCTTATTTAATAGGTAATATTATCTGCATTTTCCTGATGAGAAAATTGAGGTTCATTAAAGTTAAATGCGTTGCTCAAATTCATACATCTATAAAGCACTATCAAAATTAACATTCTAAAATAGCCTCTGTGTCTCAAAAGTCTACACTTAAGAACAACATTCTCTTTTATTTGGATAGAACTTCAGAGTACTCCAAACTTTGGCCAAGCTAATTGGGTAATATCATAGTATCTATTTTATGTTCTAATTCATATAACTAATTTCTAAATTTTTCCCACAGTTCAATAATGACTATCTGTAATTTTGAGTATGAAAAGGAAGTTGAGGGAAGAGGACTCAGTGGAGGAAATAAGAAATGTGAGAGAAAGCCAGGAATCCAAGAATTGAAACTTTAATAAAGAGATCTCTCTCTCTTTTTTTTTTTAATTGAGGGAAATCAGTAGACTAATTGCTGAGCCAGAGGACATTCTGTTTGGCTATTGTCCTTGCTGACTTCTCTAGTTTCTTAATGGGTTTCTTTACTTGAAATTCTCACAATTCTGGGTCCTTTTCCCAACAAAACTCTCCTCATAATTATTTTTTTAAATACATTTTATTGATTTTTTTTTACAGAGAGGAAGGTGGAGGGATAGAGAGTTAGAAACATCGATGAGAGAAACATCAATCAGCCACCTCCTGCACACCCCCCACTGGGAATGTGCCCACAACCAAGGTACATGCCGTTGATCGGAATTGAACCTGGGACCTTTCAGTCTGCAGGCTGATGCTCTATCCACTGAGCCAAACCAGTTTCAGCTCCTCATAATTCTTGAATTACTTCATTTAACTAAGTATTACCTGTAATTTTTCCATTTTTGATGTTCTTTGCAAATAAAGAGTGCTGCGCTCTGGGTAGCTGTTCAGGAGACCTCTTACAGTGACATAAAATACATAATAGATTAAAAGCAAAAAAAATAAAAATAAAAAGAATACTTATATCAATACATTCATGGATGTTCAAAACATGGGAGAATAATGGCAGTTTTCAAGTAAATTTAAATACTTGTAAAATTAGAGCAAAATTACCAAATTACTGTAGAATCTGAATTTCCAAATGATCTTTACAATTAGAGTTAGTTAACATTTTCTGTGAATGTTCCAAGGAAAGAATTAGTAAGAAGATGGCTATAAACTTTTGAACAAAAAATGATTTCTGCTATTAATTCCCCTTAAGAAATTTAGCCTCAAGAAGAAACCCTAACCACAAATTATTTTTAAAGGTAAAACATGTCAATGGTTAAATCAATATCAGTACTGTTACAGAGCCCATATTTTTCTCTCTCTCATGACAACAGCAAATCAGGTCATCCCAGCATCTCCCCTTTCAGTCCAGGAGCTTCATAGTCAACATGATTATTTTACCCACAGCTTTAAAAGCCACAATCAAAATGACAAATCTGTACATTATTTGACCATGTCTGCAAGTGATTTGGACATTCCTTGTTAACACTGAAAGACCACCATGTGTTCTAAGCACTGTTTGTGAATCTGTCCACCTGATTAGTTCATGTTCTTTGTAATAACCTTGATAGCACTGAACATATGTTGTGGGCAAAAGCTGTAAAGCAAAAAATAAAGCCCAGAGTTCACCCCATCTATCTTTGTCACCTTTAATGCCCACACTTATTCAGTTACTGAATAAGTATGTGAAAGATTTGGATTATTATACTTTTAGTATTTTTACATGTAATAAAAGTAGTCTGATGAATTTGAAACGACTAGAAGGAAACCATAAAAAATGACTGCTCATTTTACTCAATTTAAATTCATAGCCTAGAACACTATGGCTAATAATTAGCTGTAGCTAATGAAACAAGGCACATGTAATTGACAAGACTGTACCAGAAAGGCACACTCTATCATTTTCAGATATAGTGCACTGCTTATGCCAGAGTTTTATAAAAAGGAGAGGCTTGAACTAGGCGGACTCTCCACAAGGGAAAATAAGTCTTCCATTTTAGAAACATATGGTAGCTCTATAATTCTTTATATGATTTTTAAATGTGTCTGACATTTTTATTAATGTGTTTAAACCGATGTTTACCTAAGCAAGATCATTCTCCAGTACATTTTGCTAAAAGTTGCCCATTAACCACGTGTTTTATCTTTGGACTTTACAATCTGACAAATAAAGAATTCCATCATAGCATGTTGTGCACACAGGTTTACTCAAGCACAACTGTTATAATCACTTGGGGCTGCCGAGTTCTCAGTGCAGCTGGTTTGTTGTAAATCAATTACAGTCATTTCCTAAGGATTATGAATCACACTTTAAGATTGTGCTCTTATGTGTCTTAATTTGACATTGGGAAAATTCCACTGGATTATAGAAGCAATGTAGGGTTTTATTAAAGCCTGAAATGAACCTTATTAAAGGGCTTGGATATTCATTATTCAAGTCATGTCTGTACTTCATTAGAAGCTATGTTATGAATAAGTTACTCATATTCAACACTGATTTTATAACATCTGAAACCAAACATCAGTATCAAGCATGGGATGGAAGAAATAATTTGTCCAATCCTTAGGTCATCCTGCAGAAACAAAAGTATATAAAAGGCAGATAAATTATTTAAAATGTGAGCTTAGATAATAATACCTTAACACTCAACCTCTCAAAACATAACTCTGTCAATTATGTTGATTTCCTTAAAGACATATTTTAAAATATTAAATCTGTCTTAGATATGCTATACTAATAAAATATTGGGTTAATAAAATGCAGCTCTTAATGTTTGGGAAAGTATGAAAATGATAGCACATATATCCCCCCTGCCCAACCTATATTGCAGCACTTGAAGTAAACAAGGAAAAAGACAAACTAAAAATGGATAGATTACTAAGAAATTCTAACACAGTATTCAGTAAATACAAAAGAGCATAGAAACATTATGTTCAGAGGAACCCTGAAGAACCTTTAGATTTTACAACCTGACAAGGCTGAGTGCTGAACAAGGAAATTACCGAGTACTCAGGGTCAGTAGTCATCTGCCTCACAGAGTAAAGCACCAGTGTTTACAAAGAATCTTTGTTCCCCTTTTTTTCTTTCATCTGTTGTCTTTTTGTAGTAAGGAATGTCTGTAAAGGATGCTAGCTAAAGCAAAAGGAATGCTCTACCAGCTGGCATTCTTGACCTGAATTTCTTATCAAACCATCTTCTTAAAGATGTTATAGCTATTTAGTGGTAATTTTAATTGCATATCTCATGCCAGCAAAAGATACAGGCAGAATAATTCTCCATTATGCTTTATCAGGATGTCTTTTTAAAAAATAACAGCAGAAATGGGCTGTTTACTATGGCCTTAATGATTACAGTTAATGAATACCACCTCTTGCCAAAAGAATACCATAGGTCAACACATCAAAGGAATCATTTTGACATTATTGCATTTATAAACAAAAATAAAATGCTATACACTCAGATTTTTATTATTATTCAGTGTAAAAATAATATATTCAAATTAAATGTTGCATCTTTAGGTGATTTTTTTTTAATGTTTATATTTTGAGGAAATGTATTTTAAAAATTGGCATTATATACACCCAAGGAATGACATTATCCATTGAGTAGTGCTTTCTTCTTTTTTGTCTGTCCATATTTTCCAACTTTTCTTTAGTGAACATACTTATATTAAACATACCATGGTGGTTTAAAATGCCCACAAATTAACAGTCCTTTCAAAAAGTGAAGCCTGATCCCTCTCTCCTATTTTTTTAAAAATAAATATTGTTCAGATTATTACAATTGTTTCTCTTTCTCCTCCCTCCCCACTATAGTTCCCCTCCACCCGGTTCCCGCCTCATCCCTTGCCCCTCCTCCTCTCCCACTGTCCTCATCTATAGTTGTACAGTCTCGTCCTGCACACCCCCTTCATCCCTTTCCCCCAAGAATTGCCAATCCACTCCCTTTCTATGCCCCTGATTCTATTACGTTCACCAATTTATTCTGTTGATCTGATTTTTTTATTCACTTGATTTTTAGATTCACTTGTTGATAGATATGTATTTGTTGTTCATAATTTGTATCTTTACCTTTTTCTTCTTCTTCTTCTTAAAGAATACCTTTCAGCATTTCATATGATACTTGTTTGGTGGTGATGAACTCCTTTAGCTTTTTCTTATCTGTGAAGCTCTTTATCTGCCCTTCAATTCTGAATGATAGCTTTGCTGGGTAGAGTAATCTTGGTTGTAGGTTCTTGCTATTCATCACTTTGAATATTTCTTGCCACTCTCGTCTGGCCTGCATAGTTTCTGTTGAGAAATCAGCTGACAATTGTGTAGGTGCTCCCTTGTAGTTACCTATTATTCTCTTGCTGCTTTTATTATTCTCTCCCTGTCTTTTGCTCTTGGCATTTTAATTATGATGTGTCTTAGTGTGGTCCTCTTTGGATTCCTTTTGTTTGGAGTTCTGTGTGCTTCCTGGACTTGTAAATCTATTTCTTTCACCAGGTGGGGAAAGTTTTTGGTCATTATTTCTTCAAATAGGTTTTAAGTATCTTGCTCTCTCTCTTCTTTTGGCACCCCCAAAATTCTGATATTGGCATGCTTGAAGTTATCCCAAAGGCTCCTTACAATACCTTTAAATTTTTGGATTCTTTTTTCTTTTTGCTTTTCTGTTTGTGTTTTGTTTTGTTTTGTTTTTTTTGCTTCTTTGTACAGTGGTACCTTGAGATACGAGTTTAATTCGTTCCGTAACCATGAGGCGTGGGAAACTATGAGACGCTTTAGTCGCGGTAAACTGGTGGGTTGTGTGCAGCCGGCTGATCCTCGCGATTACTCCTATCTCAAATGTTGCTCGTATTTCAAAGCAAAAATCGCTCGCTCGACGGCTCGTATCTCAAAAATCTCATATGTTAGGGCACTTGTATCTCGAGGTACCACTGTATTTCAAAACTTTGACTTGATTTTTGGGATTCTCTAGTCTTTGTTGGATCTCTGTATATTATTTTTTATTTCAATCAGTGAGACCAAGAATATCCAAAAGAAAGCCTAAGGCCCCGCAGCAGCTTGCATTGCTTCACAGCTGGTCCTCATCTGGGCACCTCTAAAACCCAAACAAAAAAGAGGAATCTGCAGATCTCTCTACTGTATGTTTAATTTATAGTTGGTCTTTTTCATATCCTCGAGGGTCTCGCTAAATTTATCAGCCTTTTCTAGAAAATTCTTGAGAAACCTTAAAACCGTGGTTTTGAACTCTGTATCCAGTCATTTGCTTTCCTCCATTTCTTTCATTTGTGATCTGTTTCTTTGTCTCTGCATTTTGGCTGCTTCCCTGAGTTGATAGAGTGGCTTTGTGTGCTAGGTGTCCTCTAAAACCCAGTGGCTTAGCCTTCCCATTTACCTGAGGTGGATACTCTTGGTGCACTCCTTTGTGGGTTGTGTGCACAGTCTTGTTATAGTTAAGCCTTGATTGTTATTGGTATCACTGGGAAGACTTGACCTCGAGGCCAACTGGCTGTGAGGAACAGCTGTGTCTACCCTGGAAGTACTCTGTGCTGGAGACACCCTTATGAGGCAAGCCTTGCTTCAGTGGGGCTTTGGTGCTCACTGAGTCTGCCCTTTGTGTGTGTCCCTTATGGATCTGAGGAGTTGTAACCTGGATGGTCCTATTCTGACCATTGAGTACACTGGCTCTTGGATCTCCAAGGAGGTGCTAATTTAGCCTCTGCCTGAGGGCACCCAGCAGTAGCTGTGGAGAGATCTGTAGATTCCCCTTTTTTTGTTTGGGTTTTAGAGGTGCCCAGATGAGGACCAGCTGTGAAGCAATGCAAGGTGCTGCAGGGCCTTGGGCCTTCTTCTGGATGTTCTAGGTCTCACTGACTCAGCTGCAGTGTGTTAGGTAAGTTTAGAATTTAAAGGACCAGGCAATTCATTTGCAAAAGCCTCTATCTCAGCTTGGATGGGGCAGAGTCTCAGGGTGGAACAAATAACAATGGCTTTGTGGGGGGGGATCTCAGCAGGGAGAAAACAGCTATGGCTTCCCATAAAAGTCCCCTGGATCTCAGTGTCCCATGGTAATCTGGTAATTGCTGTAAGTACCTCTGAGAGAAAGCTGCCCTCAAGCTTCACCCACTGCCAGACAGTCTTTCTCCCTGTATGATCTGGGTCCCCAGAGTTAAGCCCAGAACTGGAGTTTAGAGCAGTCAGGAGCTTTTGTCTCCCCCCTGCTTGAAAAAGACAGCCACTGTCTTAAAGGTACCTCTGCCTTTAATTCCGCAGCTCCTCTGAGTCTCAGTGTGATTTTCTCTTTCCTTCTAGTTGTAGAATTTCCACTCAGCCAGCCTTCCTGTGGTTCTGGATGATGTCTGTTTTGTCTTTTAGTTGTAGTTTTGAAATTGTTGTGCAAGGCAGCAAGTTCAGGTGTTTACCTACGCTGTCATTTTGGTTTCTCTCCTCCTTTAAGTGATTTTAAAGCATTTTTACATGACAAGCTGTGGATACATTTAATGTTCTTTTTTTTTTTTTATCTGGGCTTAACTCTGTTCATATTCTGGAAATATTTTAACCTTAACAATAGCAAGTAATAAGAACCTCAAGAGTCTGTTTAATCTCCTTTGACCCAAAGATAAAGGGCTTGAGAAAGCTGAACTCATGATTTTTCATGATAAATGGGAAACCAAGGATAGCAGTTGAGCAATTTCATCATCTTTAAAACAAAATATATCCACAGAAGCTATTCTGTAAGAGTAATTTAGAGACTTTTGTGAGGTCCACTTATTCTTTTGAGTTATTAATAAGTCAATTTGTAAGTAGCCTCTGTAGTATAATAAAATTTTCTTTTACAACATTTTGTTAAATGTCAACATTTATATTAGTCTCCATCATTACCTTTTTCTTTCAGTATAAACACTGTCAGAGAATTAATTATCATGAAACTCAATTTCACTCTTAGAGCATAAATTAAAAAAAAAAGTGGTACCATGACAGAAATATTTAGAAATAGGTTATTTTCTGGCTCTTTCAGTAATGCTAAGATGTTTAAATCCTCGATATAATTCCTTAGCATTCTACAAATTCGTATATTAAAGATTATAATAAATATGTGTTAAATATCAAGGGAATTACATGGAATATTATGTTAAAAACTTATCTTTTCACAATCAAAATTAAAATTGTGCACATGAAATTAAAGCTATTAATGATGTAGATTTTATAAACAATACTGAATTCAGTTTTAGTGTTACTGGTAATTCCTTCACTTGCATCAGTGCCCTTTCCTAGAAATCTACTTAAGCCTGTCCTCAGCGTCAGGACGTAAATCTTTCATAACTGTTTCCTCATTTTCAAATCCACATTTTTTCCCCTTTTATAATAGCATTAACTTCTATTTTTGAAATTTAGTTCTCATTTATACTTTAATATTTATAGCTGATTTTTGGCTTATATTCTTTTATGTTTCCCTATGTTGACTTTATAAATCATGCTCATTATTTTATTACTTTCTGTCAGTGTTTTCCTCAGTGGCCATTTCTGTTCATTTGATCCATTACAATGATGTTGTATTGCTTCCACTGCTATAGCAGTATTTTGCACTCATGTATCAATTTCATTGTGTTTACTTTCTAGTTTTCAAGAATTTCTCATCATTTCTAGCCCATTTATGGCCATATATATATTTTTTTGATTTGTCAACTTCTTCATGTTTTAATCTTAAAATACTTTTCATTAGATTTTAGTTGGGGAGTTACATAAATAAGGTGTAAGTTTTCTGAGTCCACAATTGTGATACAGATTTGCCACAAACAATTTGAAACATATGAGAGCCTAATTTATAATAATAAAAATGTAATATGCAAATTGACTGAATGGCCACACGATGATACCCACTGGTGCCAGGCCAGCCAAGGCAGGTGCAACGTCATTGGTCAGGGGACCTCACCATCACCCCATGACCGCTCTATAGAGGGAGGCCCAGGCCACCAACTGAGGGGTCTGTGGTGAGTGGGTGGGGCCTCCCTCTGCGGGGTTGATCCATCTCAGAGTCTTGGCTGGGAGGGCAGGGCCTACCTCTTTGGGCCAATCCATCATGGACGCACTGTAATGGGTAGGCAGGGCCTTCCTCTGTGGGGTGATCCATCACGGGCCTCCTAGACTGCAAGAGGGTGCAGACTGGACTGAAGGACCCCTTCCCCCTGAGTGTACAAATTTTATGCACTAGGCCTGTAGTAGTTTTATAATAGGAAATTATTAATCATATATCTATGGACTTGTATGAAAATTGTATTTTTCTTTGTATATAAATCCCTGTATTCTACTAAAGGACTGAATATTGTATATGTGCTTAAATGTGTATTTATGTGTTTTTGCCTGTGTGTGTGTGTGTGTGTGTGAGTGTGTGTATGAAAGAGAGAGAGAGATTATTTACCTCATTGTCACAATTAAGCTGAACATTCCTGGATGTAACTATTATATTTAATATATTTATAGCTAAATATCTTGTATTCAAACTGCTTATATTACATAAGCCAATGAAAGTAAGAAAATACCAAAATTAAAGGAAAAGATAATAGCATAAAGGAATATTTCCAAGACACATAGTCGCTTCAGAATAGATAAGGTAAGCTAATGAAAAAATATAGAAGTAAATATTCCTATGTCTCTCGATATGACCGTATGTCTATAAGTTGTACTTTGTTCTATTTTTTTCCTTTTTTAAATTAATTTTTTATACATATCTCCCCTTTGCCCCCCTTCCTCCCAGGCATAACCCAACCCCCCAGTGTCTATGTTCATTGGTTATGCTTATATGCATACATACAAGTCATTTGATTGATCTCTTATCTACCTCACCTAACTTTAATCTTCCTGCTATAATTTCACAGTCTGTTTGAAATTTTACTGCCACTGTATCTATCCTTTTGTTCATCAGTTTATAATGTTCTTTATTATCCACCAATGAGTGAGATCATGTGATGCTTCTCCTTCATTGACTGGCTTATTTCACTAAGCATAAGGTACTCCAGTTCCAGCCAGGTTGCTGAAAATGGTAAGAATTCCTTTTTTTTTTAATGGCGGCATAGAATTCCATTGTGTAGATGTATCACAGTTTTCTGATCCACTCATCTGCTGACGGGCACCTAGGCTGTTTCCAAATTGTTGCTATTGTAAATTGTGCTGCTATGAACATAGGGGTACATAAATCCTTTCTGATTGGTGTTTGTGATTTCTTAGGATAAATTTCTAAGAGTGGGATTACAGGATCAAATGGGAGATCCATTTTTAGTTTTTTGAGGAAACTCCATACTGTTCTCCACAGTGGCTGCACCAGTCTGCATTCCCTCCAACAATGCACAAGGGTTCCCTTTTCTCCGCATCCTCACCAACACTTGTCCTTTGTTGATTTGTTGATGATTGCCATTCTGACAGGTGTAAGATGGTATCGCATTGTCGTTTTGATTGGCATGTCTCGGATGATTAGTGACTTTGAACATGTTTTCATGTGTCTCTTGGCCTTCCTTCTATCCTCTTTCGAAAAGGTTCTATTTAGGTCCGTTGCCCATTTTTTTATTGGATCATTTATCTTCCTTTTATTAAGTTGTATAAGTTGGCTGTAGATTTTGGAGATTAAACCTTTATCAGTGATATCATTTGCAAATATGTTCTCCCATACAGTGATCTTTCTTGTTGTTTTATTGATGGTTTCTTTTGCTGTGCAAAAGCTTTTTATTTTGATGTAGTCCCATTTGTTTATTTTTTCTTTAACTTCAATTGCCTTTGGAGCAGTATCAGTGAAGAAAGTTCTATCGGCATATATCTGAGATTGTCCTGCCTGTGGATTCCTCTAGTATTTTTATGGTTTCCATTCTAATGTTTAAGTCCTGTATCCATTTTGAGTTTATTTTTGTATTTGGTGTAAGTTGGTGGTCCAGTTTCATTTTTTTGCATGTATCTGTCCAATTTTCCCAACACCATTTATTGAAGAGGCTATCTTGGCTCCATTGAATGTTCATGCCTCCTTTGTCAAATATTACTTCAGCATAGTGGTTTGGGTGGATATCTGGGTCCTCTATTCTATTCCATTGGTCTATATATCTGTTCTTGAGCCAGTACCAGGCTGTTTTGAGAACAGTTGCTTTGTAGTATAGCTTGAAATCTGGTATTGAGATCCCACCTACTTTATTCTTCTTTCTCAGAATTGCTGTAGCTATTCACAGTCTTTTTTTTGTTCCAGATGACTCTATGAAGAATTCTTTCTAGGTCTGTGAAATATGTCATTGGTATTGTAATGTGTAGTACATTGAATCTATAGATTGCTTTGGGTAGTATGGACATTTTAATGATGTTGATTCTCCCAATCCATGAGCATGGTATGCTCTTCCATCTGTTAACATCTTCCTCTATCTCTTTTTTCAGTGTCCTGTAGTTTTCTGCATATAGGTCTTTTACCTCTTTAGTTAGGTTTATTCCTAGGTATCTTAATTTTTTTTGGTGAGATGGTAAATGGGATTGCTTTTTTAGTTTCTCTTTTTGTAACTTCACTATTAGTGTATAGAAATGCCACAGACTTCTTAGCATTAATTTTGTATCTTGCTACATTGCCAAATTCATTAATTAAGTCAATTAGTTTTGGAATGGAGTCCTTTGGGTTTTTTATGTACAATATCATGTCAACTGCAAATAAGGACAGCTTTACTTCTTCTTTTCCAATTTGGATGCCTTTTATTTCTTCTTCTTGTCTAATTGCAGTGGCTAATACTTCCAGTACTATGACGAACAGGAGAGGTGAGAGTGGGCATCCCTGTCTTGTTCCTGTTCTTAGGGGAAAAGGTTTTAGTTTTTGCCCATTGAGTATGATGTTAGCTGTGGGTTTATCATATATGGCTTTTATGATGTTGAGGTATGATCCTTCTATTCCCACTTTGCTGAGAGTTTTTATCAAGAAAGGATATTGGATTTTGTCAAATGCTTTTTCTGCATCAATTGATACGATTATGTGATTTTTATCTCTCAATTTGTTTATGTGATGTATCACGTTTATTGATTTGCAGATATTGTACCATCCCTGCATTCCTGGGATGAATCCTGCTTGGTCATGGTGTATGATCTTTCTGCTGTACTTCTGGATCCGATTTGCTAGAATTTTGTTGAGGATTTTGGCATCTATGTTCATGAGAGATATTGGCCTATAATTCTCTTTCATTGTGTTGTCTTTATCTGGTTTTGGTATTAGGGTAATGCTGGCTTCATAAAAGGTGTTTGGAAGTGTTAATTCTTCTTGAATGTTTTTGAATAGTCTGAGGAGGATAGGTTTTAATTCTTCCTTGAATGTTTGGTAAAACTCTCCTGTGTAGCTATCTGGTCCTGGGCTTTTATTTGCTGGAAGCTTTTTGATGACTGCTTCAATTTCTGCAATAGTTACTGGACTATTGAGATGTTTAGATTCCTCCTCACTGAGTTTTGGAAGGTTATATTTTTCTAGGAAAATGTCTATTTCTTGCAGGTTGTCCAGTTTGTTGGAATAGAGTTGTTCATAGTATTTTTTAACAATCCTTTGTATTTCCATGGAGTGTGTTGTTATTTCTCCTCTTTCATTTCTAATTTTGTTTATTTGGGTCTTCTCTCTTTGCTTCTTGGTGAGCCTGGCTAGAGGTTCATCAATCTTGTTTATCCTTTCAAAGAACCAGCTCTTGGTTTTGTTGGTTTTTGAATTCTTTCTTTGGTCTCCAAGTTGATCTTCACTATTCCATTCCTTCTGCTTATACTAGACTTTTCTTGTTGCTCTCCTTCTAGCTCTTTGAGTTGTAGGGTTAGGTAATATATTACCATTGTTTCCTGTTTTTTGCAGTAGGCTTGTAGGGCTATGAACTTCCCTCTCAAGACTGCTTTCACTGTGTTCCATACATTTTGTATTGTTGTGTTATCATTGTCATTTGTTGCCATGATGTTTTTTTATTTCTTCCTTGATCTCTCTGGTTACCCAGTCATTGTTCAATAGCATGCTGTTTAGTCTCCATGATTTCTTTCTATTGTTTTTATTTTAGTTGATTTCCAGTTTTATGCCACTGTGGTCTGAGAAAATGCGCAATATGATTTCTATCTACTTGAATTGGAAGAGACTTTTCTAATGACCCAACATATGATCTATCTTTGAAAATGACCCATGTGCACTGGAGAAGAATGTATATTCTGTGGCTTTGGGCTGAAATGTTCTGAAGATGTCAATTAATTCCATCTGGTCTAGTGTGTCATTTAGGATTGATGTTTCTTTCCTGATATTTTGTTTAGAGGATCTGTCCAATGGTGACAGTGGGGTGTTAAAGTCTCCTACTATCATTGTATTGCTGTCAATCTCTCCCTTATTATCCTCCAAGAGTTTTTTTATGTATTTAGGTGCTCCTATATTGGGTGCATATATGTTTACCAGAGTTATTTTTTCTTGTTGGATTGTTCCCTTTAGTATTATGAAGTGGCCTTCTTTATCTCTTGTTATGTCCTTCACTTTGAGATCTAATTTGTCAGATATAAGTATTGCAACCCCAGCTTTTTTTTCATTTCCATTTGCCTGAAATACCATATTCCATCCCTTCACCCTCAATCAGTGTGCCTCTCTTTTTTACGGTGGGTTTCTTGCAGACAGCAGATATATGGATCATGTTTTCTTATCCAATCGGTTACCTTATGTCTTTTGATTGGAGCATTTAATCCGTTTACATTTAAAGTGATTGTTGATAAGTACTTATCTGTTGCCATTTTTAGTCCTTACCCCTGAGTTCCTTCTTCGCTTCCTCTTTCTTTTTATTACAGCAGACCCTTTAACATTTCTTGCATTGCTGGTTTGGTGGTAATATATTACCTTAGTCCTTTTTTGTCTGTGAAGCTTCTGATTTCACCTTCAATTTTGATTGAGAGTCTTGCAGGGTACAGTATTCTTGGATTCAGACCCTTCCTTTGCATTACTTTGTATTTTTCATTCCATTCCCTTCTTGCCTGATGAGTTTCTGTTGAGAAATCAGTAGCTAGTCTTATGGGGGTTCCTTTGTAGGTAACTTTCTATTCATCTCTGGCTGCTTTTAAGATTCTTACTTTGTCGTCGGTGTTTGCCAATTTAATTATAATGTGTCTTGGTGTCGATTTGTTGGGGTTAATTTTGCTTCGGACTCTGTGAGCTTCTTGGATTTGTGTGGGTTTTTTCTTTCCAATATTGGGGAAATTTTCTGTCATTATTTCTTCAAACACATTCTCTAATCCTTGTTCAGTTTCCACTCTTTCTGGAACCCCAATTATGTGGATGTAGTTTTGTTTCATGTTATCCCAAAGTTCCCTTAGGCTCTCCTCTTGCTTTTTAACTTTTTTTTCTAGAAGCTGCTGTACTTGGGTATTTTTTCCTACCCTGTCTTTTATCTCACTGATGTGGTCCTCTGCTTCTTCTGGTGTACTTTTGATGCTTTCTATTGAGTTCTTTATAGCAATGATGTCATTTTTCATTTCTTCTGGATTATTCTGCATTTCTTTTAGGTTCTTCCGCATTTCTTCCTGCTTCTTTTGCATTTATTCTTGCTTCTTCTTCATTTCTTCTTGGGTCTTCTTCATTTCCTCTTTTCTCTTACTCACAATGTCGAACTTGTCTTCCATTCTTTTCATCCACCTTATGATCATTTCTCTGAACTCTTTCTCTGGCAGGCTTATTTCTGGTTCTATTTCGTTTACTTCCTCTTCTGGTGATACCTTCCTACCTGTCGTATGTGGGCTGTTTCTTCTTCTGCTCATGGTTTTTCTTCTCCGGGTGTCTGGTTATGTAGTTCTCTCTCCTACCTTGATTCAAAGGCACAAACTACAACATGATTTGGTACAGCACACAAGGAACTGAGTAGAAATGTATTCAAGATGTTAATAATCACAAATAAGGTGACCACCAATGAAGGACAAATTAGGGTTAAGTAGAAAAAGAGGAAGAGGAAATTGAGGGAAAAAGAAAGGAAAGAAGTGCCAAAATCAAATTGGGAGAGTGAGAAATAAATAAATAAATAAATAAATAAATAAATAAATAAATAAATGAACTAAAAATTAAATTAAATTTAATTTAAAAAAAGGAGAAGAAAAAGAAAAGAGAAACAAAGTCAGAGAGAAAAGAAAGCAGATAAGAGAGAAAAGGGGAACAAAATATAGATGTCAGGAGAAAACTGCAATAGAACAGTCACTACTCCCAATAAAGGCCAGCAACCACTACCTAGAGATTAATACAAACTGCAGATAACAACTGGTATTGAGGAAGGCATGGGAAAAGAGAGGTAAAAAAAAAGAGCAAGCAAAAAGCAAAATAAAACAAGTAGAATACGCTAAAATAATCTCACAAAAAATTCAAAAAAATCAATATAATCACTGTTCAGGCAAATAGTAACAAAAGGACATAGAGAAAAAATAACTTTTTGGCTAGTGAAGACAAGAGGAGAGAGGTTTGTATGGACTTGTAGTAGGGGATTTGAAATTAGATATATAAGTGGGGTGAAATTTTAACCAGGTAAAGAGAAAGAATAGGGGGAAACTAAAGTTGGAAAAGGGAAAGAGAAACAAGACAACAAAATGGGGAAAGTTAGGAGGAAAGTGTTGGCATAAAGGTAGAGTTGAGTTGGAGTAAAATTATGCTAAAGGAAAGATGAAAATAGAATGTCCAAAAAGGTAAAATACTGGTAGTAATTAATAATACTAGTTGAAAACAAAAATGTAATAATCAAAAAGGTAAAATCAATTGAGGCGGAAAGAAAAAAACAGTCTTTTAATTAAAATATGTAAAAATGAAAAATAAAAAAAAATTAAAAAAAAAGAAAAAGAAAAAAAAAATAGAATGGTCCTTCACTTCTACTATTATTTTGCTTGGCACTCCTGTTTCCCAGTAGGGAAGGTATTGAGGTTCCCTGTATTGCACTGTTGACGTTTTAATCTCTTTATTCTTTTGTGGTTATGCGAGAGTCAATTTGTGCATCATCCACTGGGTGGCAGTGTTTTGGAATTGATCTCTGAGACAAAGCACAGGACCTCTCTAGGCTGTGCTCAGATCCTGCTACTCTGTGGTTCTCAATGCCGGTTTGTGGGGATTTTGCAGCCGGGACACTGTAATAATTCCCAGGCTGTCCCTCTGCCCCAGAAAAAAGTGAGTCGTTTTCCAGAGCTCCCCTCTGTCAACAGCTCGGAGAGTTTGCCTCCACATTTAGGGATCACGCCCTGCCCACCTCCACGGACCTCTCCAGAGGCAGCTTTCCTGCAGCCTGGCTCCCACAGTGTGTGCGTCTCTGTTCCAAGGGGCAGGAGACCTTACCTTATCCCAGGCGAAATCTGACCTTTCCGTGTGCCGTGTGGATCTCTGAATCCGCCGCCTGTCTGTGCCGATTGGAGAGCGGTGTTCTGGGTCTCCGGCTGCTCGGTGGGTGTTTCAGCCAGCCGCAGCTTTCAGACCGCCGCAGACATCCACCTCTCTCTACAAGATGGCGTGGTCTCCGCGTTCACGTTGGTGGCTCCAGCCAACAAAACCCCCATGGCAGTGGGGCTGCCCAGCCAGGAGAGGCCCATCCAGCAGTTTTCCCCCTTCTCCTGGAGGATAACTGACTCTTAACTTGCCAACAAACACTCCCCGTGCAACTCTCAGCTGCTCTCTCTCCCTCTGCCCAGCGACAAAGCTCCAGACGCCATTTTCCCTCCTCCTGTTCTATTTTTTTAATTCAAATTTAAAATTTTAAAAACTCATGGTTGTTTTTTTTTCTTAGAATTATCTTCATGGTCAATTTTGGAGCTTTTTTTCCATAGAAAAATAAAAATGTCCAATGAAGATGCTTAGTTCTGGTATGGTAAATAACATTATATTTTAAGTGAGCATTGAAGTTTATTTAAAATATCTTAAAAATAATAAAGGAGAAAATAATTTTAAAAATATCTTTATAGAAGGCCAACTTAAAAACAAAAAGTGCTTGAAGGCTCATCCCACTGAGGTTTTTCCATCTAAATAATATAGTGATTATAGAGGAAAATATAAGAGTGAAATGATAATAAGTACAATTGCCACAAGAATCTTTCTTTTTTATTATTGGATAGGTATTGTCATCACTTGATAAAAACTTCATTGATCACCCTCTGGTGACTTTCTCCTTTACTTTCTATGAAAGGAAGAGCAAATGAGAAAAACTAAAGAGCATTTCAGAAGTGAGTCATACATATCTTAGAAATCTACATGTTAAGAAAGCCAGTGTAATTCTTGGAGACAAATGGTTGGGAGAGTCAGCAACAGTTGGAAGTTACATAACAGAGTTCTCCAGAGATAAGCTCTTCTGCAAATAGAATACTGAAAATTGGGCTTTTCGTTCTGATCCACAGGCTCAAACAGCCCAGAACAGACCATGTGTCTGTGGTGTAGGAAAAGCAGAAACAATTCCAGACTGTGACATCTGGACTCTAAAATGTAAAGGATAGAAATGTAAAGAGCTCAGTTCACAGCAAAATAGAAAGAGACTAAAATAAGTAAAGTTTAATGTAAAACTTACAATTATATATATATTTACATTTATTTTGATTTTCTTCTTTAGGGTCTACATTATTTCTATTAATTGAAATTAATTGAAATTTTTACAATTTCTATTTAGTAAGTTCTTACTAAGTACCAAGGAGGTGCTATGATAAATGTGGAGAACAGGCATGGCTTCTGCATTCATGGAATTAACAGTTAATAGGGCTTAGGGTATTAAATGCTCAATTAAAAATAGACTAATAAATGCCATAGTAAGGGAAGATTGGGTATTGTAGGAGCTGATCCCAGGGCTTTTTCCCTGAGGCTCTGAGTAGGGTGAGGTTTGGGAAAGGTTTCTTCTTCTTCTTCTTCTTCTTCTTCTTCTTCTTCTTCTTCTTCTTCTTCTTTAATATATTTTATTGATATTTTATTGATTTTTTACAGAGAGGAAGGGAGAGGGATAGAGAGTTAGAAACATTGATGAGAGAGAAACATTGATCAGCTGCCTCCTGCACACCTCCTACTGAGGATGTGCCTGCAACCATGGTACATGCCTTTGACTGGAATCGAACGTGGGACCTTTGAATCTGCAGGCTGAATCTCTATCCACTGAGCCAAACTGGTTTTGGCTGGGAAAGGTTTCTTAGAGGAAGTGATTACTGGATAACTAAATGAAAAAGAAGAGTTAGCTAGATAGAGAGCAAAGTGGGGAGAGATAGGAGGAGGAAGAACATTGCTTAAAATAAAGAAAACAACATGTGCAAAGCCTGTGAAACAGAGCAAAGCTGAGAGAAGTTAGCTATGGCTGGACAAAAGGGTATGAGGCTGAGAAGCGGTGTAGCCAAAGCCAAAGTCATTCAAGGCCAAGTGCTAAAGGGCTTCTTGGCCATCCTAAGGTATTTAAAGGATCTGAAGGGAATGGAAAGCCACTGATCCCTTTCAATTAGGGATTGTCTTTACTAGGTCTGTGATTCAGAAAGATCACTATTTACTACGTGGAAAATATGTTGGAGAAAAGCAACCATTCAAGAATGGAGAGCTGTTAACAAGCTTTTGTTGTGATCCGTGTACGATATTATGACATAACTAAAGGATTCATGTACCATTGGGGTCCCTCGGCCTGTCCTGTGAGGATTGGGCCAAAACTGGCCCAGTGCATGAATTTGTTCAGGGCATATCTGGCCCTTCTCACCCAGTCCTTATCTGCCAGACCTTAGCAGCAAGCTAACCTACTGGTTGGAGTGTCTGCCCCCTAGTGGTCAGTGATCATCATAGTGACTGGTTGAATGGTCAAACAAATGGTTGGACACTTAGCACATTAGGCTTTTATTATATAGGATGTCTCACACTGGTGTTGTGGCAATATGGATGGAACTATTTGGACAGATTAGGACACAGAAGGTAAACCTTGAGAGGATTTGGTAATTAATTATATATGGGAGGGCTGAAAAACTAGTCAATCATGGTACCTAGCTTCCTGACGAGGGCAACGAGAATAGTGATGTAATTTACTAAATTTGGACCCATTATGTGTCATCAGATCAATTTTATAATTTAGTGTTACTATCAATTAGCCTGTGTCCTTCATTCTAGAACAAAGAACATTGAGCCTTAGAGAGTCTGGATGACTGACTTGCATGACGTCCCTAGTTACTAAATGGCATGTTATATCTCAATCTAATGTTCAGGTATTTGGGAGGTATGACATTTTTACCTTCCATCATTTGTATCTCAAGTTATCCTAGTAATTTAATTAATTCATTCAATTGTCAATGTACATTCATTGCATTTATAATGGGCTAGAGGCTTGATGCATGAAGATTTGTGCAAGAATGTGCCTTTCTGCCCTGGTACCAGCACCGCCTTTGCTCTGGTCAGAGCTGCCTTTTTGCTTTCCCACGCTTCCCAGAGGTTTGGAGCGGCTGGGGTGGTATGGAACGCCCGTTGTCACCATGGCAATGATGCAAGTGTCGTACCCCCAGCCATTCGGTGCCTGCATATGCAAATTAACCTTCAATCTTTGTTGAGTTAATTTGTATACTCACTCCTGATTGGCTGGTGGGCATTGAGAAGGTATGGTCAATTTGCCTCTTTCTTTTTAATTAGAGTAGATAAACACTGAGAATTAAAGTCAACAAAGTACATTTCCTGTCTTTAAGGAGCTTGCAGTCTAGATTCCTGACTTTGTAGCAAGTAGTGACTAGGCAGAAGTACCCTTGTTGACTCTTGCCTTCAACTACATACTTACTTCGTGAAAAACATTAAATTCTAAAGCATTGTCTGAGGATCAGTGTTAAATTGTACAGTCTTCTGGTGTTTTTCTTTTTTTATTATACTGGAAACATTTTTTGAAAGGGAAAATGGGTATTGTGGTCAAATGAGCTGGTTGTCTTTTAATATCTTTTCTTCACCAGAATCCCAATGTTTAACTTAGCAGTTGACACACCAATTAAAAACTACATTTCCTAGCCCATCTTGCAGCTAGGTATGGCCATGTAATAAGTTCTGAACAATTAAAAACAAGGAAAACTATCCTGCAGGACTTCTAAGATGCCTCCTTAAAGAAAGGATATACATTTCTCCACCTTTTCCTTATCCTGCAGTGGGAGTGGAGGTGCAGCAGCTGGAGCTTGGGCAGCCAGTTTGGACTATGTCGGTAAGGATGACACTCCAGTAGTAACACAGCTGTGTGCTGGAAGACACTTGATGATGATGATAATGGAGCTCCCCATGGCAGTCTGGGATCAGAAACATCAGACTTTTATGTGAAAAACATAAATTTCTATTTGGTTTTATCATGTATAATTTTTAAATATGTATTCAAAAACTATTCCTAAGTTATACTTCTCTAAAGAATCTGCGAATGTTTAGCAACTCTTTTTGAATTAACTACACCTTGGCTAAGGAATTGTCCCTGCACTTATTAAAAAGACAACCCCAGGTTAAACCCTGTAAGAACTCTTGTATTTTTATGTAAGTGGAGAACCAGGAGCAATTAGAAAATTCACAGGCCGTGGGGAAAGGTTGCATGATTTTGTCTCCCAATATATTCAGAAAAACAAGTTACCTGTGAGATGACATACTCTTATGTTCATGCTCTGAGAATACAGCAACAGTGATGTGGCCCAAGAATACTAAATCCTGGCACACATGTGAAAAAGAAATACAGATCTTCTTCACAAGTCTCTTCCCATAAACTGAAGGTATATCTCTTTTAGTCAAAGACTAGGAAATGATCAGCAGTCCAGTAGTTATCAATAGTGACCCAGTTATTGCTCTGTATACCTTGTCTTACCTGTTCCTGTATCAGCTTATCTATAGAAGATGAATTGGCAAATGTGCCATATAAGTACATATAAGTACTTTTGGCTTTGTTTTATCATCTTGATTACTATTCTAGTCAGATCCACTCTCTATTCAATCTAATAAAAGAGAAACATGTAAATTGACTTTACTTCTGCTATGCCCATAAGCCACACCCAGCAGCCAATCAGGAGCAAGTATGCAAATTAACCCAACAAATATGGAAGTGACTATGGAGCTGGAACAAGCAGGAGGCTTAGGTTGCCCCCAGCAATGGAGGAAGACAAGCTTCCCACCCACCCTGGCTGGCCCTAGCCTTCGCTCAAGACTATAGAGTTTCAATTATAGAAGATAAATAAATCCCAACAGAAATGGCTGCTGCTATAGAGCGAGCAGGTGGCTTGGCTCCACTCCAGGCTACAAAGTTTTAATTATAGAAGATAAATACCAGATACTAGGGCTTCCACTTAGGTTGCTGGGCACGTGATCGGCCTGCAAACCTCCACAGGCCCCTTCCCCAGGCCACACCACAACCCAAGGGAACCCCCATCCTGATCGGGGACACCTTTCAGGGCAAACCTGCTGGCCCCTACTCATGCACCAGGCCTCCATCCTATCTAATAAAAGAGTAATATGTGAACTGACCATTATTCCAACACAAGATGGCGGCCCCCATGTGGACACAAGATGGCCACTACAAGATGACCAGCAGGGGAGGGCATTTGGGAGAGACCAGATCTGTAAGGTAGGGCAGTTGTGAGCGATTAGGCCAGCAGGGGAGGGCAGTTGGGGGTGATCAAGCCTGCAGGAGAGGGCAGTGAGGGGTGACAAAGCCCGAAGAGGAGGGAAGTTAGGGATGACCGGGCCTGCAGGGAAGGGCAGTTGGAGGGGACCCAGGCCTGCAGCGGAGAGCAGTTGGGGGGTGGAAGGAAGACCAGGCCTGCAGGGAGGGCAGTTGTGGAGAGGCAGGCCTGCAGGGGAGGACAGTTAGGCATGACCAGGCCTGTAGGAGAAGGTAGTTAGGTGCAATCAGGCTGGCAGGGGAGCAGTTAGGCATGAATCAGGCTGTCAGGGGAGTAGTTAGAGGGTGATCAGGCTGACAGGCAGAAGCAGTTAGGGGCAATCAGGAAGGCAGGCAGGTGAACAGTTGGGAGCCAGTAGTCCTGGATTTTGAGAGGGATGTCTAACTGTCCATTTAGGTCTAATCCTGGTAGGGGTCCCAGATTGGAGAGGGTCAGGCTGGGCTGAGGGACACACCCCCATGCAAGAATTTTGTGCACTGGGCCTCTAGTCCTATATAATAAAAGGCTAATATGCAAATCAACTGAACAGCAGAACTACTGGTTGTTATGACGTACACTGACCACCAGGGTGCAGACACTCAATACAGGAGCTGCCCGTGATGGTCAGTGCTCCAGAAGCCAGGTTCACAAATGGCAAGTGCAGTAGTGGTAGCAGCAGCCTCTCCCGCCTCTGCAGCAGTACTGAGGATGACCCACTGACAGCTTAGGCCCAATCCCCATGGCATTCCCTGTGGGCTGCTGGACTGTGAGGGGGTGAATCTCCTTTAGTCAAAGACTAGAAAATGATCAGCAGTGGGCCTCTAGTTTCTTTATAAGAAAGTTACATATAAAGAGAAGACTTAATATTTATTTCAAAAGGTTAATAATTAAGTGCTCATTTTAATAGGTTTATTTGAACTTTCAAAAATGCTATACATTTATTTTAACAAAACTTCTTTTTTACATAGAATGAGAGAAAAAAATCAAAAGTATAAGTTCCCCCCATATTCTGGAATATTTTAACATACCAAATTCAATAATAAAACATGGCAATATATCTACATTTTTGGTGCTGAAGATATATGACAAATGATGTTTTCTACCTTATTATATATCTTAGTAGAAGAGTGAACACAGAAATTGATTTATGATTATATCATAAACCCTTTATCAATTGTGATCACATGTGCATGGCATAAGAATTAACTTTACACTATTTCTGGGAGAAAATAAATTATTGATAAAAGAGATAATCACTCAATACTCAGGATATGTAACAGGTAATTGATCTGTAGCTTTATCTTCTTTATTCTTATAAGAATAATTGTCCATAAGTGACAAACGTAGCCAACTATTTTTCCCCTAGACAATATAATTGTGAAATAGCCAATTAGATTCAGAGTTTCAGATCAATATTTTGATAGCTCTTCAAGATGAAGTATTCTTTTGATAGTGGCCAAAATTAAGGGCTACATTAAGAGGAAGATTTTCAGTAAGTGATTTAGCACTGTGACTAGCACAGTGTATTTAATGATATGTCTATAACACTGCCAGAGCATTAAGTGGAATTTACTAACAAATGCTCTTACAGTTTCACTTCTGCTTTGATGATTTGCTTTACATTAATATAAATGAGGTAAAATTAATACCAGCTCATAGTATAGCAGTTTATTTAATTGGGTTGAATATGTTTAAGTAATGAATTTAGTTTTAATGATAATGAGACCATTTATTATTTTTAATTTTAGAACAAATAATTCTGTATACACTTTTTAATTTATCAATTTATTTCATTCAGATGTAAGGTGAAACATCTTAAATATTTGAAAAAATCAGTTTTTAGTAAAAATACTTATTTTATACAATAAAAAAAAGTCCTGAGGAAAATGTCATTTATTTTTTAGAAATGCTACCTGGAAATAAAAATACCCCATTTTCATTGTAACTAAGAGTATGTCACTGTATTTATCACTAAGCATTTCCACTTGCTTTATATCAGAAAAGTATAGTTTGCTCATTTGTTCCTCACATATGCTTACCCAGAGAAGATTGTATTTACTTTCAATGGAGCCTAGGACTAAACACGAGGAGTCACTTGAAAGAAATCTAATGAAAAAAATAAACTGGTGAATAAAATGAAATCAGAGGCATGGAAACATGAAATTGACTGCTGAATCTCAGAGGGAAGGAGGGTTTGGAGTGAGGCTCGGGGAGGGTGGGAGAGATTAACCAAAGATCTTACCTATGGACACAGACAAAAAGGTGGTAAGGCCTGGGACAGGGCAGGCCAGGAACTGGGTGGAGGGGGAGAATGGGAGGAAAGAGGGGGAACATCTGTAATACTCTCAACAATAAAGATTTATTTTTAAAAAATTACTTGGATTGAACTACAAAAAACAAACAAACATCTTTCTAAAAATGGTTCACTTAAAGAGTAAAGCAATAAATAAATAAATAAATATATAAATACAATGAAAAAGAAATCCCAAAATCTCCAATGTAAGTATTTTATTTTATTTTTTAAATGTAATACTGCTTTTAGTTAACTTAAAAAACATTTCAACATTCTAAACATACAAAAAATAACAAAACATTGCAAACTGTGTTTAGCACAGAAGATTCTTAAACTTTCATTGATGCAGTGACTCTTCACTTTGACAATGAAGAATTGTACAGTTTGTTTTAAAAAAACAGTTTAAAACTACCATACTTAACTAAAAAAGATCCAAACATTTTTCGTGCCATCTGACCCCCCCTTTTGCTATGTCACTATATACAAAAACAAGACTACCTGAAGCTCAATGGATGCCCCAGTGTCCACAGGTCCAGCCTCACAGTGCACGCCCTGAGCTACGGCCCCTTCACAAGGATCTTCCCCGCAGCCCAATGCCAAGCAAAGAGTATCAAGAGCTTGTCTTGTTTTTTTTTGTCCTTTTTACAATATAGAGATGTACAGTTGAAAACTCAGGATTTACAGCCAATAACCAAATAGTTAACACCACCTTTCAGGAAAAAAAGAAAATGGCAGAAACATCTTTAAATGCCTTGTCACCCTAACAGCAAAGTACACAGAATAACAGGAGAGTCTTTTCATTTTAAAAATGTTTGGAAATATGTACAACTTTGATACAGTTTCTGAGTGCTCCGAGCTCCCATGGCCACTTCATGCAAACCACTGATATTTTTAGACCACTTTGAGAGACTATATATGATCATGATCCAATTGTGTAATTAATCCTAATGAGGACAACAGACACCTTTGAAATAAAAGCTGTGTCAATTACGGCGCTTCCCTACGCTAAGGTATTCATAAGGAGACAATAAATAATTTTTTTTATTCATCCTCCTCCTCTTCTCTCTTCTCTTCCTCATCCTTTTCATCATCTTCTTCCACCTTTTCCCAGGCAACTTTACTGCCATCAATCTTGCCTTTAGACCTATGTAGTCAGTGACATCCTTCTCATACTTCTTCAATGATGCAGCCTTATTGTTGTAGCCTTATTGTTGTAAGGTTGCTTTTTGCTGTCACTTAAATTATTCCACATATCACCCAGCTTCTTTGCCACATCTCCAATAGAGACTCCAGGGTTTGTGGATTTGATCTTGGGGCGGAATTCCGAGCAGAAAAGGAAAAATCCAGAGGGTGGCTTTTTGGGGGGCATTTGGGTCCTTCTTTTCCTTGCCTCCTTTAGCTGGTCCATAATTCTTCATTTCCCAATCACAGCTTACTTTATACGCCTTTGCCATCTCATCAACTTTAGATTTATCTTTTGCCAACATTATCTTCCACCTCTTAGAGCACTTCTTAGAAAATTCTGCAAAATTGACTGGAACTTCTGGGTTTTTCTTCTTATGTTCATTTCTGCATCTGCACAAAGGAGGCATAAGCAGACATCTTGGCCTTTGGCCTCTTGGGATCACCTGTATCCATCCTGACCCTACTGTTCGCTAGCTTGGGCAGCGCAGGCACAACGCGAGGCTCAACGCTCCCCAACTTCATGCTAGCTGCCTCCAAGTGACATATTTTAAAGCAACGGAACAGAAAATAGAAAACATGGCTAAAATGATGAGCAAATAAGGAATACATGGTATTATCACTTTAAGGTTGATAAAAGCAGGCAACAGTGTTAAGTTCTGAGAAAGGGGTGTATATTGCAATGAGGAGTCCATGTTCTGATCACGGTTACAGAAGTAGGCAAAGGGTCAGAGTGGACAAAAAGCTCAGATCACTCCTGTGCTTAACTGTCAACATGTTTCTAAATTCCAAAAATCAAAACAAAACACCCCCCCCCCCCCAAAAAAAAAGGCAATTAAATTCACATGCTCCTTTTCTTTCTTTTTCTTTTTTTTTTTCAGGGGGAGAGGGGAGCTACAATTGGGTAGTGACATGAAGATATATAGGAGCTTATTCCTTCTTGTCTATACTTCACTGCTTGCGTTTTTATAAACTTGGTGCCTAAATGTTTGATAAAAATTGGTGCACATTGATTTTGATACACAATTTGGGAAAGAAGAATGAAGGGAAACTAGGCTGAGGAGGAAGACAATCAGGAGACAGGCATTTGCAATCTCATCTTTCTGGCGTAAAGGCCAGATGTGGGCAAAGTCCCTAGTGTTTGGTTTGAAGGTATGTTTTATTGCAACAAAGCACTGAGAGGGCTGACATCCATCTCAGGAAAGAGGGAAAATGTATGATACAGATAACAGGCAGATTCCAAATGGAAGGCTTATACTCTGCTTTCTTAGGTCCTGCATGTGTCCCTTGGAGGCATTCTGAGTTCATTTCTGTGCTCTGTGGACAGGTGTGTGCACTGTGCCCTCATTACATTGATTTCTTAGGGAAGTCTCAGAGGAGAGGAAAAGAATGACAGGTTGGGGATTTTTTTTTTTTATTGGAGTCTGAAACATGTAACTTTTGGCTGCAGCCCTAAGACTATGATTCTGGTTCTGGTTCAATCTTGCTGTGTTACATGAGAAAGACTGTTTTACCTGATCCAAAAACAACATCTATGATTCGAGTGTTCTCACCAGAGTGTAAGCTTGAAGGTATGCTGTAATATTTTTAACAGTTTCCTGTGGAATGCTGAGTTCCATATTTTGAAGTTTGTTTTGTTTCTCTTAAAGAAGTGATTAGGGCAGCTTTCATACGTGGGAATTAGGGCTCAATTTCAAGCTTAACCCTCTTATATGTGGAAGTGATTACACACAAATCCCATGCTATATTTCAAAGCCATAGTAGTAAAATAACAAGGACAAAAATACTTCTTTGTATAGAAGTTGCCATGGATTCAAAAAGTGTAATGACTTTCTCTCTTTATTGCTCATTATTCCTATCACCATTAAGAGAATATTATTATATACACAGATTAAATTCTTTTCTGCCTGACAGGTGAATAACTCTAGACCCCCCAAATAATGCTTAGACTCTGGGCTTACATTTGTTTTTTTACCCTTTCTGGGACACTGACCCCAGCTGATGCCCTTGACACTTCTTTTCTTTTCCTTTTTTAAAAACACACATATTTTTATTGATTTCAGAGAGGACTGGAGAGGGAGAAAGAGATAGACACATCAGTGATGAGAGAGAATCATTGATCGGCTTTTTCCTGCACATTTCCCACTGGTGATTGAGCCCGAAAACCAGGTATGTGCCCTAGACCAGAATCAAACCTGGGACCCCTCAGTCCATAGGCTGATATTCTATCCACTGAGCCAAACCAGTAGGACAACACTTACTTTCTTTTTGTTTTTCTTTTTTAATATTTTTATTGATTTCAAAGAGGAAGGAAGCAGGAGAGAGAGAGATAGAAAGAGCCATGATGAGAGAGAATCATGGATTGGCTGCTTCCTGCAAGTCCCCCACTGGGGATTGAGCCCACAACCCAGTGCCCTTGACCAGAATCAAACCTGGAACCTTTTAGTTCACAGGCCAATGCTCTATCCACTGAGCAAAACTGGCTAGGGCTTTTTTTTTTTAATACTTCTTTTCTTATTTCAAGGACTGAGATTAATGGCAGGACATCATTATAATAATACCAGTGTTAGGATGATAAAAATGCTGACTGTGGTACTGTGGGTACAAAAAAAAGACTTTCTCATAAAAAGGAATTGATAAACCCTGATATTCCTCAATACAGCGATAGGATGACTCATCTTTCAAGTATAACTTCTTAAGGGAAAAAACCAAAACTGGTCACATTATGGAAGTCACAGGGGGAGCCAGTTTGAATTGAGAAAGAATGTGTTTTTTGTTTGTTTTTAACATGCTCAAAGTTGTGTTGAAATATCTGAGTTATCATTCCTAGGAGATAGGTGGAATGGTAGCTTAAGGCTGGAGTTATAGAAAAAGTACTTGAGAAGTGGGCATCTGTGCAAAAATCCTAAGGTCCCTGAGGAGAGAGGGTGGGGAGAGAAAAGCAGGAGTCTGGAATCTAACTCTTGGGAAGTGTACACATTTGTCGGGTAAAGAGAGGAAGTAAAGAAGGTGACAAAAGAGTCGTGCGAGAGGTGGGAGGAGATCCACATAATTTTTCCTTGCCTTCTGAAAGAGAAGGACAAAATAAAAAATGAAAGTGTAACCCGGGAACTTATAAAAAAAAAAAAAGGAAAAACAGATACCTTCCCTTACCTCTCCTGATTTTTCTTATCTATAAGATAGACTCTCTTGGATGTTATTTCTCTCTAGAATGTAACTCAACATGATGAAGAAATGGCAAGGAAGAAAATTTATTTGATTGAGAGATTTTTTTCCTGAGTTTTATAATACTGTACTTCCTTTTGGTCATATATTGACAAAAGATTTAAAGTTGTATAATCTAGGATTTTGGCAAAGGACAAAGAAAATATATTATAAACTTGTTGATGAGGGTGTAATTTGGTAAACTTTTTGTTGGGATATTTGTTAGTATTTGTCAAAGCTTAAAATATTCCTGCTGTTAGAGTTAATGACTCCACTTTTATTAGTTTATACCATAAATATTACTGCTGTTTTTTTAGTGATCACTGCACTCAAGTATCAGCATTCAGTTTGCCAATAAGATACCAGGAGGGAGGTTTGATGTATTTTCTACATAGAATGTTAGGAACCAGGTAACTTAACCCTGGGATAATACCTGAGGATCCTAGTTATCTGAGAATAAATATCCATTTTAAATGAAGAACAAATATAATGGACCTAAGTTAATTAGGAGATATTCTTGAAAAATAAAAGTAAATATTATAAAATAAATTTTATCTCTATGATAAAATTTAAATTATAATTGCTTCTGTGGGCTATTTCTTAGCATAAGATATGAATCAAATCTTGACATTTTGGTGTAGCATTTTCAATAACTTTTTATGATAGCATGATATTGAATTCCTCATTTATGATTTGTGTGAAAAAAATCATTAAGAGAACCTCAATCATTCAAAAGCCTCTCTTTTTTCTATATCAGTAAAATAATTATTTTGAAACATCTGTCATGTAACCATAGTTGCCAGTTTCCTTTCTGTCCATGTTAACTAGTTTACCTATGTCATGTATCCATTGTAATCATTTTTGAGATTTGAGCATTTCTTTAGTCTCACTGCATGAAACCTATTTCCTTGTATGAAATTTGTGGTATCATTTAAAAAATTAATTTGCATTAATGTTGCATAATATTCCAAAAGAATGGGTTAAAATATACATCCAAAAATGAACTGGAAACAGACAATAAAGAAATGATGGGAGGAAGAAGATGACAGTCCTATACATTGAGGGAAATCTGAGAGGACTTCATTAGCTAATATTTTTTGTATTTTACTTTCTTATATAATAAAATTGAGAAATTTTAGATAATATTAAGATATTGATTCAAACATGAATTACTATAGAGTTTTTAAAATAAATCTTTATTGTTCAGTTTATTACAGCTGTTCCTCTTTTTTCCCCCCATAGCTCCCCTTTACCTGCTTCCCCACCCCCATCCCTGCCCTTACCTCCCACCACTGTCCTTATCCAGCTCTTCCCACACCCCTCACACCCCTTTCCCCCTGAGAATTGTCAGTCCATTCTCTTTCTATGCCCCTGATTCTATTATATTCACCAGTTTATTCTGTTCATCAGATTTTTAATTCACTTGATTTTTAGATTCACTTATTTGATAGGCATGGATTTGTTATCACTTTGTTGTTCATAATTTTTATCTTTACCTTTTTCTTCTTCTTCCCCTTCTTAAAGAATACCATTCAGCATTTCATATAATCCTAGTTTTGTAGTGATGAACTCCTTTAGCTTTTTCTTGTCTGTGAAGCTCCTTATCTGACCTTCAATTCTGAATGATAGCTTTGCTGGGTACAGTAATCTTGGTTATAGGTTCTTGCTATTCATCACTTTGAATATTTCCTGCCACTCCCTTCTGGCCTGCATAGTTTCTGTTGAGAAGTCAGCTGACAGTCATATGGGTACTCCCTTGTAAGAAACTGTTTTTCTCTTGATGCTTTCAAGATTCTCTCTTTGTTTTTCACCCTGGGCATTTTAATTATGATGTATCTTGGTGTGTTCCTCTTTGGATTCCTTTTGTGTGGGGTTCTCTGCACTTTCTGGACTTGTAAGTCCATTTCTTTCACCAGGTGGGGGAAGTTTTCTGTTATTATTTCTTCAAATAGGTTTACAGTATCTTGCTCTCTCTCTTCTTTTGGCACCCCCATAATTCTGATGTTGGCACACTTAAAATTGTCCCAGAGACTCCTTACATTATCTTTACATTTTTGGACTAATTTTTCTTTTTGTTTTTCTGGTTGGGTGTTTCTTGCTTCCTCATATTTCAAATCTTTGGTTTGATTCTTGGGATCTTCTAGTTTGCTGTTGGATTTCTGTATATTATTCTTTATTTCAGACAGTGTATGTTTATTTTCTGACTGGTCCTTTTCCATTTTTTTTTTTGACATTCTCATTAAGATCCTTAAAGGTCTCAATAAGTTTCTCCGCAGTTTGTAGAAGATTCTTGAGTAACTTTATAAATGTGGTTTTGAGCTCTATATCCAGTAGTTTGCTTTCCTCCATTTCTTTCATTTGTGAGATGTTTCTTTATCTCTGCATTTTGGCTGCTTCCCTGTGTTGATGGAGTGGCTTTGTGTGCCTGTTGTCCTTTATGGCCCAGTAGCTCCACTTCCCTAATCACCTGAGGTGGACACTCTTGGTACACCCCTTTGTGGGCTGGCTATACAGTCTTATTGTAGTTAAGCTTTGATTGCTATTGGATCACTGGGAGGAATTGATCTCCAGGCCAATTGACTGTGAGGATTAGCTTTGTCTATAATGGAAGAACTGATGTGCTGGAGATACCCCTATGGTGCAGGACTCGCTTCAGTGGGGCTTTGGTGCTCACTGAGTCTGCCTCTTGAGTGTGGTGTCACTTAAATATGTGAGGAGTTGAAATCTGGTGGTGTCTCACACTGACTTCTAGGTACAGTGGTTCCTGGATCTCGAAGTCAGCTAGTATCTGAGGCCACCCAGCAGGAGCTATAGGGAAATCTGCAGATTTATCCTCCTTGCTTGGAGTTTGGAAGTTTTGGAGTTGTCTGACCCAGTTGCAATTTGTTAGGTTAAGCTGCGAGAAGGCAGGCCATTCATATGCAAAAGTTGCTGCACGCAGCCGGGTTGGTTTGTAATTTGGGTGGGGCAGGGTCTCAGGGGATCACTAGGGCATGGCAAACAGCAATGGCTGCCAGTCAGTCCCCTCTGCTGCATTCTGTTCCATGTCCCATGCCCCAGCGCAGTAAACAATGATTCCTGTGCGCACCTCTGCAAGAAGACCACCCTCTCTTTCTGACCCGATAGCCAACAGTCTGGTTTCTCCCTGTATCTCGCCAGAAACTGGAGGTCAGAGAGTCAGAGAGTCAGGAAATTGTAACTCCCTCCCAAATGAAAAAATAATGCATGCCAGCCTGATTCATGTGCATCTCTGTACCTCTGTCTTTCTGAGCCTCTGCACAGGTCTCAGTGCACTTTTTTCTTTCCTTCTAGTTGTAGAACTCCCACTCTGCCAGCTTTCCTGTGGTTCTGGGGGATAGTCATTTTGTCTTTTAGTTGAAGTTTTGTTGTGGTTGTGAGAGGCAGCATGTATAAGCATATAGTTTATGCCACCAACTTGGTTCCCCACTATAGAGTTTTAATAGTGCAAAATTTGATGTACTTCAATGTCCCTAATAGGATAAATATTAAATAATTTATGGTATGTGGTATATGATACTCTTTATTTGTTAATTTATTAATTTATTCATACATTTGACAAACATTTATTGAGTTCCTATTACATATGAGGCCCCAGAATCTAACTCCCAGGATCATCAATCAACTGGATCTAATTGACATTTATAGAATACTTCAATCAACAATAGGAGAATATACCTTTTATTTAAGCTAATATGTAGCATTAACCAAAATATATCCCCACATATTTAAAAGAATATAAATCATACAAAGTATATCCTCTAATCATAATGGAATTAAATTAGAAATCAACAACATTAAGGTAGCTGAAAAAGCACAAAATATTTGGAAATAAATCATTACATATCTAAAAACATGTAGATCTAATAAAAAATGGGCAAAGAACCTAAATAGACACTTTTTGAAAGAGGATATACAGAAAATCAAGAGACATATGAAAACATGCTCAGAGTCAGTAATCATCCGAAAGATGCAAATCAAAACAATAATGCAGTACCATCTCACAGTTGTCAGAATGGCTATCATCAACAAACAGCAAGTGCTGGAGAGTATTCAGAGAAAAAGGAACCCCCCTTCACTGCTGGTGGGAATGCAGACTGGTGCAGCCACTGTGGAAAACAGAATATTGTTTCCTCAAAAAATTAAAA
This sequence comes from Lasiurus cinereus, assembly GCA_011751065.1. NCBI lineage: Eukaryota > Metazoa > Chordata > Mammalia > Chiroptera > Vespertilionidae > Lasiurus > Lasiurus cinereus. The sequence continues at coordinate 2,798,997 of JAAGEH010002531.1, forward strand.
ATGGAACTTTCAATTGACCCAGTAATACCACTTCTAGGAATATATCTCAAGAAGACAGAAAGGATATATATGAACCCCTATGTTCATAGCAACACAATTTACAATAGCTAAGATTTGGAAACAGCCTAAATGCCCATCAGCAGATGAGTGGATTAGAAAACAGTGGTACATCTACTCAGTGGAATACTATGCTGCACTAAAAAAGAAGGAATTCTTACCATTTGCAACAGCATGGGTGGAAGTAGAGAGCATTATGTTTAGCAAAGTAAGTCAGTCAGAGAAAGATAAATATCACATGATTTCACTCATTTATAAAATGAACAACATAAACTGATGAACAAAAATAGATCCAGAGACAGAGAAGCAATGATCAGACCATCAATCCTCAGAGGGAAGGCAGGGGAAGGTTTGCAGGAGGGCGGGGGTAAGTGTAAGAGACCAACTGAAGGACTTCTATGCATGCATATAAGCATAACCAATGGACGCAAGACAGTGGGGGTGGGGGTGAGGGCATGTGTGGGGAGGGTGGTAGGGGAGACCTGGGGGAGGTCAACTGGGAAAAAAAAGGAGACATATGTACTACTATTTGTAATACTTTAAACAATAAAAACAACAACAAACAAAGAAAAAATGCATGGGTCTCAGAATAAAATCTCTAGAGAAACTAAAAATACTTTTAGCTAAATGAAAACAAAAATAACAACTTAAAATTTGTGGGATGTGGTGAGAGTAGTGCTGAGAGGGAAATTTAATTTAGCATTGAATAGATATACTAGTCAAAAATAAAGATCAACAATCAATCATCTAAGTTTCTGTTTTATAAAATAGAAAAAAAAGCAAATTAAACTCAAAGGAAGAAGAAAAGAAATAATAATGAGAGCAGAAAACCATAAAATTGGAAAAATGAAATAATAAAGAATATACCAAAAAAACATTTTTTAAAAGATCCATAAAACTGATAAATCTCTAGTGAGGCTAACAAAGATAAAAAGAGAAAAGACACAAATTACTAATATCAAACATGAAAGAGGAAATATCACTATTGATTCTATGGACATTAAAAAGATAATAAGGGAATATTATCAACAACTCTATGTCCATAAATTTGATAACTCAAATGAAATGGAATAATTCCTTTGACAGATACAAGCAACCAAAACTCACACATAAATAACTAATCTGAACAGGCCCATTTTTATTTTAAAAATTTAATCAATACTTGATATCATTTCAAAGTCAGCACCAGACCCAGGTCATTTCACTGGTGAATTTTACCAAATACTTAAGACAAAAAATTATACCAGTTCTCTATCATATGTTCCAGAGACTAGAAGCTGAGAAACATTTTATAATTTTATTAGGCCAGCATTTCTGTAATCCTCAAACCAGATGCGGACATCACAAGAATGGAAAACTATAAACCAGTACTTTGCATGGGTTAATATCCAAAATATATAAGGAGCTCATACAATTTAATGAAAGGAAGACAAACAATCTAATTAAAAAATGGTCAAAGGACCTAAATAGATACTTCCCCAACGTGGATACACAGAAAGCCAAGAGGCATATGAAAAAATACTCAAAGTCACTAATCTGAGTAGTACAAATTAAAACAACAATGAGGTATCACCTTATACCTGTCAGAGTGGCTACCATCAAATCAACAAATGACAAGTGCTGGTGAGGATGAGGAGAAAAGAGAACCCTAGTATGCTTCCTGTATGTGCCACGCCCTTCCCATAATTTAACCCACAAACTTTGGTAGACAGGCTCCAACCAACTGAATTACCTGGTCAGGGTGGATTATGTCAGTTTTATTTGAGTAAGTAAATAATTAACTGTGTTTTCAAAGGAATTGATGTTATGTGAAACTGTTATTGATTTTAAGTTCATTAAATTTTGATACGTTTATATTTTAGTGTAAAAGCAGTCGGCTAATAATATACAAGAAGACAATCTCACAAATCCCTTTTCTTTGTGTGTATCAAAACATTGATTGTATTATTCAATGTCTTCTGGTTATTTGGTATTATACACACACAAACATTCATATAATGAAAAAGAAAAATCATTTGTTTTATAAGTGATGGGATAAACTCAAAGGAAAATGATGAAAATATATTGAAAAAGTGCTCTAAGCTATGTTTGCTTTGCAGTTTATGCAGATTGACATTTCAAACTGTGACTAGAGAACACAGGAAATAATTGCATTCCATATTTTAAAAGTATATGTGCTGGTGTTCCATAGAATGACAGTTTGGGAAATGCATTAGTATGGATCCATTTACGTGGATTATTCTTTCCCTTTTAATGGCATCAGCCACTGGCAATTTCAAATCTATTGTCTACAGTCCAAGCTCAAGGCAAAATCCTACTGTGGCACAATGACCTTTTTCTTTCTTATATTTCCACTACTCTTTTTATGCTGTCTAATGCACAAGTGTATGTCAGCCAGCATTATCTTAAACTAACATTACTTTGCTAGAATTTTCCTAACAGTATAACAATTTGCCAGCTATTGCTTTTCATAAAAAAAGAGAAAGGTTTTATATATATTATTCAGCTGACTGTAGGGTTCAGGGGTAAAAATAAAAGTATGTGATAGAAATTGCAACATTCCAATGTCCTCATATAGGAGTTCCTCTTTATCCAAGGTTTCACTTTCCACTTTTCAGTTATCCATGGTCAACCCTGGTCTGAAAATATTAAGTGGAAAATTTCAGGAATAAATCATAAGTTTTAAATTGCACACCATTCTGAATAGTGAGATGAAATATTATGCTGTCCTGATCCATCCTGTATGGGACATGGACCATCCCTTTGCCAGCATCTCCATGCTTTATAAACTACCTGCAGGTTTAGTCACTTAGTTGTCCTTTGGGTTATCAGGTTGACTGTGTTTGTGTTCAAGTAACCCTTATTTTACTTAATAATGGTCCTAAAGCACAAGATATAGGCAATTTGGATATGTCTAAGAGAAGTGGTAAAGTGCTTCCTGTGAGTGCAAAGTTATGGATGCAGAGGAAAAACTATAGTATAAATAGGGTTCAGTACTATCTGTGGTTTCAGACATTCACTGGAGGGTTTTGGATCATATCCCTTGTGGATAATGGGGGACTACTGTAATTTTAATCTTGCCTATGTTTTTAGGGTCCTGATATAAGGCAAAATAATCAAAGTGAAACTGGAGAGCAAGTAAGTGGTACCTTAGGGTATTTTCTGATGTTATTTAGCAATCATTTTCCTTTTGGAATAGTTTATATTTTATTACTTGAAATCAATTTCTTTACTGGTAGAAATGAATTCCTGCAGACGTGTCTTCATAAATATACATACACAAGCACATGTGCACACACATTCTCGCCCCTGCACCCCAAGAGGCTTTCTTCTGTTCTTGTCCTCTGCTGACCCCAAATACTCATATGTTCTGAAGAGCAGGATTAGAAACAATTCAGTTATCATGGTGCTTGTAGTAACTGATCGCTGTGCTAAATAATAAGAATAATTTATTTACTCAAACAACAACTGGCCCTATATTAGCTAATTATCATGGACACTCAATTAGAATGCCACAAATTCTGCAAGTTTAAATTACTTGGAGGTTGAATGTTACTATCTCTGAAACTATTTTAATATGTGCTTTGAGCTTTGGGAAGATATAGAAAAACATCTATTTTGAATAGATCCCTTCCATCAGTTTGATGTTTTTATGGCTGACATATAGAGATTGTATTTTCATCACTAGACAGATGCTAAATGTTCACATAATGACAGTGAGTGTCTGTTCTGAGAAATAGTATGGCCTATCTGTATTCATACATGAAAAACCAAGATGGAACACTCATAAATACTAAGAATTTACGTTCATATAGGAATCTATCAGATGTAAATGCAAGGTTCAACAGCTCTTTAAAGGCAGAAGGATAGAGGTTGTACAGATGGGGAAAGATATTAGACATTTTTATCAAGTTATAAATACAATTTTGTTTAGAGATTATGAAATCAGATAAGTAGTACTTCATCAAAGTCTATAAGAACCAGAATTTTATTATCATTTTATTATCAAGAAGTAACAGATAGTAAATTTAGAGAATTTTCAGAAGGAAAGTTAGTAGATCTTTTATATTCTAGAAGTTAACCTATGCATAAAGCAATTCACTTGTGTGTGTGTGTGTGTGTGTGTGTGTGTGTGTTTAATTTCTCACTTTGCACTTTCCATTTCAGCTATGCTGATCTGGTGGTTGATTTTATTGTTCCCAGGATTCACATAGGCCACAGTAAGAAAAGAGTCAGAAGACTGTTTGTCTGATACAACATTTCTTCTCTTTAAGATCTTGTTTCTGGCTCCTGTTGCCTGAACCTCTGGCTTTTGTTGTTGCTCAGGCTTTAGGCTTTCTGCTGGTCAGGGTTCTCATTACTGATTTGGATTCTTACACCATGTTATGTATATACTTTCTGCATGCTTCCTAGTCTTGACTTACTCCCCGACTCTCTGGAAGAGGATGCTTTTTATCTGAATGACCTCAAGCGATACAGGTTTAAAAGTAAAAAAAAAATGTTAGAAGGAAAATTAATTGGAAGCAGAGGCTGTCTCATTCTTAGCTGTTTGTAAGCAGTTAGAATGACAGCTATTATGGTAGGCAGAGTATACTCATGTCTTAATCTGTGGAACCCCTGGAATTTGTGAATATATTATATGGCAAAGGGACTTCGTAAATGTGGTTAAGTGTCTTGAGATGGTAAGTACATCCTGGATTATCTAAGTGCACTTTCTATGTAATCACAAGTGTTCTTATAAGAATGATACTGAGGAAAATTTGATTATAATAAAGGAGAAGGCAGTGTGACTAAGGAGCAGAGCTTGGAGTGATATGAGTAGGGGCCAAAGAATGCCATTAGGCTCTGTAAGTGGAAGAGACAAGAAACAGATTCTTCTCTGAAGGCTCCAGAAGGAACCAGCCCTTCTGATAACATTATAGTACTTGTTCCGTAAGGTTACTTTGGGCTTCTGGCCTTCAGAATTGTAAGGTAATAAATTTCTATTCTTGTAAGACATAAAGTTTGTGGTAATTTGTTACAGAGGCAATAGGAGGTGAATATTGATTTTGGTACCTAAAAGTGGAGTGCTGCTGCATCAGATATCTGAAAATATGGCAGTGACTTTGAAATTGTGTAATGGATAGAGTCTGCAAGAATTATGAGGAACATGATAAAAAAAGGTCTAGATTGCCTTAAGTAGATGTGTTAGTAAAAACAAGGCATTTTAAAAACAGCACTGATGAGGGCTGAGAAAAAATGAGGGATGTTATTAGAAACTGGAGGGAAAGGGAACCTTGTTGGATGATGTCAGGAAGCGTAACTAAATTGTGTCCTATAGTTATGTGGAAAGAGCAACTTGTAAGCCATGAATTTGGATATTTAGCTGAGGATCATTTCAAGAATGTGTTGATGGTACGTCTTCTTGGTGCTCATAGTATAATATGAGAAGAAGAGATAAATTGAGGGGAAAAACTGTTAAGCAAAGGAAACTAAGACTTGATGATTTGGGAAATTCCTAACTTATGTAGGTTAAAAAAGCTGCTAAAATTAGAAGATACACCATCAGGAATGTGTGTTCTAGAGAGAGGACCAAGTGTGTGGTTGGACAACCTTTTCCTAGTGCTAAAGGTATTAGGTGCATCACTCTTTGATCCCCTCAATCATCTCAGAAGAATACAGGAAGAGAGAGGAGATTATCCAGGGAAGATCTGTGGAACAGTGTCTTGTCTAATGAAGTGAATCCTTGAGATATACACAGGAGACCCACAAGGATTTGAGGATGTTTTATCAACAGAAATTCTGCCAGCTTGGACAAAAAGGGCCAGAGACTAGCTAAAATGAAGGCAAGCACTAAGACTACCAAAATTCTATGAGAGTGAGATAGGCTGATTACACTACACACCTTAAAATATGTACTAGCCTTTGAGAAAAAGGAAGCATGATTCCAAGGGCAAAGGCGTGGTTCACAGACAAGAGTCTTGCACACTTTAGAAACCTATTTGAGTTTTCGCAGGTAGATTTTGAAATTGTTTGGGAGCAGTCACTTTCTTCTTCCTTGCATATTTTTCTTGGAATGGAATGTGTATAATTGTTATCCTATGCCTCCCCCATCATTATTTTGAGGACCAGATAATTTTGACAGGAATTTATAACTAGAGTTTCTTATTATTAGATACTAAGATCTGAGACTTTTGAGCTGATGGTATTTAGATGTTTTAGGTTATTTTGGCTATGAGGTGATGCTATAATGAATTGATACAAATGTCCTTATGAGAGGGAGAGTGAGGGAGTAGAAGAGTAGAAGATGATGGGATGTTGAAAGCAGAAATGTGAGTGATGTGACCAGGAGCCAAAGATTGTGAACAGCATCTAAAAGTAGAGGAGGCAAGGGACATATTTTCTGGATCCTCCAGAAGGAACCACCTGCTGACACCTTCATTTTTATTCCTTAAGACTCATTTTGGACTTCAGATCAGAAGAATTATAAGATAATGAATTTGTTGTTTTAAACCACTACCTTTGTGGTAATCCTATATAATAAAAGGCTAATATGCAAATTATCCCCTTGAAAGTTCAACTGGGAGTCCAGGAGTTCTATTGCTCTCATTGACATGTGCTGACCACCAAGGGGCAGCACGGGGTGCTGAGGGAGGGAGAGGAGGAGGAGGCAAAGAAGGCAGGATAGGAGAAACTAGGTCTAGGAACCCTACCTCGCATGAATCCATGCACTGGGCCTCTAGTTTGTTTTATAATAGCAACAGGAATTTAATACACATCATACATGTAAGAATTCAATAAGTATGTGATGAATAAATTAATGATAAATGAAAACATTTTGACTTTATAGGCCAATGTAGATTCCAGAGTTATAGGATTTGAATGGGAGGCCAGTGATTAGAAAAATCTGCATATTAATAAAAATATATTTTGGTAAGGATAGTTCTTTAAACAACCTAAATTAATGTAAAGGTAGACTTAATGTTGATGTACATTGGAAAGTTTAGAATTTTCTGGCACCTTTAGGACTAATTTTCTTTAATATGATTACTAATTACCAGATAAGACATTTTCCCTCAATTAATTATGAAGCTTAATGTTTAAGTTTATCAATCACCTTTGGTTTTATAGAATTTAATTTTGAGTTTTTGTGTGAATATAGGATTCCTAACAAATGGAATAAATAGGTATAATTTAACCATAAATCATAGGGGACTCATTCTCACTAATGAAGGGAGGAAGGTGAGCAAGAAAACTTAGAAATGCCTTATTGTTTGTTGCTTGGGCTTTATTAGCATAAAACTTTAATAGGTCAAGTCCATTATAATGAAAGAAGCACATTCCTGAACATGATACTAGTGTATACACTAGGACCATTTGTAGTGTTTTAAAAAATCAGAAACAGTGGTAATTTATGGGAACTGACTTTACCAACAATTTTTTTCAAGACCTTTATATGGACTAAATTATGAAGCTGTCAGAAGAAAATAATAACATAAAAGGAATAGAGTTTTTCTTGTCCTCTACCATTATGCTTATGAAATTGGGCTAATCCTAGAGTCTCTAAAATGACTTGCAGCTTTGTTAAAATCTTTTTTCTCCCTGCATATAACCTAGAAATCATCACTGGTATGCTTACATAAATAACTTTAAGCAGTTGGGAAGGCATTTCACTCAGTTAAGGAAGCTAAATCCTTCTGTAATACCTGTTATTTTATAAACCTATTATATAAACCTTTATCATGTTTTTTGGCATTGGTACTTTTCTAAAATTTTTGCCATGCCTCTAGAAAACTGTAGTGGATGAAGTTAAGAGCAAGAATTAAGTCTTGAAAATCTGTTAAAGAATGTTATCTGCCATCAGACTTCACTGCTCAAGGCAGAAATTGTGAGCTCATGATGATATTAAATCACAATTATTTTATTAAGGGAGAAAAGGTCTCACTCATTTGTGGAATATAATGAACAACATAAACTGTTGAACTAAAAGAGCTCCAGCACATAGAAGCAACGAATAGACTGTCAAATCTCAGAGGGAAGGCAGGAGAGGGTGGGCAATAGATGGGGTGGGGTAAAGGATCAATGAAAGAACTTATATGCATATAAGCATAACCAATGGACACAGATGATATCGGGTGAAGGCCTGGGCTTGGGGGGAGGGGTGGGCTGGGAGAGGACAATGGGGGAGAAGGGGACATATATAATATTTCAAGAATAAAGAATTTTAAAAAAGAGAGACAAAGGGTACTGGTCTTTTACAGAACTTACAAAGCTAGTATTGGGTATTATAAAGGGAAAGACTTAAAGTAAATATTTTGTAGATATATTGTATTAACCTTTACTAAGGAAGTACAAAATTCCTGGCAAAAGTTGCTTGAGAATATTGGTTATTTTTTATTAAAACCTTTTGTTTCTATGAGAACATGTTAAAACCCAGTGCCTGAGTCTCAGGCTTCCCCCAAATAGTTTTTTTGTCCAAGAATCTCCGATAACAGCCTGCACATGCACACACAGAGATACCACACACTCCATCCTATTAAACCACCTTTAAACTTTTCCTTTATTACCAAAGAAGACAGCAGAAATGCAGGGATAAGGCAAGAATGGGAAAGAAGCCTATGTTTGTAGTGGTAACAGTGTTGATCAGTTGATTCACCTTTTTCTCTCTCAGATTACATCATGGTTATTCATACTCACTAAGTGATGCAAATTTTTTTGGACTTTTAGGTTAAACAAAACTTGGCATGGTTGGTTGCCATTTGTAAGTGAGAAATATATATTTGTTAATTTCAAAATAGTCTCATGTCAGTCTGAAGGCTTCTAAATATTTCAGAGGAGCTTGATTGTAGTGAACAACCATAACCAATGCACACAGCGTAAGAAGTGTGAGTGTGGACATTGTTTCTCTATGTTGTCTGTAGTTATTTCTAGATGAGGCTTTTTGGATTCCTCAGTTTAGATGTAAAGTACTCCTTCTTTTGGCAGTACCATGAAACTCCTCAAGAAGACGTATGATAAACGTTGCATCTTTGTAAATTAAGGACATTTTATTTTTAAAAGTTTGATAATTTTCATGTTTTTCTATACATACAATTTTGTGAATTCCTGCTTTTGTCCAGTCTATTATTACTTGCCCTATTATGTTTTATCTTAATTCTTTCACCTTTTTCACCACGCCCGTCAACTTCTTTCTCCTCTTTCAACCTCTTTCTCCTCTTACTAGCATTGTAAGTCTCCAGTGAGTCTGTTCTCTATGACTCTGTTTCTATTTTGTTTGTTAGATTATTTTGTTCATTAGATTCCACATATAAGTGAAATCACATGATCCTTGTCTTTTTCTGACTGGTTTATTGCACTTAGCGTAATGTTCTCCAGGCTCATCCATGCTGCTGTAAAGGGTGAAATTTCCTTCTTTATTATGGCTGAGTAGTATTTTACTGTGTAAATGTACCATAGCTTTTTTATCCACTCATCTACTGATCTACACTTGGGCTGCTTCCAAGTTATGGCTATTGTAAATAATGCTACTATGAATATAGGGGTGCACATATTCTTTAAAATTAGTGTTTTGGGTTTCTACAGACAAATTCCCAGAAGTGCAATTGCTGGGTCATAAGGCAATTCTGTTTTTAATTTTTTGAGGTAACTCCATACTGCTTTCTACAGTGGCTGCACCAATTCATATTCCCACCAACAGTGCACAAGGGTTCCCATTTTTCCACATCCTTGCAAATACTGGCTTGTTGATTTATTGATGGTAGCCATTTGACAGGTATGAGGTGTTGTCTCATTGTGGTTTTAATTTGCATTACTCTGATAATGGGTGATGTTTTTACATCTTTTATGTAACTTCTATCTATCTGTATGTCCTCTTTAGAGAATTGTCTATTCAGGTCCTTTTGCCTATTTTAAGTTGGATTGTTTGTTTTTTGATGTTGAGTTTTGTAAATTCTTCATAAATTTTGCATATTAAGCCCTTATCCAATGTATCAGCAAATATGTTTTCCCATTCAGTAGGTTGTCTTTTCATTTTATCGATGGTTTCCTTTGCTGTGCAAAACTTGTTAGTTTGATGTAGGTCTATTTGTTTATATTTTTCTTTTGCTTCCCTTTCTTGAGGAGTTAGTTATACCAGAAAAATATTGCTATAAGAAATGTCAGAGATTTTACTGCCAATGTTTTCTTCTAGGATTTTTATGGTTTCTACTCTAAGATTTAATTCTTGAATCCATTTTGAATTTATTCTTGCATGTGGTATAAGAAAATTGTCTAGTTTCATTTTTTGCACATATCTGTCAGAGGTTCCCAATACCACTTATTGAATAGACTTTCTTTATTTCGTTCTATGTTTTTACTTTCTTTGTAAAATATTAATTTACTATAGAGGCATGAGTTTATTTTGGGGCTATCTATTCTGTTCCATTGATCTATATGTCTGTTTTTGTGGCAGTACCATGCTGTTTTAATTACTATAGGCTTGTAGTATAGTATGATAGCAGGTAGTGTGATACCCTCCAACTTTGTTCTTTTTCACGATTGCTGTAGCTATTTTGTTTGTTTGTTTGTTTGTTTTTGTCATCCCATGTAAATTTTTGGAATTTTTGTTCTAGTTCAGTGAAATGTGCCATTAGTATCTTGATAGGAATTGTTTTGAATCTAGATATTGCTTTAGGTAGTATGGACATTCTAATTATGTTAAATTTTTGTATCCATGAACACAGTGTATGCTTCCGCTGTCCTGTATCTTCTTCAACTTCTTTCTTCAGTGTCTTGTCTTCTAATTTTCTGAGTACAGGTCTTTTGCATTCTGGTTAAATATATTCCTAGATATTTTCTTATGGAATTGTTTTCTTAGTTTCTGTTTCTGAAAGTTCATTATTGAAGTATAAAAGTGCAACAGATTTTTAAATATTTATTTTGTATTCTGCTACTTTACTGAATTCATTTTTCAGAACTAGTTTTTTTGGTACAATGTTTAGGCTTCTCTATATATAGATCATGTCATCTGCAACTATTAACAGTTTTACTTCTTCCTTTCCAATTTGGATGCCTTTTACTTTTCTTCTTGTCTGATTGCTGTGATTATGACTTCTAATACTGTGTTGAACTAGAGTGGTGGAAATGGACATCTCTGTCTTATTCCAGATCTTAAGATAAATTATTATAGGTTTTGCCCATTGATTATCACTGTGGATATGTGTCATATATGGCCTTTATTATGTTGAGGTATGTTCCCTCTATTTCCACTTTCCTGAAAGTTTTTTCTTATTGATTAAGATATTACATATGTGTCCTTATCCCCCTATTGCCCCTCTCTATATCCGTGCTTGTGCCCTCAACCCCTTCCCCACATCCTCCTCTGCCTTTCCTCTGAGGTTTAAAGGTCTGATCAATGTTTCTCTGTCTCTGGATCTGTTTTTGTTCATCAGTTTATGTTGTTCATTATATTCTACAAATGAGTGAGATCATGTGATATTTATATTTCTCTGACTGACTTTGCTTAGCATAATGTTCACCAGGTTTATCTATGCTGTTGCAAATGGTAGGAGTTTCTTCTTTTTACAGCAGAATAATATTCCATTGTGTAGATGTACCACAGTTTTCTGACCCACTTATCTGCTGTTGGGCACTTAGGCTATTTCCAAATCTTAGCTATGGTGAATTGTGCTCCTATGAACATAGGGGTACATATATCCTTTCTGACTGGTGTTTCTGAAGTGAGATCATTGGGTCAAATGGGAGTTCCATTTTTAGTTTTTTGAAAAAACTCCATACTGTTCTCTACAGTGGCTGTACCAGTCTGCATTCCTACCAGCAGTGCACCAGGGTTTCTTTTTCTCCTCCTCCTCATCAGCACTTGTCATTTGTTGATTTGTTGATGATAACCATTCTGACAGGTGTGAGATGGTACCTCATTGTCGTTTTGATTTGCATCTCTTGGATGATTAATGACTAAACATGTTTTCATGTTTATTGTCCTTCTGTATATCTTCTTTCAAAAAAATACTTATTTAGATCCATTGCCCATTTTTTGATTGGCTTGAGAGTTTTTATCATAAATGGGTGCAGAATGTTACCAGGTGCTTTTTTTCTGTATCTATTAATATGATCCTTTCTGTATCTATTGGTTTTTATCCTTCATTTTGTTTATGTGGTGTATCACATATATTGGTTTGCAGATATTGTACCAACCTTGCAACCCCAGAATAAATCCCACATGATCATGGTGCATGATCTTTTTAATATATTGCTGGATCTAGTTTGTTAATTTTTTATTGAGGATTTTAGCATTGATGTTTATCAGGGATATTTGCCTATAATTTTCTTCATAATGTCTTTAGCTAGTTTTGGCATGAGGGTAATGCTGTTACTTGTCCTATTTTGAAATTATTTTTATAAATGATTTACTAGGTTTTTATATAAACAAAACCTTTCTCAATCTTTTTTTGAGCTCTGTCATTTGAAGCTTGATTTGAGCTCTGTCATTTGAGGGTGTCATCTTAGTTTTGGTGGAAAACTAACTACCTGATTCTGTTTCATAGCTATAGGAAGAAGTCAGCCCCAAATAGCATTTTAAGATAACAAATGGGAATTTAGTAAAATTCATAAAAATTACTACCGTTATTGAAGTGGATAATAGCTACTATTGTTTCAGTGCATATTATGATCAGGTATTGTTTTAGGCACATTACATATGCCATGTAGAAATCCTTTATAGTTAGGGATCACTCATATTTCATACATAAAACTCAGAGCAATTAAATTTCTTTCTCAAAGACATGCATATATTTAACAGGCAAGCCTTCAAATCCTATAATTTTTCTTTTAAAGAAATCTGCACATATCACTGAGCAATCTTCTTGAACAGTAGCAGTGTCTTTATATATGACACTGGACATACTATAGACATATGTTTAAATAAATGTTGGGTAAATAAATGATATCAACATTGAAATAGTATAAGTGTAGAGTTGATGCCTGATCCTTTACCTTTCAAAATCTATATTGAAATGAATGGGGACAAAATAGTGAATGATTCATTCAACAGAGTTTATGTTCTATTTATACATGAATAGCAAATAAACTGATCAAAAGGACGTGTGGTCTTTTTCCTTAACTGTGGACAGTGGCTACAGTGTTTGGACAAGTCCAAGCCTTGGACTAATGACAGGACACAGTCCTCTCATTGCCACATGCAAGTCCCAGCTTGGAGGGCAGAACCCTTCCAGCACGATTATATCCAACAGTTGTAGTTGTAAGCTTGAGCCTATGGTCCGAATATGTGGCCCCATGTGCCTAAGTGATATAGTCTGCAAGTAAACAAAGCTTGATCAGGGGCATGTAGTTGAGTAGATTGAAACCCATGACAATGTCATAAACACCTTGACCACGCCCTTACTTTGCCTCTTGGAATCTGGCTATAAAATATATAAAATAAAGACACTGCTTGTAGTCCATGGCGCTGTCGCCAGCTCTCCCTCAGAGAGGCTCTCCATCACAGAGGACAGTGTCCCACCAATACCGAGTTCTCATTCTCTTGTCTGTCTTTTCTCAATCCTTCATCCCTCCCCGCCCCCCCGCTCAGGTTCAGCCATGGCTGTGCTGGCATGGAACACTTAACACAGGCACAAGGACATGAAACAAATATAATACAAGCCATAGTTTTATGTCAGAATAAGTGATAAGTATAAATCCACAGATGAGCAAACAAAATAAAGGCATGGTGGACAGAAAACATTAGGAAAGAACTTACAGAGTTGTTTGATTTGAGTTGAAGCTTGGAAATTGAGAGAACTTGACAATAACAAAGTTAGGAAAACCATTCTGAGCAATAGTTATGGCATAAAAATTACTGAAATAATGATTGAGCATGGCTGTGATATATTTTATGATTGATAAAAATATTTTATATTTTATCTTGTGGTAGGATTACATGAGTCTGCTCTGCTGATGCTGGGTATGGCTGGGTAATTTATTTTGGCCAATGGAATATGACATACTTGACTTATGCCCCATCTGAGCAAAATTTTTAAATGTGACTAGTTCAGTTTGACCTCTAACTCCTCTCTGAAAGGATAGGTAAATAACATATTTGACCCCTGGCCTAGAGCAAAGCCACAATCAAGCTGCAGTTTATATATAACTTGGGGAAGAAGTAAACATTTGTGTCTTAAGCCACTAAGATTTTGAGGCAATTCTTTATGTAGCAGAGCTTAGTGAAATATAATATAATGGCATTTGAGGGTGGCCTATTAAAAAATCCTGACTGGAGAAGAGGGTCTATTCTAGATTCTAAAGTTAAATTATTTATTTATTATTATTATTTTTAAAATGTTGAGTTTTGAAAGTATTACATATATTCCCCTTTTTCTCCCATTGACCTCCTCCAGTCAACCCTGTTCCCCACCCAGACTTTCACCAGCATATTGTCTGTGTCCATGGTTATACATATATGCATACAAAGTTTTTAGTTGATTACCTCCCAGCCACCCACTCTCCCCTGCCTTCCGTCTGAGATTCATTTAAGTAAAATAATGAAGATTTAAGTTTACAATTTGGGCTTTTTTTTCTTTGATTACCTGGAACTGGTTGTTTATCTTGACATTAATATCTATGATTTAAAACAAAAAAGTGTTAGTTCCATGTGATAGCTTGTCAATAAGAGTTATTTTTCTCTTTCAGTGATCAAATGTAAATGCTACTCAAATATTTTTTGTTATGGCTAGAATTAATGACTTAGTAAATAGATTCTTTTTGCTTTTACTTTCCTGTGCAACATCTACCCTCACTCATCAACCACATGTTATCTGAGTTCTCACTATGTATATAGCATAGGATACAAAATTCTATTACAATAAGAATGAATTGGACTGACATATTCTTAGATTGGATTTTTTATGATTTTTATCTGCTACCCTATTAATGACTGTCAACAACTCGGAGACATATTTAATCTTTAGGAATTTCTCTTTCAATTTGGAAATTGTTTCTTTGAAAAGGTATGAAAGAATTTAATTTAAATTTTTTATTGTTTAAAGTATTATATTATAGTATTACATATGTCCCTTTTCCCCCCCATTGACCTCTCCCTGGCGGCTCCCATCCCCCAGGACATGCCTTCAGCCTGCTAGTGTCTATATCCATTGGTTATGCTCATATGCATGCATACAAGTCCTTTTGTTGATCTTTTACCCCTTTCCTCTCCTGCTTTCCCTCTGATATTTGAAGGTCTGTTCGATTCTTCTATATATCTGGATCTATTTTTGTTCATAAGTTTATATTATTCATCATATTCCACAAATGAGTAAAATTGTGTGATATTTATCTTTCTCAGACTGGCTTATTTCACTTAGGATAATGCTTTTCAAGTCCATCTATGCTTTTGAGAATGGTAATAGTTCTTTCTTTTGTTACAGCAGTATAGTATTCCATTGTAACATAGCTTTTTAATCCACTTATCTGCTGATGGGCACATAGGCTGTTTCCAAATCTTAGCTATTCTAAATGGTGCTGATATGAACATGGGGGTGAATATATCCTTTTGTGATTAGTGTTTCTGATCAAATGGGAGTTCCATTTTTAGTTTTTTGAGGAAACTCCATACTGTTCTCCACAGTGGCTGCACCAGTCTGCACTCCTACCAGCAGTATATGAGGGTTTCCTTTTCTCCACATCCTTGCCAGCACTTGTTAGTTAATTTGTTTATGATAGCCATTCTGATAGGTGTGAGATAGTACCTCATTGTTGTTTTGTGACATTAGAGACAGTTGGGTTGCCTCTAGGTAGGAAGATGGGATGGCTGAGAGGTTGAGTTGAACTGATTCCCTTTTATGAATTTCTTTTGAATTTTGTACCTTGTGTCTGCATTATGCATTCAAAACTAAAATACATAAAAACTTATTCTAATTGATTTATGTAGAAAGTACAAATGTAATCAAACCCCTTAGGTAGGTATCAGAGAGTCTCCTCTGTTGTAATAGTAAATTGACATGACCTTCTAATATTCCCAAGCAATTTATATGTATAAAACTTACTCTTCACTATAAAACTTTGAATGTTTTATTAAAAAGTCTCTTTATTTAAAAAAGAATATTGGAAATCATTTGATGTTAAAAGCATTCTTTGAATTATAGTGGAAACAGAAAAGACTACTAGTATATTGAGGTGATTAAAAGAAGTATGATAATGGATTTCCTGGAGCTCACAGGAGTATGTGCTTGGTTTGATTATTTTAGCTGAGACTAAAGTAGGAAAAAGATATAGTTTTGAAAGCTGTGTCTATTCTTAGTTTTCTCTCACAAAACCAGAAAATACATGGGTTTAACCCCAATACCCCAGGCAAGGAATGACAAAGCAAACTTATACCTGATAAAGATTTAATTTTAGAAATTATCAATTATTTTCTAAGGTGTAAAAATTTTTATTTTAAAATTCTCAATTGCTTTCTAGAATGCAACTTGATGTCTAAAATTTCATACATTCTCTAATTAGTACTCTATAACTATATTATTTTTCTTTCAAGTGAATTTTAGATCAAGACTAGCCACATTTTCTATATGTTCATTTTCTGATAAATATGCCAGTGTAATACTATATGTTGGAATAAATGATATGAAAATAAAATTAACTCTTATGACTATTCATATTAATTATATTTACTAATGTGATATTGTATCAATATTTCTCCAAATATCCTTTGAAATGCCAATTTCCTTTTAAGGTTTCTTACCTCAAAATTTTTAATGATTGAAACTATATTAATACTTCCAAAATAAACAAACTATGTTATTCTTAAAACAATAAAGTGCTTCATAAATTTATAATCAAAAACACAATTTAAAATAGAAGAAATGTCCAACTTTAAATTGATAATTTCCCCTAAACATTACCCAAAAGCAATAAGGAGAGCACAAAACAGAAACGTAAAGTTCATTTTCAATGAAATTAGGATATTTAAGTAACCCCAAACAAGACATGAGGAATAGTTATCAAAGATGGTGAAGATTAAATACAAGTTAGTAAGTATACTGAGCAGGGTGTTCCTGGATGCAGAGTTTAGTATAAGCCTATACTAAGAATTGCAGTGGTGCAAAATCAACCTTCACTTATTTAAACCAATGGGATTGTTTTTTTGGGGCTGATGATAGAAGCTTTTCAACCAGGTTTGTCACAAAATCTTTAAAAGCAGGAAAACAGGTAAAGAAGAAACACTTGGAGGGATATTTGCAGAAAGTAAACTGTCAGTGAAGGTATGCACATACAGAAGAAGCAATAATTTTATGTTGGGAAGTAACTATAAGAGTTTCAGTCACAAAGACAGTATTCAAGAAGGAAAATGAGAACACAATGAAAAGAAGTGAAATCTGAGTTTATAGAAACCAGATTTTTTTATTAAATGAAAGAAAAAATGGAAGAAATGAAGAATAATTGAAAGCAACTGAAAGGAGAGTGACTATAGACAACAGACAGAGGCGTGGGGACAAGGCTGATGAGTGTAAGGAACATTAAGTGGGAAAAAAAGGCCAAGTAGTTTTTATTTAATTTTTTATTTTTCATTTATAGTTTACATTCAATTTTATATTAGTTTCAGGTATATAACATAGTGTTTATATATTTAATAAACTTACAAAGTGAAAACCCTAAGTCTGGTATTCAATGGACACCATACATAGTTATTACAATACTATTTGCTATATTCTTTATGTTATATATTCCTGTGACTATTTTTTTATCTGACAATTTGTATATATTAATCTCTTCCCCTTTATCAACCATCCATGTAATAACTCTCCCATCTCTTCTCTTTATCTATGAGTTTATTTCTGTCTTATTGGTTCATTTTCTTTAATTACAATGGTATGAAACTAGAAATCAATTACAAGAAAAAAACTGAAAAAAATACACAAACACATGAAGGCTAACTACCATACTGCTAAACAATGAATAGGGTAACAACAAGATCAAAGAAGAAATCAAAATTGACATAAATCTAAATGAAAACACATTGACCCCCAAATCTATGGGGACCAGCCAAAGCAGTTCTTAGAGTGAAACTTATAGTAATGCAGTACTACCTCAAGAAACAAACAAAATAAAACATTAAATAATCTAACCTTACACCTAAAGGAACTAAAAAGGAAGAACAAAGACCAATGTTGATAGAAGAACGCACATAATAAAGATCACAGTGGAAATAAATGAAGTAGAGTTCCCCCAAAACAAAAAAAAAACAAAAAAAAAAACCAATATGAAAGATTAATGAAACCAAGAACTGGTTCTTTGGAAAGATAAACAAATTGATAAATTTTTATGCAAAACTCTTTTAAAAAGGGAGAGAATCCAAATAAAATAAGAAATGAAATCAATACCACAGAAATACAAAGGATTATGAAAAATACCTTGAACAATTATATACCAACAAATTGGACAACCTAGAAGAAAGGGATTAATTTCTAGTCAAGGCTGAATCAGGAAGAAATTGGTCTGCCAACAGACCAATTATGACCAACAAAATTGAATTAATGTCTTTTCTCTTGTTTTATTTTTATTTTTTTTCTGACCAATCTTATAAGAGGATTGTCAGTTTTGTTTTCTCAATGAACTAAATTTAGTTTCATTGATTTTCTCTGTTGCTTTTTGTTTTCTGTTCACAGATCTTATTGTTATTTTCTTTCTTGTGCTTATTTTGAGAGTTATTTGCTTGAAAAAGATGTCTCTTAAGGTTGAATCTGAATTCATTGATATGAAATTTTTTTTTAATGTAACCAGTTAGGGCTGTACATTTATAAACCTTTCCACAAATTTTGATATTATGTTTTTAAATTTATCCACTAATTTTTCTTCATTTCAAAATACTTCCTAATTTACCTTTTGATTTCTATTTGACAAATGGATTATTTATTATTTCATTGTTATTATATCCAAATATTTGGAAATTTAATAGATTTTTATGTTGATTTTTTGTCTTTATTTTTAAATGTATCTTTATTGTTGAAAATATTACAGATGTCCCCCTTTTTTCCCCATTAACCCCTTCTAGCCAGCCCTACTTCCCACCCCAGACCTTCACCACACTATTATCTGTGTTCATAGATGTTACTGATTTTTAATTTAATTTAATTATAGTCAGAGAATATAAATTGTATGACTTGAGTGCTAAATTTATGAGTCTTGCTTTCTGATCAAGAACATCATCTATTGTGGTTAATGTTATTGTGCACTTGAATAGAGTATTTGGCTGTTTTGGAATAGAGTGTTTTGTAAATGTCAATTAGGTCAAGTTGGTTAATTGTGTATCTTTTTATATTAACTGATTTGTTATCTACTTTTGAAAGATGAGTATTTAAATCTCTGATTGTGGATTTGTCTATTACAAAATTCATTCTTACTAGTAGGGAGAAAAAGTTGAAATGCAAGATCATGTTGATGGCATCAATTATATCCATAATTATTTCTTTTTAATTCCACTCTGGCTTCTCTAAACATATATATCTTTATTATTTATGCTTGTAGTTTTCCAGATGACATTTCAAAGGAGTGTGTCAGTTCCTATTTCATATTGAGGTTCAAATGCATTTAATTCAAATTGGCTAAAAAATGTCCAACAGTCTATGAATCCATCTCAATTATACTTAGCAACCTTGTTGCCATGCAAACCATTTGTTTTATCTGGTTAAGGAGCAATTTTAAAGCTGGTTGACATGGTAATAATATTTCTCTTATGTAATGGACATGTCTAAAATAGAATTGCATGAACAAATCTCTTTAAAGTCATCTTCTAATGTTATTTTTACTGAAAATAACTAATACATTTGCTTCTGCCTTCTTTACATTTTATTTCATAATACTCATATAGAAAAACCCATAGGAATTTTTGTCTCTTCCAGATAAAAATATACCTTTATATTATCACCTTTTTAAATAGTGAAGTTAATTATGATGCTGACAAAAATATGCTATTTTTTTTCATTAAAGGAATATGGCTTAAGTTGTTAACATATTTATATACTAGATGCACGAATTTGTGCATGGGTGGGGTCTGGCCAGCCCTGATTGGGGCTGGGCTGGCTTGGGGTAAGGGACATGGGAGGTTGGCCAGCTTCTTGGCCCTGGCCCCAATCAAGCAGGTTGGCCAGCTGCAGTCCACCAGTCGTTCTCATTGTTCTGGTCACTTGGCTTTTATTATATATAGATAAAAACAAAAAAGTAGATCTAGAAATGAAGATGAGATACTATACTTTTAACCTATGAGGTTGCTGAAGATTTATCAAAGCACTTGTGGCAGAAGTAATGATACACAGAGTTAGACATGCACTTTCTGAATTATAATCACCAGAAAGGGGATTGCATGGCAACTATGAAACATAGATTTTCAATAAATTAATTTAAAAATAAAATGATTTTTTTCTGACCTGTAAATTTATGAGTGACAATCTTCATCACAGCTACATATGATAACTAATGAATTGATAAATTATATAATAGTTTTTAGCTTAAAAAACTCTTGTATTTTTAATCTGAAATAAATAAAATGTTACTTTTTGTGGGAATATAACTCTAAAGTCTAAAAGAAAAGAGCAAGAAATAAAAAGTCTTCCATGAATATAAATTTATTCTCAATTTGTTTTGTGGAATTATAAAACTTTCTGGCTAAATTTTAACATATTTCAGCATACTTGAAACATTCTAATAAAGAGGGAATATGGTAATTGACCCTAACACTGTCGCAAAGTTGGCGACACCCATAGTCAATGAGGGAATAGGCTAATTGCCACGTTTTCAAAGATGGCAGCATCCACAGCCACAAGATGGTGGTGCCCAGTCCCCTCAGTCCTGCTGGGGCAACAGGTATGTGGCAAGGGGTGGGCCTGGCCGCTCCACATGCCTGCCTCTGGAGTCCCCCCAGTCTCCTCAGCCCCCCAGCCACCCAGGGCCCGCCCAAGGCACAGGCCAGCCTCAGATGGCAGTGCTGCCCAAGGCTCAGGTAATCAGGGCTGGCTGAGGCTTGCACTGCCGGCAGTGGCAGTAGCAGAGGTGTGATGGATTGTCGCCTTCCCCTGATCACCAGGTCAACTCCCATCCCTGAAGGCTCCTGGACTGTGAGAGGGGGCAGGCCAGGCTGAGGCACCCCCACTCCAGTGCATCTATTTTCATGCACCAGGCTTATAATCTACATTATAAAAGGCTAGAGTCTGTAATATTCAATATGACGGAATGGACAACTGAATACCAGGAAGTGCAAGGAGCACCTCCAGGTTCTTCCACTCCCACACCCCCTGCCTCCTGTCTGCAGGCTCCCATCACTGGACGGCCAATGGAGAGCTACGGGGAACCAGGCTGGGTGGCAGCGAGACTGGGATTGGCAAGTGGGTGCAAGGCAGACTTCCTGATCTCTCTTCCCAGCCATCAGGCTTCTATCAATTCTCAGTTTCTTCTGAAAGGAACATGGTGCCTCCACTGTGCAGCCTCCCAGGAAGTGGACTCACCACTGTGAGAGACTTCAGCAAGAACTTAAAGGCCTGCAGCACCCCTCAGCCTTCACTGTTGGAAGTTGGACAGAGAGCATCAGTTTTAAAGCACAAACACCCTCCTCCGTGGGGGTGGGGTGGGGACAGGGTTGTGGGGGGAGAACCACCACCTCCCTACTCCACAGCTGCTTCTGCGTCTGTAAGAAACTGCTCATGCTCCTCTGTGTGAGATGGGTGGGGCCAGAGTATGGGTTTAGTGGTTCTGTGATAGTAGTGATAGCAGCTAGGCCAGTGCAGGGATGTAGAGAGGGAGGGTGGGGCAGGATCAAGGGGGAAGCCTGGTTCCCTGTACCTCCTCCCATAGGCATAGGCCTTCCTGGTGTTATGATAAAAAGAATTGTGTTTTTCTACCTTTGTCCGGGTAAAGGAAACAAGTATCTGTTGACTTCCGATCTTACTTTCCTATCCGCAGTTAATCTTCTGAATGCATCATATCCAACCTTCAAAGGATCTGAGGGGCAGGTTCAGCCTTCATTTATTATTGAGGAAACTGGCCAATAAACACATAGGTCTCATGCCTTAGGGTCAACTCCCGTGGAAATCTCCGGGTAATAACCCAGATTGTATATTTAAGGGAATATTTTCTTCTGTTTTCATGTTTAATTCAAACCCAGGAATCAAATAATACAATAAAGAATAAAATGAGTTCAGAGGGCTGGCTCAGCATTGTATTCCCAGGGCCTTTCGTCACACACAAACCGCAGAGTTCAGTTATCCTAAGGTGAATGAAAAAGAGAAATGTGAAATTTTCCCAGCTCAGTCACAGAGACATCTCATAGCCACATACTGAGGACATGACATTAAGTCAAGTGTAGAAAGGATACAAATGGAATAGAAGATGGAAGCCATTCCCATTCATATTCAAACCAAGTTAACAAGGTAGAAGAGACACTAGATGCTATGGAAGAATAAGATGAAATGGTCCAGTAGGGAATGTCACAGACGTCACAGGCACAGCACCTGGGGTCTGTGACTCGAGACAGGAGGAGGCTGGGTGAGAAGAAGTACATGGAAAGGCCTAGGAGAAGGAACAAGAGGGTGATATGTGGAGGTGGGCCCCATCGGGTGATGACAGAGATCAAGCCTGTGGGAGGTGACCAAGTGCCCCCACCTCTGCTGAGGGGTGCATGCATCTGTCCTGGGAGCCATGACTGATGGAGAGGGAGGCTATGGCTCTATGTGGAGGAATTTCCAATTAGAGCATCCCTGCAGCCACAGTACATGGTATTCTCAACATGGCGGGAGCACAGGATCATGTACACAGCGTCCCAAAAGAAAAAGCATCCTATTTCCAACTTATTCAGACTTCTATTTCTGTGAATATTCCCAATGTGTCCACAAGTACATTTAGAAAAAGAAAAAAGATTTGTACATGATATGACTGCATCTTTAGAATACCCAAGTGATCACAACCAGGGCACTTTTAACACCTAATGAGCCAAATAGACTGATGAACAAAAGTAGACCCAGAGACACAGATGCATGAGCAAACTGTGGGACCTCAGAGGGAAGGTGGGGGAGGGTGGTTGGGTGGGAAGAGATCAACCAATGACCTGTGTGCATATATGCATCACCCCTGGACACAGACAATGGGATGGTGAAAGCCTGGGGTGGGGAGTATGCTGGAAAAGGTTAATGGAGTGAAATGGGACCTATGTAAACCTTTCAACAATAAAAATGTAATAAAAAGAGCAAAAAATAAAACGAAAAAGTAAAAAAAAATAAAAGCCAAGAATAACTGCCCTGGCTGAGCTTCATCCTATACATTAAAAGGTTGCGGGTTTGAACCTGCGTCAGGGTATATGTGGGAGGCCACTGAGCAAGTGGTGCCTGGAGGAGGCAGGCTCCACAGACCTAAACACACTCCAGGCCTCACCTATGATCCCAGGCCCATCCTCTCCTGAGTGAGATCGGACCTCCCAGCTTCCTGTCGAGTCCCTGGTCTTTGACTCATAGGCTGCTTCCCCATGTTCCCCAGAATGCACTGCTCAGTAACCATCTATACTAATAAAAGGATAATATGCTAATTAGACTGGGCAACTGGACATCTGACTTCCTTCTGGCCAAAGCCACAGTGGTGGGGGCCAAGGCAGAGGCAGTTGGGGTGATCAGGCTGACAGAGGAGGGCAATTGGGGACCATCAGGCCAGCAGAGGAGTGGTTAGGTGGCAATCAGGTTGGCAGGCAGGCAAGCAGTTAGGAGACAGTGGTCCCTGTGGGATGGGCCCTAAACTAGCAGTCAGAAATCTCTTGAGGGGTCCTAGATTGGAGAGGGTGCAGCCTGGGCTGAGGGACCTGCCCCTGTACAATTTCCTGCACTGGGCCTCTAGTCCTATATAATAAAAGCCTAATATGCAAATAGACCAAACAGTAGTGGAACAACGGGTTGCTATGATGTGCACTGACCATCAGGGGGCAGATACTCAATGCAGGAGCTGCCCCCCAGTCTGCAGCCCAGGCCAGGCAAGGTGGGTGCCAGCAGGGGCCTTCCTATTGCCATGCTGGTCACTCCACAGCGGGAGGTGACCAGTGGGAGCAGCAGAGGGTGGGGCTGGCCAGCAAGCAGGCTGGCACTGCCCCCACTTTGAGTGCCCCGGCGTTCACCCTGCAAAGGGAAGCAACCAGCAATGCCAGTGGAGGGCATGGCCAGCAAGTGGGTGGCACCAGGCTGGCCAAGGCCGGTGCCAGTAGGGGCCCCTCTGACCACCTCACTGGTCACCCCACAGATCAGTCCTGATTGCTAGCCAGACCTAGGGACCCTACTCATGCACGGATTTTGTGCATCAGTCCTCTAATTTTGAATAAAGCCTCATATTATGACTATACTATGGAAAGGCAGTAGAAACAAAAATGACCAAATGTTTTCATTTGCTACACATTAACATTAGACTGGGATAGCAGTATCATGGAGTTCTTTATTCATATAGAAATGTAGCATGCTGAACTAGTCAGAATAGCTATCAGAAAGTGAACAAATAATATATGTTAGTAGGGATATAAAGGGAACCCCTTGTGCACTGTTGGTGGGAATCTAGGCACTATGGAAAGGAATATGGAGATGCCTCAAAGAACTAAAAATATACAATGGAACCCTGCGATTTTACTTTTGGGTATTTATCTAAAACAAACAAAAAAAACCCCTCAAAAACACTAATTCAAAAACATATATGCACCCTTATGTTAATCACAGCATTATTTACAGTAGCCAAGATATGTAAGCAACTTAGGTACCCATCCATAGATGAATGGATTAAAAAAGCTGAGGTACACATATACAATAGCATGTTATGCAGCAATAAAAATGAAATCTTGCCATTCATGAGAACATGGATGGAGAAGATATTATGATAAGTGAAATAAGTCAGGCAGAAACAGATAAATGCCATATGGTTTCACTTATTTGTGAAATCTAAAAAAATAAAAATAAAACGAACAAAACCCCCCAAATAATAGACTCATAGAAA
This sequence comes from Lasiurus cinereus, assembly GCA_011751065.1. NCBI lineage: Eukaryota > Metazoa > Chordata > Mammalia > Chiroptera > Vespertilionidae > Lasiurus > Lasiurus cinereus. Next base: position 2,824,023 of record JAAGEH010002531.1, read on the forward strand.
CACAAACCAAAGGGATGGTTGCCAGAGGAATTGGTGAAAAAGGTGAAAGGAAATGATTATTAGAATAAATGGGATGATCACATTGTAAGCTATTAAATGTTGACTCACTATATTGTACACCAAACAAACATAACTAATGTATACCAGCAATACTTAAATTAAAAAAAAAGAGAGAGAGAAATGTAGGGTGCTAGAAATGTATTATCTAAATGATGTATCTTACCCGTCGTGAACATTTAACATTTCCAATATCCGGTGGAATGCTGGTTTCTGAAATCAACGTTGTCATTTAAAAATTCATTCTGAATATTTGACTTTATATTCATGAAATCTCTGTGAATATTTCAGCAAACAATCTAATTAAAGGAAACCAAAGCTATCAAACATGCTTAAATGTAACATAACTAATTTTACCGAAGTATTATTTTAAAAATAGTGCACATCACTAATACACTTTGTATATTAAATGACTTACATGACCAATGCCATATTTAACTAAATTTGTTAGAGATGTGTGATTTAAAATGATTATCACATGCTTTTAAAGAGAATCTTGAAGCAAAATGAACTTTCTTTTTTCTTCCTTTTTTTTTTTTTTTTTTTTTTTGTATCTCAGAGCACTACTCTTCCTCTTCAGGGCATTGGACAATTTGAGAAATGAAGCAAAGGAATGCCATCGAGCCAAAATATCAGTTATATAACTGAGAGGGGCCCAGTGGAGGACAGGGCTTAACGTCACCCATGTGGGCTTCTAAGTACTGCTCATCAGAGTTAGGCTGGACGGGGGCACCCGCTGCCTTTGGCAGAGGCCCAGAAGAGGTAGGGACTCCTCCACACACTGATAACTTACTCTCAAGAGGAAGGAAGGATATGAGCCCACTCTGACACATTTTTCTTTTACATTTCATCAATCAGATAAGGCATTCTCTCCCTGAAAAGGGTGTGTGCCAAGAGGGAATCTTTCCTTGTGGAAATTAGGAGTGAACCCTATATGGATATAGTGTTTAAACTTTCTAAAAGGACCCAAAAACAGATAAGTGGTACATGAAAAGCTATCTAAAATGACTCTGACAAAAATAATTTTTCTCTCCTGGTGGGTAACTTTATAGATTAAATGAACAATTATTTGATCAATTGTATAGAATAAAACAGTAGATTGAGGGGTAAAAACATTAAAAGAAGTTTAAATCATATAGACTAGCAAGAAGAAATAGGCAAAACTAAACCACTATTTGGGTACACACTTGGGTAACACAATTATAAAATAAGTAAGGGAAATTAGTATTTGTTTTGGAAAGTGGTTTTATTGTATGGAGAGAGAAGGGGCTGTGATTGGATATTATGCCTGGAATGTCTCCTGAGACAGCTGGCAAAGCTCCTTCCCTTACTCCTTATGAAGTTGGGTCCTTGTCAGCTATTAAGTTCATCCTGTCACCTTCCTAGAGAGGTCCACCCTGATCATTTTATTTAAAATATGTAACTGGAGAGCATTATGCTAAGTGAAATAAGCCAGTCAATGAAAGAAATATATCACATGACTTCACTCATTTGAGGATAATAAAGAACATTATAAACTGGTGAGCAAAAGGATAGATACAGAGGCAGTAAAGCATCAAACAAACTGTCAAATTACACCAGGAAGGTTAGGGAGAGGTGGGGACATAGAAGATCAACCGAAGGACTTGTATGCTTGCATATAAACATAACCAATGGACGTAAGACACTGAGGGGTGAAGGCATGTATGGGAGTGGAGTGGGGCAATGGGAAGATATGTACACATGTAATACATTAATAAAAAATGGAAAAAATAATAAAATATGTATTTGTTATTGCTTTCTATTCCAGCCCATTCTTTTCTCCAAAACGCCAGTTATAATTCTTGTTTATATATCCGTTTTTGTGTTTGTTTTTGTCATTTTTCTCTAGAATGCATGCTCCATGAAGACAAAGATTGTTGTTGTATTATTCATGTTTATCCCCAAACTGGAGATATAGTAGGAACTTGGGAATTAATTATTGATTGAATAAGTGATTGACATTCAAAACTCTGGGACTCAAAAATCCTTGCTTTTAACCACTGTGTTGTGTGTTGCCTCATCTACTGTCACTTTTTATCTCACCTCCTGACCTCATAATTATAACATACATACCTTGCTTTTAATTGGTCTGCTTTTCTTTTTCTTTATAACCTCACATTATCTCCTTTTTCAACTGACAAGCCTCAATCATTGTTCAAGATTTATCTCAGGAATAACTTTTTTTTTCAGAAAATCTTCCCTGATTTTCCTTATTCCAGGCTAGATTAAGTTTTATGTTCTCGGAATATATTGGGCATAAAGTATATCATTGCACTTATGACAATTTCATGTTTCTACATCCCTCCCATGTTTTGAGTAAATGATTGTAGAAAGTACATAATGAGAACTATTGCTCAGGTCCAACTGATTAATAGCAAGAATTAGTTTGAAATTATTCCAACACTTGGAAACCTTTCAAAGGCAGAAACAGGCTTCAGAAAAATGTTTAACTGTTGATCGAATCCATAAATCAGGACTACCCTCCCTTCTCTGAGCTAAAATGGATTCAGTTATTTGTGATCAGGTTCATTAGCCATTTTAATTTCATTGTTAAGACAACCAACCACAAATGATGGTCTTTTCACATCAAATAAGTATATGAGAATATTAAAAATAAGTAATTTTCAGTTAACTTCTAATGATGACTGATAGCACCAGTTAGGAAACTTTTTGGCTGCAATATAGAGAGAACAGCATGTTAAATTGGTTTAAAATAGGATATTTACATTAAATAAAAGTAACCCAAAGATAAAGCAATCTATAAACTTTTCTGAAGACCATTTCATAAACTCATCAGGTTCTTTCATCTCTCAGCTCTGCATCATATGCAAGTGAGCGAGGATTATTTGCAACAAATCAGCAATGAGTGGATTAAAAAACTTGGTACATCTACACAATGGAATACTATGCTGCTGTCAAAAGGAAGGAACTCCTATAATTGGCAACAACATAGATAGACCTGTAGAGTTATGCTAAGCGAAACAAGCCAGTCAGAGAAAGACAAATATCACATGATATCGCTAATTTGTAGAATATAATGAACAACATAAACTGATGAACAGAGATAGATCTAGAAGCAGAGAAGCATCGATCAGACTGTTGAACCTCAGAGGGAGGATAAGAGAGGGTGGAGGGAAGGAGGAAAGATCAACCAAAAGACTTGTATGCAAGCATATAAGCATAACCAATGGACACAGACATTAGAGGATTGAAGGCATGAGTGTGTGTGGTGGGGGGGGCACAATGCAGGGATAAGGACACATATGTAATACCTTAATCAATAAAGAAAAAAGGTAATTCCAATATGTGTGCACTAAAATGACCCACAAGAACACTGAAAAAATAATTCAGAGGAATAAGAATGACATTCTTTCATCTGGGTCTTCTTTGTAGGAAGGAAGAGTCTATTTTCCAAAAGCTTCTAACATACCTCTCCATATATTTCATTGGATATATCATTGGCCAGCACCGGTGACTTACCCATTCCTAAGCTACTTACTGAAAAGGGAGAGTAGATACATAAGGTCAACTCTAATTGTTAGGGTTGAAAAGGATTAGAGAAATCAAACACTCTGGTCAGTATATGCCTAAAAACCATGTTTCATGGAAAGAATTAGGAAACAGTGAATTAATAAATGAAATTAAAATTCAATTGCTGGCCATTTGAATATTATAAAATTCATAAAAGGCAAAGTAGAGAAGAGAGTTGTGATTGTTACCTACTTCACTATTCTCCTTAGATTTCACAAACATTAAGCAGATACAAGTAAGGTTCAAAATGGAGAAAGCACATTGACTGTATATTCAGCTCCCTGGTCCCGAGTCACTGTCCATTCCAAAAATGTGATTAACTCACTTTCTCTGCCAATTAATTTTATTTATTTTTTCTATTAACCAAAATTCTAGAATATTTCTACCACTAAGATGAAGGATAAAAACATTTCTCTCTATGCTCAGATTTTTCATTGAAGACTCTGGGTGAAAGATACATTATGAATACTATTGATTTTTTTGACCTCAGTCAAGTGACATGAAAGCTTAACCTAGATTCATCTTCTCACATTTGTCATAAATCTCTGACATGTCAATATTCTATATTTGAATGCTTTGTGCACATTAGCAATAATGTAAAATCATATTGTATTGTGACAAGGCACTGCATTTATTCCAGAGAGGGTCCATTCTGGTCCTATATGTATTATGAATAATAAAGCAGTTATTGATTCTAATGACAGATTATTACAGCATTAATGTACTTGAAGCAAGACCTTTTTTTATTTGAAATTGTAGAGTTGCTAATGAAACACAAAAGGCAGCACCCCAGTTAGCTTTCCTTGTATTATAATGATGTTGTTCATCATAATTATGTGGTGTCAGTATACACATATATAGGTCATCCTGAGTTCAAAAACATAGGGATACAGACTGTACTTTAGTCATGGCTATTTAAATCTTTAATTCTCATTAATGATAATAGAGGCAAAGCTCATAATTTATCTCTCTATGCTCAGATAAAAATGGTTATATATTCCTTTCCACCCATGGCAAGACCTACTATTGCAAATGATAACAATGATATTACAGTAAAAATAAAATCAGATGATTACTGAATTAGATTTATTTAAATGAAATGGAAATGTAGATTAAGGCAGCTGCTTTTTCTGAATTGAATTTATTTGAAGCATTAAATAGCTGTGAAATTTTGGCCAAAGGACTGCATATATGAATAACTGAGTCACTACATGATATTTGTAGTATTAGGGTATAATACAGGATATATGTACTTATTTACAATTGTGCTACATTCTCACATGAAAAAACAAAGTCTATTTTCAATGTTGAGCTTTTTTTTTTATTAAATTAGACCGATGTTTGCCTTCAAACTCATAATACACTATGCGCCTCCACCTTTTTTGTCATTTACAATATGATATACATATCCTAATGATTAGTATTCCCATTGCCAGAGAGAAACACAACCTCTCAATCTTTACTTTCAGTGCAGTAGGTCTCAGGTAAGAAAAGATATTTATGGTTTCCAGTCTAAGATGTTAGAGAAAAATTATTTTTGATCCAATTACTCTTCATTCTGAAGCCAACTGAATTCTAAGAGATTGAAAAAAAGAAAAGGTAAAAATCAATCTCCAAGGAAAGTAGAAGCCACCTATCATCTCAAACAATATATGAAAAAAAATGCTTTAGCAATTGCACTAGGATGACAGATAACCCTGAATAGATAGCTGTCTTTATAAATTTTCTACATAATAAAGAGTTCCCAAATTTGGGAGCACACCCTATGAGGGCAAACTTGCAACTCCCAGCTTCAAACAACAATGTTTAGATTTGAGAAACATAAGTAGGGTATTCCATACACCCTGATGGACCATGGCATGATAAAGAATTTGAGGATGAGCAAAGAGGAATACTACTGTTTTAGAAAGAGAAAAGTAATGGTGACAAGCAGCTCTGAGGTTACTACTGATCTTAGTCAGCTTGAAGGATGAGTAATGGCTAAATCAAAACACTGACACTCACCCACATACACAAACATAACACACATTTTAGTATTAAAAGCAGCTGCCACAAATTCCTATAGATCTCTCTCAAGGCAGAAGGGTATTCAAACCCATGAACAAAGTGCTGATGAGAACATTCCTAAAGGCCAGAAACTCCAAGTGCCTGCTGCGACTCATGTTGGCTTCTTGCTCAGGTCAGTCTCTCCACCTCTACTAACACTGTACTATTGAGTAGTTGTGTCAGAAATAACTATCCTAATTAAAAAATGGACAACCAGCAGGACACTGAAAGAAAGAGAAACAAAATATCACCTTCCAAAGGTAGAGTAAGACATGATTATGCCTGTCAGGAGCCAGGAAAATACAGCAAGGGTTGTGGAATTCTCCCCAAGGCCAGAACTGCATACTTGAAACCTCCCCCAACCAGGAAAGGCATAACCGCCACATCCGCTATCAGCAACCAGCACCTGGAACTAGCTTAGCCAATCAGCTTAGACCACATACCTCCTCGAGCCCTTTTTCCTTCCCCTTCCCCTTTCTGAGCATATATAAGAAGAGCCACCTGAAATAAAATTTTGAGGCTTGATCAGAACACCATTTGTCTTGCCTCCTTTCTTCGTGTCCCTGTCTGTTTCTCATTCCCTTAGGTGCGTCGCCTCGCTGCGCCTGTTGAATGACCCTGCGGGCCGGGGTCATATGCCATTAAGCAGGTAAATTCCATGAACAAAGAATTCTTTATGAAATAAAATAAATTAAAATATACATATACATCCTGGGACAAAAAATTGAACAAAAAAATCACACAGATGTTCAAAGAAGATAACCATTCTTTTGTATATGCAAAGGACTTAATTTTAACTGTTTCAATAAGTGAAATAATAGTGTGCACAATTTAGTGCAAAGAAAATTGATATAGAGGATTAGATAGATTATTTTTCTAGGAGCAGAAGATATAAAAATATCAGACCTACCAATCACCACATTAAACAAAAATTGTCAGAGTTAAGCTTTCATATGGTATTTGTGGTAGTTAATTTATATGTTTTCCAGGTGGATTCCATAAATTTAATATGTAGATAACTCCAAAGCTATTAAATAGCTGTGGTCATTGAGAGAAACATCAAACTTTATTTATTTATAAAGTTAAGCTTTAAAAATGGAATAACATCATTAAATAGAAATAAATAGAAATATACATTTAAAACTCTATACTATACTCATTTTAGGTAGGGTTAAAATATAAAATAAGTATATAAAAATAAAATTCAGCAGTGAATTAATATGCCAGGAGGAGAAAAAATAGATGAATATTCCAGATTGTTTAATAGGAAGAAGAGAAACACATGACTCTCTTCATAAATGCAGAAAAAAATGGATCAAAAATTAAATTTCTTGCACTGGCTCAGTGCCTCAGTAGGTAAGAGCATTGTCCCATACAACTATGGGTGGCAGGTTCAATTTCCAGTTAGGGCCCATACCCAGGTTTTGGGTTCTGTTCCAGAAGTGAGTGTGGGAGGCAACAGATCAATGTTCCTTTTTATTTGTCTCTTTCTCAAAAAATCAATAGAAAAATTTAAAATTCCTTGATTAAGTAAAACAAAATACTTAAACATAACTAGCTATATGCTTCCAAAAATAAGATAAAATGTCTATGAAGTTACAATTAATACCATGCTAATTTTTCAAGGGATATATTTGCCCATTTAAGTCAGTGAGAAAAAGGTATTTTCTACAAGTATAGGTTCTTAAAACATTTTGGTTGAAAATATGAAATCTTAAAAAAAAAAACTGATTTCTTACCCTACTCATTAGATTAAAATAATCACATATACTAAAGATTTAAATGTAAAGAATAACCATTGCCCTGGCTGGTTTGGCTCAGTGGATAGAGCATCAGCCTGGTGACTAAGGGATCCCAAATTCTATTCCAGTCAAAGGCACATGCCCGGATTGTGCATGCAATCCCCAGTGTGCAGGAGACAAATGACGAATGATTCTCTCTCATCATTGATGTTTCTATCTCTCTCCCTTTCTAAAATCAATAAAATATATTTTTAAAAAAACTATAGAAGAAAGCATAGAGCATAATTTTTTAAACAATGTGGAAGTCATAAAACTTAAAAGTCATAGAGGAAAAGTTGGCAATTTGACCATATAACAAACTAAAGAACTTTGCACAAAAATAATTTTAAAAAATCAATAGACAAGTGACAAATTAGAATAATAATTTTGTATTACAGATGACATTGAATGTGTTAATTTCCTCAATATAAGAATAATAAGTAAGAACTCATTTAAAAAGTATCAGAGGACATGAAAAAGCAATTGACAGAATAGAAATCATTTACTTCTTTTAGACATACAAAAAAAACTATTCACTTTCACTTATAATGAAATAAAATGTTAAATGAGGAAATATTTTCTTTTCCTGTAAATTTGCAAAAGTCAAAATGTTTGATGATGGTCTTCTTTGACTTTGAAGAAGATTTAAACTTTTCCTGTGTCCTATCTAGTCCTTCTGGATTGGTTGCTAACTGCCTTTGGGAAACACTTTCTTCCCACCCTGAAGGCCCCTCCTTTGCTGTAGCTGGGCTGTTCTTCCTGCTCTACCTTTAATACATCTAGCAAGGAACCTCCAGACCTTTGTACTTGTTTCCCCTCTACCAGGATGCTACTTTTTCAATCTTTGTGTTTCCTCATATCATTCAGCCTCTGCTTCAATGTCACCTCAACCTCCTAGGGTCTCCCACCCATCCTTTTATTCCCCTTTCCAGCTTTATTTTTAATGTGCTTTTTTACTACTTGAAAATATCAATGTAATTGTTGACTTGCTTTTTTATACAACACACAGGTGTGTATTTGCCAGATTATTAGGGACATTGTCTCTATCATTCCTCTCAATAGCTCCATCACCTAGCACAGAGCAGGTGCTCTGTATTCCTGAGTATATGCACAAAAGCTGCACTGGATTGGAGAGGGCAGGGCAAACTGGCCTTCTCATTCATTATTGGAAAGAGTATGTTATTGCTTATTAAATAGTAAATTGTTAATATTTATCCCAAACCTTCCCATCTGTAGGGTAATATTCATTTTTATAAAAATAATGTTCATAAACTTTGGATTTTGTAATTCTATACCTAGAACTTATTTCTACAGGTGGACTTGGCATTGTTACATAGATTTATTACACAATCTATACTAATAAAAGGGTAATATGCTTTATTAGACCAGACGTCTTCTGGATGCCCTTCTGTACAAAGCCACGGTGGCAGTGGCCAAGGCAGAGGAGTAAGGGGTGATCAGACAGGCAGGGGAGCAGATAGGGGTGATCAGGCCAGCAAGGAAGAGTAGTTACAGGCAATCAGGCAGGCAGGCAAGCAGGCAGAGGTAGTTAGGGGTGATCAGAAAGGCAGGCAGAGTGGACTGGGGCAGTCAGGCAGGCAGGCAGGCGAGCAGTAAGGAGCCAGTGGTCCGGGATTGTGATAGGGATGTCTGACTGCCGGTTTAGGTCCGATCCCTGTGGCAGGCAGACATCCCCCAAGGGCTCCCGGATTGGAGAGGGTGCAAGCTGGGTTGAGGGACTGCCCCTCCCCTGTGCATGAATTTTGTGTACTGGACCTCTAGTATGTGTGTGTGTGTGTATGTGTGTGTGTGTGTGTGTATGTATAAAAGCCAAGCAACCAGAATGCCAGAATGACCAGAACAACTGGTTGCTATGATGTGCACTGTAGCAGGCATCTGGCCTTATTTGGTCCTAAATTGGGTCCCTCCCAACCTTTCATGGCCCCTCCCCCAGGCCAACCCACCCCCAATGGACACCCCCAACACTGATAAGGGGCAGGACCAGCCAGCTACCTACCTGCAGTACCTCCTCCCAGCAGGACCAGCCCAAATTCATGCACTGGGCCTCTAGTTGTTTATAAAGAACAAAACATTAAAAATAACTTAAATGACTGTCAACTCCGAGAGGGGATAGTATACAGCTATTAAAAATAATAGATGTGTGTGTGTGTGTGTGTGTGTGTGTGTGTGTATGCATACATGTGTATGCTCCTCTAGAACAATATCCTAAATATACTGTTCAATAAAAAGTTAACAAAGTATAAACAGCTATATATTATTCTTTTCCATTGCATTTTTTTTGTGACATTCATTAAAAAGATTATATAGATTTCAAGTGTACATTTCTATGATACATGACAGGTATATTGCATTGTGTGCCCACCATTCAAAGTCAAATCATCTATCACCATATATTTGGCGCCTTTACACTTTACTACCTCTACCCGCTTCTTTCTGGTAATCACCATACTGTTGACTGAGTCTGTGAGTTTCGGTTTTAAATCACATATATGAGTGAAGTCATAATAATTTTTAGCTTTTTCTGATTAACTTATTTTGCTTAGTAGGATATATTCCCAAAGTTCAGTCATGTTGCAAATGGCAGTATTTTTTCTTTACTTATGGCTGAGTAATCTTATTTTATTCTTTAACTTGGGAAAAGTACACATAATATATATATATATATATTTATAAACATAAAAAACAACTGATGAGACTAGTTAATTATAGAAGAGGAGAAGCATGCCTAGGGAAAAGGTTGAGAAAGAGAATTAGCTCTTATTGTAAACCCTTTTGTGCTGTAGCTTTAAAAATTATATTAATATAACATTTAGCAAAAGTTAAAATTACTTTAATAAAATATATCAGTGTGTCTAATTTCTTACATATGTTAAAGGATTATTTTTTTCTTCACATTTTCTTGTTTTTATTGAATGTACAAATATAATTTTGGCTTTGTTATATTTTTCCTAGAAATTACCCTATGATTAAAGTAGAGCAGTGTTATGTCATCTATATGATTCATTAGAGCTAAGTATATACATTACATGTGTATATGTATATATATAAATGAATATCCCAAGTTGTAAATTTTCACAAAGTAGCAATGTTGAAAAATTCATCTACCTTGACATAATGTAATGCATTTCCTTTTCTGTACAATAAAAGCATGTAGAAACAATGTAAAATGGCTTTACACTTATCACATTGATGATAATGGAAATGGATGCTTTTTAAACCATGAAACTGTCTTTGCACTACTTTGAAATAGCCAATTAACTTACCCTTCATTTTGACTTAAGTGATTTGATAAAACACAGAATCACTCCATCAATCCTTAGTCATGAACTCTTGCTCTCTAAAGGTTAATGCTCCATCCTACTTCATTGAATTGAATGGTTTCATCTGTTTATATATTAAAGCAAAAGATGTATTTTAACTAGCATTTTATTTGGTTCTCATTTATGTAAAATGCAATGAGAATGAGGATATGATGAAAATAGAATGGTGTAATAAATAGTTTCATTATGGGATTATTCTGCCCTTTCTTCCTAAAATGGCAAGACAGTATTCTATAAGAGAAAATTGTAGATATAAAATGCAGCTTTCAGTTTCCATTATTTTATTCCTAATGTTCAGCAAGATTTAATATGCAGTTTTTAAAAACTCTTAGCCCAAGCTTTGTAAGTCACAGAACACTACAGGGATGAGATGACATGAGCATTAATTTCTTTTTCTCTTGGCTGTTGTAATTTAGCCCTTATGTGACTACAAAAGCTATTCCTAGTTTTTAATGTTATTTTAGTGTGAACCAGAATTTTTCCCTTTAGTATGTTTAGCAAAATTAGTGTTTCAGTGAGTGGAAGTAATAGTCTTAGAGAGAGATTTTATGCACATGAATTCTAAAGCCTGTCCTACTTGGCTGCTGCTGCTCACATGGTGATTGGACAAGTGCCCAAGGGCACTGGTGCCAGGCAGGGATGCTTTCACTGTGACAGTTTGCACAACACAGCCACTGTCATCTCATTAGCAGGCATAAGCATTTTTGCCACATGCTGATTAATACAGTCGCACCTGCTCTCACCGTGTCATCCTAAGGATTTGAGTTGGACTTATTTTGTATTCCTACAGGCTGCTGGCCATTTTATTTTATGACATCATCGGGCAACGAAGTCATCTTAAGAGGTCACCTGGTTCAGGCTCCTGCTTCTGGGAATACCAATAGTTAACTATTAGAGATAAATGGGTTTCTGTTATACTGGTATTTAAAAGTAGCTAGTGGGATGGTGATTCCACAATTTGTAGCGACTTCAGTTTTTAATCAGTCTTATAACTGTAGTGCAGTGGGCTGACAAAGGAAGCTACATCTTTTTCTTTTTCCATTAGAAAGCAGAAAAGCTGCGTTTCAAGAGTTGCTAATCTTGTCTATGTTTATCCTTAGGACAACCACAGATAGCTTTGGAGGATCTCCTACTACCAAAAAGAATAATTTGAATGATTCTTTTATTTATGTAAATATAAAGCACCAATTATCCTGGAGTCTTTACATGTATGCTCAACTTGTTGGGAGGCAATGAGAAAATGTGCAGAGGGAACCCAGAAGTCATCTTTCAAAAAGGGAGCCACATATTACCTCATTTTCACTTTTTTTTAGTGATTGGAACATTCCTAATGAATTCAGATCTTCCCAAATGAGGTCCGATGGAAGAAATAAACATCCTTTCACATCACATAGAGATTACCATGAGCAGAGAAAGAGCCTATTATGGGCTGAGTTGTATACCCCTAATATTTATATGATGAAGTCCTACCCCACTAGCATGTCAGAATGTGGCCATGTTTGGAGATAAAAGCTTAAAAGAGGTAAGTAAATTAGAATGAGGTCATTAGGTTAGATCCTAATCCAATATGACATGCACCTTTATAAAAAGAGGAAATCTGAATACAGGTACAAAAGGAAGTCTCTGTGAAGACACAGGGAGAAGGTAGTCATCAGCAAGCTAAGAAAAGAGACCTCAGGGGAAATCAACCCTGCCAACACCTTTATCTTGGACTTCTAGCCTCCAGACCTGTGAGAAAATATATTTCTGCTGTTTAAGCCACTCAGTCTGTGGTGTTTTATAGAAGCTTTAGCAAACTAATACAGAACCTAAATAATAAAGTGACTAGTGCAACTAGCCAGGCTTAAGATGGGGCTATTTAAACACACATTACACAGCTGATGCTGGAAGGCTCCTCAAACTCAGTCACTCTATAGCACAGTGGGTGTCTTTGGAAGGAATCATTGTGCTTGAGAGTAAAAATAAAAGTCAACACTGGCCTTAGGTAGCCACACCTGAGCATAATATTGGGGAGAGGAGTCCTCTCCTGCTCCTACTTTATCAAGAGAAACTATTTCCAGACCATCAGTGGAGGTATGGCTCTGCATCCAAAGAATGGTACCAGTCCAGCAGGATTGCCTGCCTTAGTAGCAGGAAGATGAAGGTGACAGGGAATTCTTCTGTTTCCTTTCTCCACCTAAGGAACCAACACTCATTTGGCATTTATTTCCCACCATATGTATTGACCCATTTCATGTTCTTCAGTAAAATATGAATTCAGAGCTGTTTTCATATAAAGAAATTAGACATAGAGAACATTCTCCAAGTGAGATAATTGAGATTTTTGTTGTGGTGGTCTTCCATTTTTTTCTTACATAAAAAAACAAACAAACAAACAAAAACTTATGTATTTACAAAGGCGTGAGAGAGGAATAGGGGAATCACAAAGGTCAGTGCAGAAGTGTGAGCTTAAAATAACTTGAAGAGTAGCTGTTTCTGAACAGTATACTAAGGTATTTAGAATGACTTTAGCAGAGACCCAACTAAGGCAAATTCTACTGTAGGGAGGAAGAAGGAGAATAAATATTCTGACCCTATTCTCTTTCTTCCCTCTGAAATATTCCTGAAGTTCCACATTGGCTGAGCACAGACCTTGTCAGAGCACATAATTTGCACATAGGTCAGTTTTCCCAGGAAAAAGAGAGTGAGGAAAGGAATGAAGAGTAGAACTGGAGGGACAAAGAGGAAGGTTAAGGCAGTTGCTCTGGGTCACATAGCTAGTAAGAGGGAAGGATGGATTTTGAACCCAGTAGTTAGACTGTGAAGCCCATGTTCAGGTTTTATTCTCAGTTGCTTAGAACCAAGAGTGGCTGCCACCTTGCAGACAGCAGGGTACCCTGGCCCTGACACAGCAAGCTCACAGTGTCTGTGTGGGAACCTGATGTTCAGGCTATTGGCTGGAACTCCACCTATAACTAGATCTTCCTAGTGACATCAGTGGTCTGGGAACTCTGGACTGAATAATGGGAGATCCTAAAAGTGAAAATTTCATTTCATGATAGGTCCAATGGATACAACCTGCTTTATATATGAAGGTAAAGGAGTCTTTCTGTGTGTACAATGTATAATTCTTTTTGTATGAAGTTTCAGAACAGGCGAACTCATCGATAGCAAAGGAAATGATTACCTTTTGGCCAAAGGTAAGAGGGACAATTCTGGGAAGAACAGTTCTTTTGTCCCTGCCCAGGCTCTCATTGCCTGCTGTGCAGGCCAGGTTTGCTATGCTGGGTGCTCTGAAGGCTCCAATGCAGGCTACATAATAAAGGGTTCTGTGTCGGGAGTCCATAGCTGACTTCCCTGGGGAGCCAACTTCACTTCCACTGAATATTTTCAGTGTTTAATCATTTTGGTTTGCTTCTCTGCACTCTCCAGTTTTTCCAAATCCTTTTAGTCATGGATAAATTAAGCTTTGATATTATAAATAATCCTGATATAATGAGTTAATTCTGAGCCATGATCTATATATTAGTGTAAGTTGTTACTTCCCAGTCCTTAAACTTGCATTTTTGTTAGCATCACCCAAAGTCATTAAATAACTTGTAACTTGCTTTTATTTACTTTTACTTTTTAGCTGACTTTGAATACTAAAGTCTCTTCTACATTTGCCTAATAATTTTACTTTGCATATAATTCTAATATTTATTATTTTACAACTTAGTCAAATGGCTGTAAAGTAATATTTGCACTATAGCAAATTATAGTAATCAATTATTTTCTTATCAGAAACTTATGATTGAGGACTATGGTAGGTGCTTGAGAAATGACTAAATAGTAATAGCAGTTATAAAACATATATATAATTAATTTGAACACTAAAATGATAAAAGCAGTAATCATCTTCCTACAAACATTCATTTCTTTCTCTCCTGTGTATATAGCATTGCTGTAGGAGAAGGATGTGGTGCTGGTCCTCCCAGCTTTATTTCCATATCTGTGCAAGGGATGCTAGTATTACCTACCACTAGTATAAGAAGGCAGGGTAAAGGAGAATAGGTAAGATAGATTCATTTCAAATCCCTTGCTCAGTACCTTTCTAAAAATATAACCCTAGGCAAGTTTCTGGCTTCTCTGAGACTCTATTCAGTCAATAGTGAAATGTTAATATTAATTCCTATTTGAATGAGTGTTGTGAGAATTGAGATAATATATGTCAAGTGCTTGCACGTGGGTACCCCCAAATTGGCAGTTGTTACTTAAAGATTCTATCTCTTGATAAAAGCTGATGTTATAGATTTTAAATGATGAATGATTTTAAATTGAAAGTGTCTGAACTCTTAAGCCAAAACCACTATTTTATTAACTTTTTATTTAATAGGTGACTATTCCCTTGTCATCATTTGCAGCTCCTTTCCACCTAAGATAAAGAAAGAAGGTATAGTACATATCTGCCATCAAATAACATTCAATAGCCACTTAAAACCTTCCACACGGGGAACCAAAGAACACAAGAGAGATTTCTTCTTTCAGACACACACTTATCAATAGTTTTTTCCAAGGAGACCAATATACTTTTTCCAATATGATTTTAGCAAACAAAACAAAAAAAGACAATTTGAAGATAGTCTCTTTAAACTCTATTAGATACACCTGAATTAATTAAAGTCATATGTAGAAGATAAATAAAGAATATGCAATCAACACTCTTTACAGTTTGTTAAAAGAAAAACTTAAATCCAGAGAAATCATTCAGTAAGCATTGAACCACAAAGTATGCCAGGCAGTGTGACTACTTGATAAACAATAACAAAAAAATTCAATTCAAACAGGCCCCCCTTGGTGGGACTGAAGGACCAGAATGGAGGTTAAATGTCTGGAGATAATGCCTATAACAGCACGGAGGTGGTCTGGTGTGGGAGCCACTGCTCTGAAACAGGACTGGTCTTCGCTCAACACCTGGCTCCTGGGATCCAGGAACTCCCTGGTCCTGCCACTGCTGCAGCCACCACCACCAAAGTGAAATCGTCCCAGTACGAGCTTCTGGGTGAAAGCATGTGCCTCTGATTTGTGGTCCTGGGTCGCCTGCTAGAGCCACAAAAGAGTTTGGAAAATTAATTTCTAACATTGTCAGATTCTATAATAGATGGCAGCCACCACCAAATGTCATAAGAAGAAGAATTCCTGAAACATTGAAAAGTCTAGATGAGTTCATAATCCAAGTGGTCTAAAATAATGTCAGATATCCACTATACTATGTAAATGATGTGTGGTAAAAAGTACAAGTTCTCCATGTGGCACCTAGAGGCTACCCTGAAGTGGTTTCTATAAAATTAAGGTTTAACTTACAGTTTCTCCAAGAGGCTTTTATGGCCACACTTCCTAGGTCTATTCTCATTGTCTATACCAGCACTCCATAAATTGCATCTATTAATTACAACTTAGTATTTTATTCATGGGTTTATGTGTTTTCATCTGTCTTCTCAATTAGAATGCATACTCCATGAGTACAGCTTGCCTACCTTGCTTTCTTTGTTGAATCCAAAGCACAATTCCTCCTGACAGCATTTACATACTGAGATTTCAACTAGAAATCAAAGATGAACAAAATCACCATAGAAAGAATGGTTTCCTGACCTGTAAAACTTGTTGGTGATATTAGCAAACCAAAGAAAGTATAAATTGGAAGTTATCTAGGAAGAATAGAGATGATCTTTAGAAACTAGGAGACTTTTGGTGGCCAGAAACAGAAATCTCAACTCACTAGATACAGGGAAGGGTTGGTTGATTCATTGCCTCAGTGATGTCATCAGCAACCAACATTTTTTTTCGTTTGTCATCATTGTCTATTAAAATGTCAGCATATTTTAAGTCAGGTTCCCAGGAATGAAGAGGGAAACATGCTTCCTTGTTCATATTCAATGGGAGATAGCCCATAATGCATTGCTTTGAGCACTTCTCTTTAGCTGGACTAGCCTGACTTTGGCAGGTGCTCACTTTCTCGGGGAGTTATGTGCAAACTGATAAGATTGTTGGTCCATCACTGAAGAAGCAGATGGTGTGGCTACTGTTTTGGGGCTGGAGAAGGCTCACATCCCGAAACAAAATAAAAAAGGGAGAAAGTTAAAAATAAATGCTAGGTAGAAAGCCAGTGGTTTCCTATGTTGGAAGTTATTGCCTGCTTTGAAACACTCAGTAAAGAAAAAGATGGCACAGTCCAAGGATTCATCTGATTAGTCCTGCCAGTAGGCATGTCAATTGAATGTTTGCAGTGGGCGTAGCAAGTTGGTGCCCTAAACTCTGGAATCCTGTTGCTTATTTCAGTTGAGTTCATGCTCACTACACAATGTAGTTACTATGATTAAGCCTCCCAAGTGGTGTGACTGCTCAAAGAGCATGTGCTAGTTAGAGGACGCAAGTGTGCGATCACATCAACCGTTTCATTAATTTCATTAATGAATTAACATTTTGACTCTATAGGTCAGTCTCCTGTAGCTATGTTTTAAAATGTGTGTCTGCATCCCTGAGTCTGAGTATGTAAAGACCCTGGTTAAAGCTTGTTTAATAATTAGTTATCTTTGAAAAATACTTAGAGAACTTTGTAGTTTTGGAAATTATTTATGGTAGTGATGGAAATGACTACACATTGTTTAAAAATGTAATACATGGGTAGATGACAGTGTACATATTAGTGAACATAATGCAGTCAAAGCTTGACTAGAGAATCTGTGTTGATCTGAAAACCCAATAACTTCACTGAATCACCTCCCCTCTCCTCCCTGCTCTAAGAGAAGGAAGTGTTAGGCACTCTTAGTATTTTTCTCATTAGGAATTTCTGAATATAATTCATTCACTTTGAATACCTTGCTTTTGACTAATCTCCCTTATGATTAATACATTATTTTATGGAATAAGTCTCTGTGTTTAGTAAAATTACATTCAAACATATGTTTAAGCAACTCTGATCATCTCCTCTCTAATTTACTCTGTGATATTTTGTAGTATAACTATCAAAGGGTAAACTTATCCTATATAATAAAAGGCTAATATGCAAATTGACTGAACAGCAGAACAACTGGTCACTATGACACACACTGACCACCAGGGGGCAGATGCTCAATACTGCCCCTCTGGTGGTCACTGTGCTTCTATAAGGGGAGTGCCACTTAGCCAGA
Source organism: Lasiurus cinereus (assembly GCA_011751065.1). Taxonomy (NCBI): domain Eukaryota; kingdom Metazoa; phylum Chordata; class Mammalia; order Chiroptera; family Vespertilionidae; genus Lasiurus; species Lasiurus cinereus. The sequence goes on from JAAGEH010002531.1 coordinate 2,841,948, forward strand.
AGCCCTGAGCCAGGCTCACTGCTAGAGAATGCAGCGGAGGTGGCAGAAGCCTCTTCTGCCTCCGCAGCAAAGCTAAAGAATTTTATATTTACAAGCACTGTCCTTATGAGATTAATGAGGGCTCCCAGACTACAAAAGGGTACAGGTAAGGCTAGTCACCCCCAGTGCACACATTTCATGCACTGGGCCTCTAGTTTAATTCATAATAATACTTTTCATTTATTTTTCAACTCTTTTATGATAGACATATTGTAAATGCCAGGCCAATTTTTACAACCAGGTGGCAAATAGAGGGTAGTATCATAATTATCCTTAAATGTAAAAAAACAATTCTGGGAGATTAGTTAACTTGCTCAAGTTCTCAAAGCTCGAAGTGGGTAGGGCTAGGAAATTTTACCATATTCTCTATCCTGTACATTTTTGAGGAGAGGGGGTGAGTGGTCTGTGGTGGGTTCAGGGCAGTGTAGAGGAACCTTCACTATGTCTCTGTAGACTAGCATCCATGGTATTATTTAAATGTCAGGTATATGCTGTTCCACTCCTCACCACACACACTAGTTCTCTCTTCACAGAATATTGACTATAGTTATGTGTGGGCAGCTAAACAAGATTAACATACTTTTTCTCTCTAGATTTTTACTGAATTTTTGACTGACGCTGTTTATAAGATATAAGTGTTACGTAGCTATCATTTGCAAACAGACTTGTTGATTATTAGTAGATGTGTCTCTGGGCTACTCCTCAGAAATCCAGTACGTGGATCTGGAGAATAAGAACCGCATGACAGTGATATTGGTTATAGGGAGAAAAAAATTTCTCGCCAAGTTCTTTACCCTGGAAAGAACACGCTCTTGCCATATGTATAAATAATGTTTCACTAAAATTGTGGACACAGCACCTCTATATAGGTACTCTTCACATGCTTGACTCAGCAGTTTTTTCACAATCCTATGAAATGCTCTATTTTCTTCATACCTGTTTAGTTGAATATGCAGTAGTACATATATATCCATATGTTGTATCCAGACAACAAATGCCTTTATTTCCCTTTAAAGAAGATATCTAAACTTCAAATGAAACAAAACTATTTTTATAACCTAAAGTTCCAATTGCCACCTGAAATTAAGATAAGATTTTTATATTTACAAGCACTGTCCTAATGAGATTAATGACAATGAACTTAGAACAGTGGTCAGCAAACTCATTAGTCAACAAAGCCAAATATCAACCATACAATGATTGAAATTCCTTTTGAGAGCTGAAACCAACTTCTGCGCATGGGCCACGAAGTTTCAATCGCATTGAACGTGTGCGCACCTGCACGTGGTATTTTGTGGAGAGCCACACTCAAGGGGCCAAAGAGCTGCCCGCATGTGGCTCTTAAGCTGCAATTTGCTGACCACTGACTTAGAACAGAGTAGCTTTGAAATATACTACATAAAGTGTAATGGAAAAGGTGTTTGGTAAAATACGTTTTTGGTTTAATTGAACCCCAGATATTTAGCTAATGTTATGATGTGACTACCCAACCCCAGTTTTACATACACTCTTTTGGTTTCAGGTTAATACTGATACAACATATATAATAAATGTGCCTTGGGTGTTGTTAAAATATGTTATAATACTCTGTCATCTTCTATGACCACATCACATTTAAAGTAAAAAAAAAATGTAGCTCAATTCCCTCAGTATGTATAATGTGAACCTCACTGTCCCAGTGAGAACCCCCACTATCCATAGTGCGCCTGATATTGGGGTTTGACAGCCACCTGGGGCACCTCAAGAGGACATTTTGAAAATGCAAACCTTCAGTAAGATCAAAGTGTGTACAGAAGTATTAAATTATACCAGATAGAAAAAAAATACCTGTCTTTTATGTGAAATGTAACACTGAGACATGCTCTATGAGTTTTCCTTCATGCATACACATGAAATCTGTGCCACTGAAATGTGGAGATAGAGCTGGGGGCAGGGGCGAAGAATCTTAAACTGGGATCACATGTCCTTTCTGGCCTCTAACGGTGGCATTCATCCGGCATAATAGCGACTCAGAAGCACAGTGCACCTTCACTCTGCAGGGGTTACAAAGCTGTTCAGTGTAGGAAATCAGCACGTGAATATCTCTTCCCCTAGCTGGAAAATGAAAAACACCTGACACTTGAGAACTGTTAGTACATGATTTGAATGCCATTAGGGGCTGCTCCTCCACATTCTGTATTACAGCTGTGGAGTGTGTAACCCATGAATAGCACTTGTGTTATGTTTGCTTTAGAAAGCTGTGTTGATCCCTCCAGGCGCTCTATGTGCAAGTACTCCCACGTGAGGCATAGAGCAGGGGGGAAGTGCAGCAAACAAAATCTGTTTTACAGAGAGACTGTTGTGTAAGGAAATGTTTTCAGAGGCTGGAAAAATGGGTAGCATGCCTCCCACTCTGGTTGTAACTTTTGAAAGACAGTGGCAAAGGAGATCTTTAATTGACACAACAAAACTGTGCATTCACTGCACAGGTTAAAGTCCTACGCAACCATCTCCATGTGGCTCAGAGTTATAAAAAAAAGTTTGGCCCAGCCTTTTCTGGATTTAGTTTGTAGAATGAGGGTTACAACAAGAATGTTTTTCTTTGGAAAAAGTTGCTCCTTTAGTTTTTTTTTTTTTTTTTTTTTTACTATTTCTCTAGATATGAAAAGCAGATCATGTTACAAGATCTATATTTCTCTTGGATTTCTTTCAGGAGCAACTTAATTTAGTGCCTCAGGATTAGAATAAAATCTCTTAGTTTCTTTTCTCTCTACACAATTCAGTCTAGACCAAAGTGGCCTATTTTAGGAATGAATATGTAAGCTGCTAACTAGACTTGCTTTTGAATAAATGAAATTCATCATGAAAATGATAGCTTGATTTCAGCTATAACTTTTTGTCCAGAAAAAATTTTCCATCTTAGTGTTATAGGAAAACCACTTGGCTCATTTCAGGATTTTTTGTTTGTTTTTTGTTTAGGTGGCTATGAGGGTTACATAGCTATCTCTGAGAAGACCTGGGTTTGGAGGATAGATGCTATGGAAAGGAATCTGTCAGTTACTGAGCATGGTGATTTACACACTTGACTCCATTTAACACTCACAACTTCACAGACACTCCACAAGGTGGATATTATTATATCCATTTTGACAGATGTGGGCACTTTCTCAAATTACAAAGCTAGTGAATAGCAGAGATGAAACTCAAAGTCAAGTTGTTCTAATTCCAAAGCAGTGTCCTTAAACATAATCTTTTATTGTCTTCTACATATCATTATGAAACTTTCTCAGAATGATCTTCTTTCAAAGATCTTTTCAATCTTGACATGACTCTTGCTTACTGAATAGCTTCTTTTTTGTTGCCTTCTTCACAAATACTTAAGGAACAGTCTAATGAATGTGATAAAATCTCATTCTTGCCTGCAGTGGTTTGCCAGCTCTAATGTTATCAGCATCACTTGGAAAGCTTTATAAACCTACCAATGCCTAATCCTACATGAGACCATTTACATCAGAATCTGAACGGAGGAGATTGAAACAGAACACAGACACAGTTAAAGGCTTTTCTAGTAATGCTAATATGCAGCCAGGGTTCAAAACTTGTGCTGTATGTTGACATAAAAATGCATAAATTCTGGATCGCCACGTTTCTTTCTCAGCTACAATAAAAATTGTAAAGATTTTCTGTCTTCTTGGGAAAGCAAACCGATGATACTTTTATGTATTTCCACTTGGGTTTATCAGTGCACCATTCTTCCTAGTTGATATGCTCAGAGGATGTGTCAGATCTGTCTGCATCCATTTCTCCCACTAAAGAATGTAGGTTGGAACCAACAACATGGAAGGCAATAGGGGATAATAAAACAGTTTATACCACTTGGTCTTAAAATATTCTGTCTTTTCTTCCCAGCAATTTAAAAGACTTGTCATTCAAAGGGCTCCACCTAATTGCCCCCCACATCTGTAACCACTTTGGAGCAGGGCTGAGGTGTATAAACCTGTGTGAGGACTCTTCATTTGATATTTGTTCATTTCTGCAGCAGCATCCTGGCACTGACTCCTTTCGAACCATTGTTATCTTAATTTGCAGTTGAATTAGTTTTTGACTAAATAGTTATCACAGCCTGGCTTATGCCTTTGAGGCCACCGGACCAATTCAGAGAACTGACTGTATTATACAGATCCAGCTTTTCTATTGGAAGTTGGAAACTTTCTTCTGTTATTGGAAAAGAGGAGGAATCAGTAGCACATTTGCCTTTCGTTGATAATAATATTTATTGGCAAAATATCACCTCTTATCATGGAAAATGGCGAAATCATTAAGTGTTAAATGTACCTAGAAAAGTGAGTTCCATCTCAAGAGGCAATGTTGTAACATCAAAGTAGATGTTACCTAAAAAGAAGCCTGTTGTTCTTTAGATAACAATTTCTGAGACCATGTCACTTCAAATTTTGACACCAAATGAATGATCTACATTGAGCTTTGGGAATTAAACAATATTGGAAGGGTGTGTACTCTACTTTTTGTTATACTTCAATACCTACAATTTACAAGCTGTTCATATCTTCTGGTGCCCCTCCTAATCTAGGTTCCACCATTTTTCCACTTTTTTTTTTTGGTCTAGGAAGTTTGAACTACATGGACTGCATCAACACATTTCCTTGGCTATGATTTAGCCAGTGGGACTATTGGCTGGTGATTGGATTGTGGGATGGAAAAAAAAAGTAAATTTTGTCCTTGTTTGGTCAGTGGAATTTGGCAGAATTTCTTTACCAAAGGCCATGGCTTTCATAAGGTGGGCCTCTCTAGGTAGCTATTCACTCAAATTTAGCTGTTCCCTCCTCTTGTCCATGAGGAGAACTAAAACACTTCCCATTATTGCTAGCCTCAGGGATCTGCACTATTTGTTTACTGCCAAACCCACCCGCATCTTTGTTAATAGTTTCTTTATTAAACTATCTGAAATCTATCCAGTCTGAGTGTGCCATCTCCATGAATTAATCTTAGAACATGGAGCTCTAATTTTTTTTGGGAACAATCCTAAGTATTATGCTATCATTAAACTACATGTATACCCCTGATATTTTTCTTAGGATCCACTCATCTTACATTCTAGGTAGGAATGTTCCTTATTTTATTTTTGAGTTGGGGGTGACTTAAACAACAGAAATTTATTTCCTTACAAAGTCAGCCATATTGAATTAGGGTACCCACCATGACCTCATTTTATTCATTTTTTTTTAGTTGGAGAGAGGACACAAACATTCATAATAGTTAAGATATTGAAATACTATCTATACAATAGTGAAATTGTTGGATCCCTAATAATGGAATTGTTCTTATTTATTTATATTTTTATATACTTTATTGAATTAGGTATAAAAAGGTAAAATTATGGTTAACCAGTTAACTGCTCACAATATTTTGAATTTAATTAAAAAAGGTCCACCGCTTGTGTCTGTAGACCCTTATGATGTACAAATGGTAAGATAAAGGAATTAAATGTGGGAATATGTTGCACAAACAGGTGCCAAATTGGTGACTGGAAAAATGACTGAGAGTGACTGTTAGAAAATGAGGACGCTTGGTGCCTAAGCACATACTAAGTTCTGTCATTGGAAGAGGAGATTTGGGTTTCTATTATATTTTAAAGTGTGACAAGCATTTTAATAACATTTATAGTCACAACAATCCTGCAAAACAGGTACCCTAAAAATATCTATTAAGCACCTTCTGTGTGTGAGGCATTTTGCTAGATGCTGGGGATATACTAGTAAGCAAAATAAACAAGGTCCATGTACTCAGAGAACTCACCTGGAAACATACAGGAAAGACAACAGGTGGTTTCACTGAAGAGTGGTGGGTGCTGAGGGAGGAGGAAGGAGCTGATAGAGGGTGTGTCTCATCCTGATTAAAGACACCAAGGAAGGATTCCTGAGAGAGGAAATTCTAGGCTGAAACATGAATAGGAGTTAGCTAAGTAAACAGAAGGAGGAATTTCTAGACACAATGAATGATGTATCTGATAGTCCATAACAGGAGAGAGAAATTAGGGAAATTAGAAATTAGGGAAAGCAGAAGATGGCTCTTTTAGCTATACTAGACACAAAATCTGGCTTTTCTACAGACATTTGAAGACTTGTGGAATCAACTCAAAAGTGCAGTGAATTTAACTCACTTATGAGAAAAGAGGAGAGACATGAACAGATAAATTTTCTCTCTATTCCTCCCTATAAAATTGATGATGATGATGGAAAGCATGCTAATGTTTATTGAAAGTTTAGCATGTATCAGGTACTATTCAAAGGACTTTAAACTTAGCACATTTAATCCTCAAATCAGCCAGAATCTTTATGTATGCACAGAGATTTTGAGTAGTCTGTTCCATGTGGCACTTTTATATGACAGAGCCAGGCTTTGAACTAAGATCTGCTTAAAGCAGAGAAGCACCACTGAGTCAGGTGAAGACTGAGCTGACTGGTAAAAAGAGATTGTCTAAATAGATTGGTGACTACCTGTTAAAAACAGCATTTAAGAAAAGCCAATGGAAATTGCCTAACACTATTATAATTTATATTTAGATGATAGATTTGGTTTTGTGACTCTTTCTCCAATGTTCTGGAGTTTAGGGTTGCAGTTTCAATGGTGCCTTACAGTGTATGCAGTAAAACACAGCTGGTAACTGACTTTAATTATAATTATTGGCCTCTTACCAGTATTTAAAGATGCATTGCATGGTTCAGTGCTTTGAACTTTGCTTTTTAGTTTTTATCAACAGTGTACCATTACATTTCTAAAGATCTTTTTTTCACCTTTATTTAGATCTTGCACTGGTCTATAATTACATGAAACTAAAATCCTCTATGGATTGATTTCCATAAATTACAAATATGTCATGCGTTATGTTACTAGACAAAAGGTCAGCAAACCAATTTGTTACACCAATAGCACATTTACTGGACCTTGGACAATGATCCAATTTTGAAAGCCTTCTGTTTTTAACTCTTTAACCTGAATTTCAGCTAAAATCCAAATAGTATATAAAAGGGAATTTAAATCACTATTACCCCAAATAGTTAGAAAATAATATAAATTTGGGTAGATGGTTGTGAATGGGTCTTTGCTTGTAGCACATCTATTTCTAATTGAGTTTTCTATACTAGAGAAATGTATGTGGTAGTTTGCTACATCCTAAATACAACAATTCCAAATTAATCCCATTATCAATATAAAAACTAATTCCATCATATTATATTATAAGTTTAGTAAAAGGACTATTAGTGTTATCTTTTAAAATAACAAAATATCACACATTATGCAACTTAAAAATTAAGATGAAATCTCCCAGTGTCTTGAATGGCCCTTTGTAACCAATTAAAAATGAATCCAAGAAATTAAAATTTAAATGGCATGAGTGAACTAATCAAGTTTCAAAGGGGGACCTATGTCCTATCTGGCAGCAGCTTAGTTGGAACAATGTGCATGAAACTATTTTGATATTAATCCATTCTGCAAATTTTGTCAGAGTTTTGAGCCTTTCCTGAAAATTTTATTTTTCTGTTTTGAAAACTGCAATAACCTCTACATCTACAAATGGCACTACATTTTCCAGTTCAGTTCTCTTAGAGTTGAAATGTTATACTTACCATTGGTTCCTCTTTTCCTTGTTCAGTCACCCAGTGTGATGGCAAGTCCTGCTTTTCTAGTCATAGCTCTCCTACCATTGTTCTTTAATTTGTTGTTGTTCTAGCTACGAACATGAGCGCTCCATTTTCTGTCATTTTGATTATTAAATTTTTTCCTGCCTTTACCCCATCATAAACACTGATATCAGATAATATTAGTGGGACATAGTGACTGTTCATGTATGTCTTACTTCAACACATTCTGGAGGATCAAGCATGTTGGTGTAAAATTCAGGATACCCTCCCAGTGTTCCTCAGTGGTTAGAGTGTGAGCCATGGTTTTGATTTCCAGTCAAGGGCACATACTTGGGTTGCAGGTTCAATTCCCAGCCACTTTTGGGAGGCAACCAATTGATGTGTCTATTTCACATTGATGTTTCTCTCTTGCTCTCATTTCTCTCTCTCTCTTTTTCCCTTCCTCTCCCCTTCCCACTTATTCTAAAAATCAATGGAAAAAATATCCTTGAGTGAGGAAGGATTAACAACAACAACAACAACAATTCAGGGTATATTACAGTCTCATTCAGCCTACTATAGAAAAATTTCTCTTCCATCTATTAATTCTTATAATCCTTACATTTCTTATATTACTCATCATACTCAATTATGCCCTGACCTTTTGTAGTTTTGCTTATTTCTGAAATTACCAATTTTCTATTTTGCCCATCAAAATATTTTCTTTATTTTACAGGTTAATTTAAATCTTTATACCTATTTCCTGCTTAGCACTTACCATATTACTTATAATCTACCACCAGTTATTTGTATATATTTATTACTATTATACTTATATGTTTATTGCTTCAGTCATTCTCCACAGTATCCCCCAGGGCATATATTCCCCACTTTTAATAGATGATAGACTAAAGATGAGAGTTTAAAAGTCTTCCCAAGGAATAGCCAAGATCAAAGCTACATCAAATGACTCTAAAGCCACATGACCCCATTTATGTATATGGATGCATATGCACATACCATACTATATGCAATAATATAGGTGATAGATAGATAGAGATATCACTAGAGTAATGTAAATGCAGACTACTTTGTTTTTTCTTAGAATTTTCAGAAATTTTCTGACTCCTAGTTAGCCAATCAATGACATGTTTAACAACTAATATATTTTCTATTTCATGAGAGCCTTCTTGAAGAAAGATGCCTGCTGTGCCGCACACTGCAAATGAAGGAATGTCTCTGAAACTTGAGAGTGCTCTCACCAACATAAGAGGGTTTATTTGTTTGAATATCTGGTAGGTTCTGCCTTTTATGATTGGACTTAGGATCCACAGTAGGTTTCTGAGAGTAAATTAAATAGGCTGACATTGGTATTGAAATAGAGTCCTTCAGTGCTTTAAGAGCCTTGCTTTACTTTGAGAAACAACTAGGAATAAAGGTTTGGTAGTACACTGGCCTGTGCTGGGGTGGGTGGGGAAAGGGGGAAGGGGGGAATATCACAGGGACTCCAGGATGAAGGAAAGCCCTGTATGCCCTGTATGTAACAATCAAGCTGTGGGGCAGCTTTGGTTGTCCCTTTGTTTCTCTTCCAATTGAGAATCTTTTGTGTGCTTTTTCCCCCCAGTCATTTTCCTCTCTGCACTCTACTTTGCTAATTAAAATTCTAATCACTCTGACAGTTAGAGGTAGAAAAAAATTATTCTTCCATGCTGGAGAAGGTAATTTCAAGGTGTTTTAGCTGCCAAAGAAACAAAAGAAATTAGACAAAGAAGCAGATTGACATAGGAGGACAAACGAATTTTGTTTTCTCATTCTGCCTAAAAATATGAAACTTTAGCAAAGACGACACATTTGGCATTAAAATAATTCTAAATATGTGAAGGTTAAACAATTTGTTTTCGTTTCCTACAGGTAACACTTTTCTGATAAAAATAGTTTTTTTACATTTGTTCGTGTCAAAAATACTTTACTGTTCTTGGCATAAAATGAATTATAACATCAAAGGTTTGACTTCTCTGTGATATGTTGTTTCTGAAAGTATTTCTTTTTAATTTTTGACTTTCAGGTCTTCATTAAATATTTAAGAGAATAGAAATTCATATTTAAAGCAATGAAATTTATGGTATGATTTTTTAAATAGAATTTGGATGTTAAATTTTTAATGCTAACTGGTCTAGAAATGTTAAATACAATTGCATCTAAGATGTATTTAAAAATGGGTGTTCTAAAAAGGTAGGTTTCCTGAGAAAGTTTCCAACTAAATTAATAATTAGGCTGGATTTAGGCTGTCTATCAGAGATCCAGAAATAGAATAGGGTTGGGAGAATGATTACCAGATAAGCTACTGTCTGAATTGACTGACACTTAAATGATTACTTAATTAAAAAAAAATTACTGGACACATAAAATATACTGAGCTAGCTGTCTGATACAATATTATTTAAATCTAATTGAACATGTTTAGAAAGATGCTGTTGCTCTGGCTGAGTGGCTCAGTTGGTTAGAGCATCAGCCCATATGCCAAAAGATGGGGAATTTGATTCATCAGAGCACATACCTAGGTAGCAGGTAGCAGGTTCAATCCCTGGTTGAGGCATGTGAGGGATGTAGCCAACCAATTGATGTTTGTGCTCTCTCTCTCTCTCTCTCCCTCCCTCCCTCCTCCCTTCTTCCTTCCTTTCCTCCTTACCTCCCTCCCTCACTTTTTTCTAAGATTCAAAACACACATATAAAAAATGCTATTAATCAACAAGCATCATTGATTGACCCATGCTAGACATCCAGGACACACATATAGGTCTACATAAAATGCCAGGCCCCAGGATTTGTAATGTAATAAGATAATTTATTGTGTGATATAATTTCCAAAAAGATGATACTTGGGGAAATATAGTTTTCAATTTTCATAGCCTCTAGTAAACTGAGGATCTATTTATAACTTTAAATTTCAAATTTTCATAGCAGTTAGAAAACTGAGAATTGATTTACTTATCTATCTCTTTTTATTTTAAATTTTATTTTTCTATTATAGTTTATGGTCAATATTTTTTTTGTATTAGTTTCAGGCGAAGAGCATAGTGGTTACACAGTCATCTAGTTTACAAAGTGTTCCCCCCACATTTCCTGTACTCACCTGGCAGCATTCATAGTTATTAAAATACTAGAGGCTCTACACACAAAATTTGTGCAAGAGTAGGCCTTCACAGACCCTGCTGCCTCAGCTCTCTCAGCCCTGGCTTCTTCCAGAGGTTGTCTGGAAGGACATCGGATGGTTATTCCGCTATTTGGCTGTTCAGTCGATTTGCATATTATTATGTTTTTATTATTATAGATTATTGACTATATTTCCTATGCTGTACTTTACATACTTTACATCCCCATGACTATTTTATAACTATCAATTTGTACTTCTTAATTCTTCACCTTTTTTATTCAGTCCCCCAAACTCTCTTCTTCTGTCAAACATCAGTTTGTTCTCTGTATCTATGAGTCTGTTTCTGTTTTGCCTGTTCGTTTATTTTATTCTTTAGATTCCACATGTAAGTGAAATCATATGGCATTTGCCTCTTTTTAAATTTTTTTATACAAATCAATATTTTTATTGATTTTTTACAAAGAGGAAGGGAGAGGGATAGAGAGTTAGAAACATTGATGAGAGAGCAACATCGATCAGCTTCCTCCTGCACACCTCCTACTGGGGATGTGCCTGCAACCAAGGTACATGCCCTTGACTGGACTCGAACCTGGGACCTTTCAGTCCTCAGGCTGATGCTCTATCCACTGAGCATCAGTTATGGCGGTTTTTGTCTTTCTTTGTCCGACTTACTTCACTTAGTACAGTAATCTCTAAGTCCATCCATGCTGTGGCAAATAGTAAGATTTCTTATCTAAAACATACATGTATATAAAATAAAAGTAATGAACTTGGTCTTAAAAGAATAGTTGTAATTATCATTGAATGTAGGTTTTATTTAATAATTTTATCTTCATTAATTTTTGATCATGAAAGGGATGAACAAATGAATAAATTCTTTATTCATTATTTTTATTTTATATACATGTATGTCTTAGAATAAAATATCTAGTAGAATTCTTTATAAAAGTAAACCTTTAAGTGTTATTTTATTGATGGGACAAACTATGTTTTTTATTGTTGTTGTTTTGATTGAATGATTTACTAAGTAAGTCATCCAGTACAGAAGGATTCAACAACATTCAGATTTTAGAGTCTGTAAGCATTCAATGTTTTGTGTGTATGAACTATAAGATGTTGGCATCCATAGAATTATCTGGACACATGTGATAGTGTGAAACATTTAAATCAACAAATGTCCTTTTTTAACTTGTAAAGTATCACACAATCATTAATGTATGCTTTATTGTTATGCTCATTCTAAAATATTCTTTGAAGACACAGTGCTTTAAAGAAGAAAGCCTGCTATAAACTTCATGGGTTAGGGGAAGTATGGACACTGCAGCTAGTGGTTTTAGAAAGCATGAAATTAGTTATCAGATTTCCCCAAATGGAAGTCGTATCCATGACTATCCCAATATCTTTTGGCAGTGCATTAAATAAAAGTCAACTTTACAACAGAATATTTGGGGACCATATCTCATATCTGTCAATAAATACCTTGGTTGTCATGAGCAAACTCATATATTTCTGAGCCTGTTTCTTCATTTATAAAATGAGGTCAATAATATCATCTTCCAAACAGTAGCTATGGGCTACTTATTATTTTCTGTCACAGTTAGGTATGAATATAAAGGGATAAGGCAAGAACTAGCTATTTTGCCTAATAACCTGGATTGCTTATAGGTTTGTATCAATATAAATGTTAATTATACATAATATTCACACTTTCTTGATAGGAATTGAGAGAGAAAAAGGTGAACAAGACAGCATTACTGATCTCAAGAATTATATTACAGACAGCTATGCACAGAAATCTATTAAAAGAGAAAGATGCAAATTGATTGTACTTTGGCAACACCCACAACCAATTAGGAGTGAGCATGCAAATTAACCCAATGAAGATGGTGGGTTAATTTGTATATGCAGGCACTGAGCAGCCTGGGCAGGACGCAGGCGTTCCACACCACCCTGCCATTCCGGGCCTCTGGGCAGCAGTGTGAAGACGGAAAGGCAGAAAGGTGGCTCCGGCCAGAGTGAAGGCAGTGCTGGCAGACAGGGGAAGAAAGGTCCATTCTTGTATGAATCTTCATGCATTGGGCCTCTAGTAATTTAATAAATGAGAGAGCTACTGGATAGCAGCTGAGTATGGAACAAAATGACTTCTATATTACAAATACATAAAATTGTGTTATTGTTTGCCTGTTTTCACTCTTATTCCAATAGTCAATTTTAATATTATTTGGGAATCTAACATGGTCATGCACCTCAAGTCACATCAGTGAGTTTGCCTACTCAACTGTAACTTCAATCGATTAGAGTATTTGCAAATGTTCTCACATGGCGTCTGGGCATCAGCAAGGAACAAGGTGACTGAAGGTCTTCTCGGCCCTTTTCTGGGCATGCATTTTCCCCAGGCTTCTGTGTCTACTTTTCCCCAATTATTCCATGTAAGTGGCTGCTTTTAAATGTCTTAATTTTTCTAAGAGTCTCATCCCTGCTTCTTCTTGGAGCCTTAGATGTTCTACTATATTTCTTTGCCCATAATCTCTTACCCTCAGGCATATGCAGATCTGCATTCTCCCTGCAGGCTTCATAGCTTCCACTTGAGATCCAGCCTGTGCTGCCATTCCTCTCTGAGCTTTGAGTCAAACAATACAGAAATCAGTCCCTCCGTCAGCCCACAAAAAGGTCAGAATGTTGCAAACAAGTTTCAGGTACTTCTTTCCATCCCTAGACAAGAAAGCTGGAATCAGGTAGCATTAAGCAGTTTCCCTCTGGCCATGTCATGCCACTCCAGGGAGGGAAAAGGATAAGGACAAGCAAGTACACCATGAAATTTCCCACTGTTTTGATAGTAGGTTTTCCTTCATTGCCTGTTTGCTGGGTTGCTGAAGGCCTTGACTAGTTTCCAGCCTCCCACAAAGCTGTTTTAGACAGTCTGTAGTTGTTTACTTTATGTTTCCTTAGGAAGCTTCCAGGTTCACCAGCTTTTATTATCACCCCAACAAAGGTATTTTTAGTCTATACTTTATATCTACTGTATAAACACTTAATTGTGAGATTAAAATTAAGTCTCTTTGGGTCATCCAAAGACTTAGTAAGTTTACCAGTATGAATCTCTTCCTTAAAGAAACATAAAAAATACTGCAACAACATTTTAATAAGCTTATATAATAAAGAGGTAATCCTCATGCCCTCACAAGATGGCTGCCTATGACCAGGTCGGCAAGGGGATTAGTGAGGGATGACCAAACGATTAAACAGCAGGCTGTGTGGGTTGACCAGGCTGGCACAGGGGGGTGGGGAGTGAAGGTAGACAAGACTGGCAGGGGAGACAGTTGGGGGCAACCAGGCTGGTGCCGGGGGGGGGGGGGGGTGCAGTGAGGGATAACTCATCCAGTAGGGGAGCCAGTTGGGGCAACCAGGCTAGTAGGGGAGACAGTAAAAGGCGATCAGGCCAATGGGGGGATGCAGTTGAGGATGATCAGGCCAGCAGAGGGGGGCAGTTGGGGTGACCAGTCCACGAGGTGGGGGGGGGTAAGAGGCAACCAGGCCAGCAGGGTGTGATAAATTAGGGGCAACCAGGCTGGCAGGGGAATGCAGTTGGGGGCGACCAGGCCAGCATGGGGGGCAGTTAGAGGTGACCAGGCGAGCAGAGGGGGGACAAAAGGGGGTGACCAGGAAGGCAGGGAAGGGGCAGATGGGGGTGACCTGGACAGCAGCATGGGGCAGTTAGGGACTAGCTGGCTGGGGAGGGGGATCAGTTAGAGGTGATCAGGCTGGCCCATAGAGGCAGTGAGGGGTGATCAGGTTGGTGGGGTGGCAGTTAGGGGTAACCAGGCAGACAGGCAGGTGAGCAATTAGAAGCCAGCAGTTTAGGATTATGAGAGGGATGTCTGACTGCCAGTAGTTGGACATCCTCTGAGGGGTCCCGGATTGGAGAGGGTGCAGGCTGAGCTAAGGGGACCGCTCCCCCCTGCCCTCTCCCCCCTGCCCCCTCTCTGTGCATGAATTTCATGCACTGAGCCTCTAGTACTAATAATAATTCAGAGAAGAAAAAAATCAAAGCATAGTGGTAAATTTAAAAAATCCAGAAAACATTAAACATTTATTTAAAATATTGTTAAATAATGAAAAACAGAATAATTTGGGATAAAAAAGTTCAAGATAATTCTAGAATAGTGGCTGATTGCTAAGAAGATTAGAGCAACATAGAGAAGTGATGACTTGCTATATTTTTGTGTTGTTCAGGGTGGAGGATGTGATTTATTATAGGTATTGCTAGCAAAATAGAAGTTTTTATGTCTGGCAAAGACTATACAGCTGAGATTATATGATTGAGATTAAGAGCACAGTTCCTAGAGTAAGTCCTGTAAATCAGAACCAGGAGAATATTAAAAAGAATAATATCAGGTGTTGGAGAAGGTGTAGTGAAAAATGGGTGACTGTTAGTGGATGTGGAATTGCCAGAGCCTTTCTGAAGAATGATTTTGCAGGATTTATCAAAATTTTAAATTTCTGCCTAGCAATTCCACTTTTGGAAAAAAATATTTAGTATATTATCTAAACAGACATGTATAAAAATATTAAAGTATTTTTCTAATATGAAAAATAAAAAGGAAATTTATATGTCCTTTAAATGAATTATTATGGATATTCAGGCATATATATTATGAAGTGCTATTTAGCAGTTCAACAAAATAAGACCAGTCTACATAAAACTGCTACAGAACACATTATTAAGTCAAGAAGTAAGTAGTAAAAAAGGTAGGCGTCATGGTTGTATTATTTAAGTAACAAGACAATATCACATGTCTATATGTATTTGTTAATGCATGGGGAAATCTGAATTACACTCATAATTAATGATTGAAATGGGACTGGGATAGTCTTGATGAATCAGGAGACTTGCACATTTTATTGCATGTGCTTCTGTATTGTTTGAATGCATTGTCGTATTTTTTTGGTGTAAAATAAATAAAAGCATGTTTAATCAAATAACCAATTTGGAATAATCTGACTGCCTAACCAGCCACATTGGTAATTTAGGTTGGTCATTAAAATGCCTGACAAGACCTAGCTACCATTTTTTGAGTTTAAACATTTTTTCTTGTTGAAACAGGTTTGGTTCAGTGGATAGAGCCTCAGCCTGTGGACTGAGGGGTCCCAGGTTTGATTCCGGTCAAGGGCATGTACATTGGTTGCGGGCACATCCCCAATAGGGGGTGTGCAGAAGGTGGCTGATCGATGTCTCTCTTTCATCCATGTTTCTAACTTTCTATCCCTCTCCCTTCCTCTCTGTGAAAAATCAATAAATTTAAATCAATATATTTAAAAAAGAAACAAAACAAAAAACCATTTTTTTCTTATAGGCAAACCTAGACCTTAAGGTCAATCCTGATATTAATTGAGGGTTAGCAAATAGGTACAGATGAATTTGCCTCTATTATGGGAAAAGAAAGAATGCAAAAAACAAGTGCTAGTGTTATCGTGAAATAACAAATAGAAATGTATATACATTTAAAATGCCTTAAATCAACCAATCCCAAAATCAAGTTAACCAGAAAAATATGCAAAGATTGTCTGTCTATGTATTGATTGACCTGGATCGCTAACTTAACTAATTTCACTGTTTGTTTGACTTTGCTACACTGTTATCTTCTATTGTTCCTATGCATTTTTCATTAATTCACAATTATAATGTAGGGGATTCCCTTAAAAGAACTATCTGTTTATACACGCAGTCTTTTGGGAGGATGGGGGCAGAGTTCGGGCATCACAGCATCTAGTTTTGGAGCACTCCTGCCTATATTTCCTTTAACAGTCAGCAGAACAGGCTGACACGAGGGAAATGCCTGCCAAGAACTTTAGTAGGAGGCAGTTTTTAATTAACAGGGGCCAGAGAAGGTGATAACTCCAAGGGGTAGCAAAGAGAAATTAACATGGAAAAGCAGTTCCACGCTCCTGTGGGTCCCAGAAGGCCAGCCGTATTAGTGGTGTCTGTTCTGATTGAACTTTTGCCGTGTCTTTTTATTGATTCACTTGTCAGAATCTGACAAAAGGACCGCTGCCCGTCAGTTGTTTGCTCAGAGTGACGGGTTATGGCTAGGAACCGCTTCCTTGTACAGCTGGCCGCAGAGCGAGAGCTGTCATTTTGGTTATCATTTTACAGACATGATTAATGTTGTTGTTCTTCAGGTAAGAATTATGTATGCGTACACACATATAGCCGGACAGGCTTACTTACCCTAGCTTTTTAAGCCTCTTTATTCTCTTAGTTCTTTGCCCAGTTTTGTAGAAAAGTCCTTTAATTATTAAAATATTTTTTAAAATGTAATTTCAGGGATAATAATTACATTGACTGTTGCGGAGACTTATTCCACCATTTACCAATCCTTGGCTTAGGAAGCATTTTTGAAGAAGAATGTTCCATGAATAAATATTTCATCTCTCTCCCAAGCATGAACATGAATAGTAAATAAAGTACGTGAAGAGCTCATGAGATCAGCTCATGTGGTGAAGAGGAGAAGGTGGAGGGTTTTGTGTTTTTAAGGGCCTAAGAGGGTGCATTGAGCCGGCAAGCCTAGAGTGGGCCTCCGGAGAGCTTTTGTGCTTTGAGCACACTGAGAACAGAAACATTCTCAAAACTATTTTAAGAACGCTTTAAACACCATGGGCCTTGTGCCTTTGTGAGAATCAAGTGTACGCTAGAATTCTATGGATGTTTACCAATCTCAAAATATGCTTTTTCTAAAGCAAGGTCAGACTTCCCACCATTCTTTTATAGGTGATGATAATTATTTTCCCTAAATTCGAATAGCATTATGTTTATTATTCACTTCTTTGAAACACAGTATTTATTAAGGTCACCTAATAAGAAAATAGTAAGGTCATCATGCTCAATAGTAATGAGCATCAAGATCTGTGGCATCTGAATCAGTAGCCACTGGGTACTTGAAATGTGGCCAAACTGAATTGGGAGGTGTAGTTGCTTTGTGAAAAAATAGATTGCAAAATATCTCATTAATAACTTGTATAGACCACATGTTGATATATTACCTTTGATCAATTGGGTAAATTACTCATTAAAATTAATTTCACCAGATTTTAAAAGAACAGGAGAAATCTTTGGGAGGAAAAAACAGTGGTCAGCAAACTCATTAGTCAACAGAGCCAAATATCAACAGTACAATGATTGAAATTTCTGAGAGCCAAATTTTTTAAACTTAAACTTCTTTTAACGCCACTTCTTCAGAATAGACTCACCAGGCCGTGGTATTTTGTGGTAGAGCCACACTCAAGGGACCAAAGAGTCTCATGTGGCTCGTGAGTCGTGGTTTGCCAACCACTGGAATAGAACAACTAGACTCATTTTTCAAGTTGTAAAGAATTTCAAATGCAGGAAGATAGTCCCATTTTCAAACTACAATCTGCTAAAAATAGCTGTTGTGAAATTACTTAATTTTCTGTGCATGTTTATTTATATTCCATGCCTTTTTATGCAACTCATTCAGAAAGTGTTCTTTTCTTTGACTAGGTAGTCAAAATCTTTTAAAAACACATTGCTAGTTAGAGGCTTTTAAAATTACATCATTTAAAAAAGTTACATTCAATAGACTATTCACTTTTTAAATAGGAGATTTAAAAAATACTGATAGTATTATTACTATTAATTTATCTCCTACTTCAAAACAAGGTAATCATATGACTAATTATATTGTTTGGTTTTCATAATAACAATGTCAGAAATCATTTCCTAATTTTTAAAATTGCTGAAAGAACAAAGCTCAATCCTGTTAAGTAATATTTCCAAGATTTCAAGGCCAGTAAAGGCTGAGCAGGGACTGGACCTAACACTCACTTTTTCCCTTAGTTTTTATCAATGAGTATTACTGCAGTTAACTTTGAAGCCCTAAAATATAGGATTTCTTTGCAAAGATTCTCATTATTGTACTAAATAATGTACTAAAAACATCACTACTTAACCAGTCTCACAAAGAAACAACCTCTGCATCTTCCTCTAACCTATATGACTTCATTTCAGCCTACTTTTTTTCATATCCCTAACTTTGCCTCCTCCTCTCCTTAACTGTCCTTAAATGAAGTCAAACTCTGCAGATTGATATTATCTGCTTCATGGTTCCTGTTTTCAAAATTGTCCCCCTTTCATTCATCAGCTGTATTGCCACTGTTACAGAATTTACCAGGTGACCAAAAAATACATAGGAGTAGCCAGAGATACAGAAAAAAACACATTTATTTCCTAGTATACTAGTACTGTGACTCAGGGGAGCCTAGTTTCAAATCCTGAGCAATATGAAGGAAGCTTTCTCTTTGTACCCTTTGTTTTCTCTGTCCCCCAAATAAGGGTCAGACTTCTGGACCTTTCTCGGGCTTTGCAAAAATCCCCAAGTGTTGGGAGGGAGCCCTGAGACCACACCTAAAGGCCTGGCCTGGCACCATCGATTGTAACTCCCTCCGGGGGTTGTGTACGGTTCATGGTTTATGGCCTCTGTAAAATGGGAGGATTTAGATAAATAGGTCTTGCAAGACCAGATAATTAGGAAGGGGCAGTGACTTGATCATAGACTAACAAGAATGTGCTTTAGGGATACTGAATAACCAGGTACAGAGTCAGTTTGCTAGCCCCTCCCAAAAACGTATTTTTATGTATCCCAGCACTACCAGGGCTATTTTTTTAAAAATACATGTTTGTATCACTTCCTTACTTTCAAATCTTAGGAGGGTCTACTTTGCCTCTTTGAATTTTAAGTCCAGACTGCTTGGGAAGGTATTCAAGTGCTTTAAACCATCTTTCTAGAATAAACTCCCAGCCTTCCTCACTTAAACCATCTATTTTTATTCACACTGAAGCCAAGCAATGCCTTTTCCGTGAGCCACTGGGCGGGAATTAAATGTCTGAATCGTGCCAATGGAGCACCATTTCACCACATGTGTGTGGTCACAGCCAGAGATGAATTCAGACCAGATCCCCAAAGCCTGAAGGCTTTGTACACTCTGGTTGTTATTTGATGATTCAGATTCCCCACTGCCAGACCTTTGTAAGTCCTGTGTTTTATATGATAGATTCCAGAAAAATGCCTGAAGAAACCTTGACCTTTTTCATCTCCAAATAAAATCTGAAACCATTTCCTGCTGGAAAATGTGAACCTGGCTCTGATGGTTTTTATTTCTCTATTGTCATCGTTTTGGTCAAGACAATGGATGTGGAGAAAACATTTATTATTCCTGAAAACAAATCTGAGAAAGAGTATTGACAGATGATATTTTAATTGGGTTGGCCTCTCAAGTGATTAAATAATCATGAAACCTCTTCTGTTTAACAACGGATTGAGGTACTTTGTATTCTTGCCTCAAAGTGGAGCAGTTTCTGGCTGGTAGACTGTGATTGATTTTTCCATATCGAATACAATGTTACGGTCTATTGTTTCCATAGCAAACATATAGCATCTGTCTTCAGATTCAGACTGTGATCCTGCACTAGCCAGTAATACTTTATATGACCACATCCTTCCATTACAAGTATGAGTGGATTAATATTGATTTTTTTCCCTCTTGTCCAAGACTGAAAGTCTATCTTAACAGCAATAATTTACACAGCTGGCATATAAGGATATGCTTACTCCTCCTTATTTTCATGGTAAAGATTGTTGCTTTGTCTGAAATCCAGTTTTTGCTATTTTTAACTCACCAAATATTGAAACAGTAACATACATTGCAACTCCAGCCATTTATGTTGTCATATGTTCTTAATAACATCCTGGAGCTTTCAGAAAACTTTGAGCTTTTATTCTGTATGAAACATTAGAAACACCACACGGTGCTGGCAAAAACAGTCGTCACCATCCTTTGATGCAATGTGACTTAGTTAAGTATTTTAAAGGATGCCATCTGTTTTACAACTTTAAATGCTGTTACCCTTCAGCCCAAAATTTCCAACTGAAACTTTCTGCTTCATCCAGTTATAATCCCCACAATTTTTTCCCACAGAAGCTCCAAAGTACGCTCATCCTCATCTCTGCAGTGTTGCTCAAAAACATTTCCTTGTTTAGAGTGCCCCTACTCTCTTCAACTGCTTCAGTAAACTTACACTAAGGAGAAGTCTATTAGATCCTCCATTTGGATATTTTCCTGCTTTTTGTATGCTTTCTGTATGTGTGTGTGTGAGTGGGGGGGCATTTATGTATATGTCAATAACTGGACATTTGCATCTAATACTGTGGCAACTCTTACATCTCCCCCTTCCTCTGAGCTTTTTGTGTTCTATTTTGTTTTGCTTCGGTTGATGTGGGCTATCTCCATTTCTAGGATGGTACAAACTTAAGGTCTTCTCAGGTCTTGTCTGAGGCTGGGTCTTTCCCTGCATAAATACCTTTAATTTCCCTTGTATATGCAAATTGCTTTTGAATGTGCTAGCCTTCACTATCTGGCTTCCAAAAGGAGGCAAAGAGAAAAATGAAAAGGCCCTAGAACAGGCGTGAGGAACATCTGGCCCATGGACCCTATGAGGCCAGTGAAATCATTTGGCCTGGACCTGCCAAGCCGTTAGGGGTGGGTTAATCAAATGTTTGACCTAATAGAGCAGGCTAAATTTTAAGGTGACAATTTTTCATGGCCCATGAATGATGTTATAAATATCCAAATGGCCCTTAACAGAATAAAGGATTCCCACCCCCTGCCCTAGAAGTTGCTTCAATACAAGGAGAGGTTTGCAGCTTTGGGAGCAAGAGGGCAACTACAGCTACCCACCTCTGTGCCTGCACCTTCATGGTGAGAAGTGAGTTACCAATTCCAAATATTTGTAGGAACAAGGTCCTTATTGCTCACTTTCCTGTGTAAAATGCTCCAAGAACACATACAAGGCTGGCAGCCACAGGACTGGGAGTAAGGATGGCAGCTACTATTGAGCTAAAACTGCAATTTATCCTCTGAGCTTTCTTCTAGAAGTTATAAGGAATCAAAAGACGACAGTCCTAACATAGTTACATCAGATAGATTCTGCCAGTGCAATCCTTCTCTAGGTGGGGCGACTGATTTCTGGGACTTCCTACTCCATCATCTTCTGCGAAACCTCTCCATAAAATTATATGTACACATTTATTTAATCTTTATTTTCAGGTACATGCCAAAACCTCTTTGTAAGGTACATTAATTAGCTAAATCTTGAGAGAAAAGGATTAGTCATCTATGTGCAAATGGAGTGGGGGCCTGGATTATTCAATGGCTTTGTCAGTTTTTAAATATTCTCTATTTTCAGTTCAGCCTAATGTTCAAAGTGCTAAACTTCACAGGCAGTACTTAGGGCAAATTTGCTCATTTATGCTTAGTGTTCCCCTTCTCCTGGTAATAAAATTTTAAGTTCTTCCACTGTGCTAAGATAGATATTACTCCATACTTGCTTTTCATTTTCAAAAACTGCTTGAAATAGATTCATCCTCCGTTTTTCTCTATTGTTCTTCTGTCCTTTGGGCTAATAATGTAATGCTATTTTGTTTTTTATTAGACTACCATTTTATTGAGTTGTACAGGTGAAGATGTGATTCCTTTGCAACATTTGATTTCTTTACAATTTGTGATCCCTTTGCTATGTTTAACTGGAAGTGGGACTCAGGAATATGGATAATAAGTCTCCTAGGTGTTTCCATTTTACGTTTGTTTGAGAAAATTGCTTCAGAGAAGAAACAGGCCTGAATTGGGAAACATTTGTTCAGAGAAAAAGACAAACATAAAACAGAAAATTACATTTCCTGAAATCAGTGCTTTCACAGAGGTGTGTAGATTGCTATGAGAGCAGATGAAGTATGTATGTATAATGTTGTTTGGGGTGAGGTGGGATGAGGGACTAGCTAAGATTTGGGAAAATATATTACCTCAGGATGTAACATCTGAAGGATGAGTGCAGTTCAGCCAAGGATGAAGTTCAGAGAGTATATGGAAGAAAGGGGGTAGTATGTTAGAGGTGGGAGATACAATGCTCATTAGAGGAATTTAACAATGTTTGGTCTGGATATGGCATAGATGGGGTGGTTGTAAGGAAGCTGTAATGACAGTGATGGTAACAGACCAAGCCAATATGAAGGACATTAAGCACATCAGAACAATTATTAGCTACATTGTATAAATAGATGATGGATGGATAAAAAAGAAAGAAAAATGTAAATCTAGACATAAGAGAGCTCAATTAAGAGCCACTTGCTATAATCAAAGTAAAGGATAATGATGTCATATACTAAGATAGTAAAAAAGCAAAAATGGGTAAACTCTACAAATATTTCGAAGGAAGAAATGACAACATTTAGAAACTAGGTCTGTAAAGAGATGAATAGGGAATACTAAAGATAACTTCCAGATTTTGGTTTTGGGGATGGGAGTGGCTGTGGCACCATCTATTCAGGAAAAATATAGATTTTTGAGAGGAGTAGCAGGGAGCTAACTGAGATTACATCTGTAAGATGATTTGGATTACTGTGAGATATCTAGTTTAAATGTCAAATAGTTTGTAGTAGAAGATTAGGAGAGAGATTGGGCTGGAGAACAAAGAGGGGTTGGTCATTAATTTCTATGTCATAGTTGCAGTGGGATGAAATTACTGTCCACGAGTCCTTGATAAGCATGTGGCAGAATACGATTCAAATCCAGGTTTTTTTTCTCATTCTAGAATTTATCTCCACCCATTTTGCTCTCCTAAAAATAAAAGTAGTCAAGTCTAATTTGCAGCTCTATCAAGGAGCAGGCAGAGGAGAAAAATCCCTGAAAATGAGTGATAAGGAGCAGTTCTATTGGTAGAAGAAAACAAAAAGAATGTGGCAGCATGGAATCTAACAGAAAGAAATGCAAGGAGGAAACAGTTGACAGTGGCAACCACCACAGGACATTCAACTAAAACAAACAAACAAACAAACAAAAAAAAAAAAACCAGAAAATGTCCTTTGGCAAATAAGGCTTTGTGGACTTTGGTGATTGTAAAGACCTATGGTATTCTAGATGTAGGAGCAGATCACTGTGGATTGTTAAATAAAAGAACAGTATGGACATAGGAACAATCATTTCAAGGTGTTACCTGTGGAGGTGAGATGAGATGAAAGGCACTTGTTAGATGAAGAATATGGTAGAGGGATAACATGAGAAGGACTAGACTATATCTCTATGCTAACTGGGAAGAGTAAACAACCAATGCCACATTTAGAGAAAGAGCATCCTATCTAATAAAAGAGTAATATGCAAATTGACCATACCTCTACTATACCAACAAGCCACCCCACCAGTCATGCCCACTAGCCAATCAGAGCAACTATGCAACCCAACCAAGATGGCTGTGGCCACAGGAAGAGTAGGAGGAAGGCTTGTGTTGCCCCTGGTATTGGAGGAAGCCAAGTATTCTGCACACCCTGGTGGGCCCGCTTAAGGCAGCAAAGTTTCAATGGCTGTCAAGCAGAAGGCTTGGCTCTGCTCCAGGCTACAAAGTTTCAATTGTAGAAGATAACTAAATCCCAGATACCAGGGCCTCCACTTGGGTCACTGGGGGGGATGGCCAGCCTACAAATCACCACAGGCTCCTTGCCCAGGCCACCCCACACCCCAAGAGAACAACCACCTTGACCCGGGACACCTTTCAGGGTAAACCAGCTGGTCCCTACCCATGAATCAGGCCTCTATCCTATATAATAAAAGAGTAATATGAACATTGACTATCACTCCAACACACAAGATGACTGCCCCAACTGGTCAGAAGATCCTGCCCCCATGTAGACACAAGTTGGCCACCACAAAATGGCCAGCAGGGAGGGAAGTTGGGAGGGACTAGGCCTGCTAGGGAGGGCAGTTGGGGGTGATCAACCTGCAGGGGAGGAGAGTTAGGGGCAAACAGGCTGGCAGAGGAGCAGTTAGGCATCAATTAGGTTGGCATGCAGAAGCGGTTAGGGGCAATCAGAATGACAGGCAGGTGAGCAGTTGGGAACCAGCAGTCCTGGATTGTGAGAGGATTGGGCCTAAACAGGCAGTTGGACATCCCTCAAGGGGTCCCAGATTGGGGAGGAAGCAGGCTGGTCTGAAGGACAACCCCCGCTGTGTATGAATTTCGTGTGCAGGGTCTCTAGTCCTATCTAATAAATGAGTAATATGCAAATTGACCATCACTCCAACACATAAGATGGCTGCCCTCATGTGGTCAAAAATGGCTGCCCCCATGTGAACACAAGATGGCCACCACAAGATGGCCAGCAGGGGAGGTGCAGTTGGGGGAGCACAGGTCTGCAGGGGAAGGCTGTTGGGGGAGACCAGACTTTCAGGGGAGGGCAATTAGGAGTGACCAGGCCTTCAGAGGAGGGCAGTTAGGGGTGGTCAGGCCTATAGGGAAGGGCAGTTAGGGGCAATCAGGCTGGCAGGGGAGGGCAGTTAGTCATCAATCAGGTTGGCAAGGGTGTGGTTAGGGGGTGATCAGGCTAGCAGGCAGAAGCAGTTAAGAGCAATCAGGAAGGCAGGCAGGCGAGCAGTTGGAAGCCAGCAGGCCTTGATTGTGAGAAGGATGTCCAACTGTCCGTTTAGGCCCAATTCCTCAAGGAGCCTCAGATTGGAGAGAGTGCAGGCTGGACTGAGGGACACACACCTCCATGCACAAATTTTGTACACTGGATCTCTAGTACTTTATAATGTTGCTTCAGGATCCCATCATAGTCCTGAGGTAGAATTTTATCCTTAGATATTTTTAAATTAAAAACATTTTTATTACCCTATATAATAAAAGCCCAATATGCAAATTTACTGAATTGTGGAATGACTGGTGGCTATGATGCATACTGACCATCAGGGAGCAGACCCTCAATGCAGGAGCTTCCCTCAGCCTGCACGTCCCAGGCCAGCCAAGGTGGGTGACAGCAGAGGCCCCCCAATTACTCCACCAGTTGCCCCATAGATCATCCCTGATCAATGGCCAGGCCTAGGGACCCTATCTGTGCACAAATTTCAAGAACTGGGCCTCTAGTATTACATTATAAATGTAGTTTTGCTGTATTTAAAAAAATTTAAATACAAATACTTGTAAATTATAACCTAAAAGTATCCTTATATTTCTATCTTAAGTCATGATAACTCCAGTTGAAAATTGTTTATTCTTTCAGAACTTTAAAATAAATCAATAAACATATATTACTTAAAATGAAATAATATAAAATACTGGCATTAAACAGATTTTTTACCTTTATATAATCTATCATAGACAGGCAGCTCTCCATGTTAGTCACAGAGAGCACTTTCGGCCTTTTCAAGACTTTATAGTATTCACTAGAGGCCCGGTGCATGAAAATTCCTACACTGGAGAGGCGTCCCTCAGCCTGGCCTTCTTCCTCTCACAGCTTGGGAGCCCTCAGGGACGGGAGGCAACCCAGTGATCAGGGGAAGGCGATGCCCCATCACACCTTTGCTGCTGCCATTGCCGGTAGCACAAGTCTCATTTGGCCCTGGTTACCTGAGCCTCGGGTGGCCTGGGTGGCTGGGCAGCCACCATCCGAGGCTTGCCTGCACTTCGGGCTAGCCCTGCGTGGCTGGGGAGCTGAAGGGACTGGGGGAGTCTGGAAGCAGGCACGGGGATTGGCCATACACCTGCCGCCCCGGTGGGGCTGAGAGGACTGGGTGCCGCCATATTTGAGGGCATGGCAGTCAATTAGCATATTCCCTCCTTATTGGCTGTGGGTGCTGCCATCTGTGAGGGCAGGGCAGTCAGTTAGCATAATCTCCCCTTATTGGCTGTGGGCATTGCCATCTTTTGCGATGGCTTGAGGGTCAATTCGCATATTCCCTCTTTATTAGATAGGATGGTTTTCACAATAACCAATAGAATTCTGTTGTAGGCTATTATCTCAGTCCAATTTGGCTGCTTGAGCAAAATTTTCATAGATGACCTAAGCTTAAAAACAAAAAAATTTTCTCACAGTTCTGGAGGCTGGAAGTGCAAGAGCAAGGCTCCCCATGTCTGTTGAATACCTTTATTGTTCATAGACAGCTGTCTTTTCATTCTGTGTTCCCCTGACAAAAGGGGCCAGGGAACTCTCTAAGGTCCCTCTTACTAGTATAAGGGCACTAATCCAACTCATGAGGGCTCCACACTCATGATCTAATCCCACAGAGTCAAGGGACATGGTCACATCAAATGGGTACTAGATTTATCAGGTGATCCTTTTGTAAATTATATTAATGCCTAATCACCAGATTGTACACCTGAAACTATATAATATTGTCTGTCACCTGTAATTTAAAAATAAAATAAAACAAAGCTTGAGGGATTTTCTTGTCCATCTTACACCATACTTTTCACATTACCACCATACTTTCTAATTTCTCTGTGAAGTCGAGGCAAAGTTTCCTGGTTTGAGTGAGAATGGAGGAGATGGTATAAGGACTTGAGCAGAATGGTGGCTATTTGAAAAAGAGGAAAAGAGCTGAATATGGAAACTGTGGAGGAAAAATGGTACCATTAGGACCCCCTTTGATGTCAAAGATGGTTACAATGTGTTCATGGCAATCTACCTGATTGTGTGATACTTAGTAACTGTGGTGTAGGAGCAGATAACATAGGCAGAGGATTCATCTAGGTCCAAACTTGGTTAGGTGGGCACAGCCAAGGTGCAGGGAGTGGTAGGACTAATACACTGTGGGATTCAGACTAGATGAAAAAGGAGGGGGAGTCTCTTCTAATAGATTTAGCAAAAGTAGAGTACTAACTGGCTGGCAGTGTTCTGGTAGTATCTATTTATGCTATTTCCACTGGAAATATCTTTAGTATATTATTTATGTACTATTGTTTACATCTTTCCTCTTCTTATAAAGCTGTGCTTTTTGAAAAACCATGCCAACTTGCAATGAATTGTTTTACCAGATTACTTTTGAGTCACTTGGCAAGTCCATATTTGCATTGCCCCTCTGTGCACATATGTTTTCATTTCCAGCTATTTGATTATGACACGTGGACATACTAATCTGTGTTGGGACAACAACTTTGCCATTGAAGATTGGCAAATCTACAAGAAAAATGCTTGTTGTAACCATACTACTAAAGCTAATTCATTTTTGTACAGAATTTAAGATAATGGAGATTACTCTATTGCTTCAGGAAATTTATATAACCAAATTTTTATAAATAGTTTTGAGGGTCATCAATAAGCACTGTTTTTAAAAATTGCCATAAGAGAACTTTTTCTGGATCAAATGCAAGCCATAATATTCAGTATCTCATGAGAATTTCTAGATGTAGCAAAATGACTTGTGATTACACATTATTTTGCCTAACTGGAGTGTAGTTTCTCTGAGCTATTTTTATCCAAAAGCCATCTCCATGATGGCTTTAAAAAAAAAATAAAAACTAAGCTTTCACAGTATAATTCATTATGCCGTAGCTAAGCTTGTCTCCTGGCTCAAAGTTACCATCAACTCACACTTTTTATGAATTATACAGCTAGCCACATAAATCAAGAAAGTTAAGAGTAAAGCCCATTTTTTTTCTTAAGAAATTCTTTCACAGCTAATTCTTTCCAACCCTTCTGCATTAAAACCCTATTGCTCTAACTAATATGTCTGAGAATTTAAAAGCAATTTAGTAATGTTCTTATTTTATTTGTTCTTGGAAAATAGTATCTAAAAGATTTAGAGAGCTTGTCAATGGATATAATATATAGTTAGTTTATAGTGAAGGGCATGAAATGGACTTCTAAATATCATTGAAAACAAATTTTTCTCAAAACTCCTACCTTTTTTCTTTTAATAAGTACCAATTGCATACCTCTATACCAGCTAGAACTCAGCAAGATATAGAGAGCACAGTGTTGTTCATAACAGGCCTGATTCCTTTCTTACCTGTTTACAGTGTGAGGTTTCTAAGGTGATATTAAGTGGGATCCCATGTTGTTAAATCAGGTACTCTGTGAGCTCTTCAATAGTTCTGCCAGTTGAGGAACTGTAGGCAAAGAAGTAAACTTATAGTGGGACACATACTAATTAATCCTGGGCTCTTCTAGGGGAATGGTTTTGAGCTAAACAATTTTGCCATCAAGTGGCTAGTTGGTCTCCTCAAGGGAGGGAACTATACCAGGGGCTCAGTGTTGGTTGCTACTGCCCACATGTGAGACATTCAGCAGTGCCAGTAACATTGATCACAGAATCCCATGATTCTGGGTGTGTGCATAGCCTTCATCCCTGACACTGGGATTGTTCTCTTTAAGAACTCTATATATAAACACTGGGTGGCCATGGTTAGCTGGCTGATATCCACACTGAGGGAGTCATTTGTTGTTAAAGCCTTCTTATGGTTGATGTTCTCTGAATTGACATGATACACAAATATCAGCTTCTTAGTTCCTACTCCCATAGATCCAACCATATGCTTCTTACCTGTACTCCTCATCTTTAACTTTCCAATCTTGTTTCTTTTAGGCCCCTGACTAAGCTATTTGCCACTGCTTTTGAGTCTATATGTATCTCTTCCTTGGACCATTTCTCTGTCCACATCAAGTCAATGAACAAAGCTCATTGCTCAAAGCTCTCTCCACTGAGAAGATTTTCCCTTCTTCTTCTCCATGGACTGCCCTGAGTGGGACTGTAGTTTGGCAACTGTCCATTTTTAGGTTGCATCTAGCTGACCCATGCATAAATGATGCCTACCTTTTTCTTCTTCCTCCATTAGTGAGTCACAGGGAATTCCTCATTAGGCATAAGTTATCATTCCTGTGCGCCCCCTGCCCCACAATATCATATCCCACACTACCACAAATATCATGATGTTACAGAATGGACATCATACCATTTATTACTAGCTGTGGTGTGGCTTGAAACTGATCCAGTTCCACAATCCTTTTCTGAAGGATGGATTCCTAGAATTAACTTTAAGTTAGGTTGCCCCAGAGGCCAATCCTGAGACAAGGAATTGAGCTTAGGTGGTTTTATATGGAAAGTGATCTCAGAATCCATCAGGAGGGGAATAGAAAAGTTAGACAAATAATCCAATACCAGAGTGTTATTAAAACATGCTATCACTATTGGCAAATGAGGCTCAGTTACACTGTGGCTTGTAGGGTCCTGTGTGGACGATGGGGTATTTATACACAAACGTAGATAACTATTACGTGAAGGCTGCTGTCAGGAGTGCTAACTCCAAATTCATAACATTGTCTATCTACCCTTATGCAGGTTGAACTAGCTCTTACAGCCATGTGGAAGAGCCCCATGTGCTTCCATTGAGATTTTATTGACTTATCTAGGAACAGTAATGGCAATGGTATATACATAGAACACTGATAGTGTATCAGTGAAGCAAGACTCCTGAGCTATTAAAACAGGAAAGTCAGAACACAGATACCTGCACTATTTTTACACCGGATAGTCTCCCCAACCCACTTGTCAACAAAGTTAAATAGATGAGTATTGATGCGGATATAAATAGATTTATAGGTTTGATATCAGGTGTCCAACTGATGCTTCTGTTTTCTTTTGTCATAGGTGTTCATGTAAAATGTGGAGGACATGGGAAGAAGTTAGAATGTATCATTTTAGGAGATTGGAGTATTTTTTAAAGCTTCTACCAAGAAAGGGAAGAGCTGATAAAGTAAAAGAAACAAAACTGAATTGCTGAGCAATTTTATAGGACAAATTGAGAACAGTTGTCATCATTATGGTTTTCCTCTAGAAGCATTAATACATCTAGCTGGCATAGGCTTTCAAGCTAGACATTCTGCCTTGGGCCTTTTAGAGGTAGGTAGATGAAAGAACAGAGAAACAATGGTGTTGCTAAAACAGAGGTTGAAAGAATGAATTACATAATTAAATTAAGCAGAAAATGAAAGGATGACTGCATGGAACCTGCTAAAATAAAGATAAAAGGTAGCAATGCAGCCATGGATCTGGCATATTAGGCACATTTAAGAAAGACAGGCCCTACTGTGTCACAAATGGCAGATTAAAATTATGTCATTGTGATTCCCATGAACAGGGGTTTTTGCCAGGAGCAAATGTGAACAATCAAAGACTGGAATGATAAAATGGATTCTTTAGGAATGACTAAAACCACTTAAAGATTCAGTGCATAGCAAAGGGAACTGTATAATCATAGTATATTTCAAATACAATGATTACAAATACTAACATCAAATTTTTTTCCTTTAAATTTTTTATGTACAGATATATATATATATATATATATATATATATATATATATACATATATATATATATATATAGTTTAACCAATAGTTATATGAAAGCAGATAGATAGAACAACATACAAGCATGAGATTTTCATTACACTTACGTTGTACATGTAGGGAGTACCTGGGATCAAAAAGCCCAAGACAGGCCCAGCCAGTATAGCTCAGTGGTTGAGCATTGACCCATGAATCTGGAGGTCACAGTTAATTCCTGCTCAGGGCACATCCCCAGGTTGCGGGCTCAATCCCTGGTAGGGTCATATAGGAGGCAGCTGATCAGTGATTCTCTCTCATTATTGATGTTTCTGTTCCTCTCTTCCTCTCCCCTCCTCTCTCTATATTAAAAAACAAGCAAACAAACATTGATGAGAGAGCCCAAGGCATAACCAGAAGGAGTAAATATAATCTGAAAGTGTTGATATAGAAACACATAAAAGTATCTTGATGTTGGTAATTGAGCAAGACTTGAGATAAGGAATCAAAGAGATGATCTTAAATAAGCTATCAGCTTACTGGAGTACTGTGTCAGAGAGGTAGTAAAGAATTACTAGTAGAGGACTCAATAGTGACAATTCAAGACAAATCCATGGGTTAAGCCAAGTAGATTAGCATGCAGTTTGTATGAAGATATTGTGCTTGAACAAGCCAAATGGTCAATATGAAGGTAAGATGTGCCTAAGAAGTAAAAAGTAAAGAAAAACAGCAGTCATATTACTGGGTAGATGGTTGTCAGGAATACTGTCACTTTCCTTATACAAAGTATTTGCTAGAGTAGGAGTTTGTTCAAGTCACTGGAGCCTCAATGCATGCTGGTGAGAGCAGGGGATTGATTGTACATGGAAGGATGTAGGAATGGGAAGAACAGATCTTTATAAGTGAGATATGATGAGAGAACAAGGTTCTTTGTAAGTATAACGTGTACCAATAAAAATTGAACCTCAAACATTCCAGTTCAGAAACAAAGAGAAGAAGCAGGGGCCCAGTTTAGGCAATTTTAATAGGGAGTTCTATATCCACACCAAAGAAAATATTAAATTCTTGGAATCTTTGATAACAACTTTAAGATCAATGTCAGGTCCAAGAGATACCTCTGTGCAGTATTGAAGAATAAGTGTGGACTCAGAGAGAAGAGAATCTTATCAGAAAAGATGCAGTCTGAAACTGGAGATCAAGTTATAAATGAAAAAGGAGGAATAAACAAAGTAACCAGACATTATTATAAAGGGAGATTCAGTGAAATGAAGACTGCAGCTGAAGTTCTCAGCCTGGAGTCCATGGACCCTACAAGGTGTCTATGGAGGGAATTCATATGATCAGTGAACTTGACCTAACTTAGCCTAATTTTTAACTGGAATTTGGTGTTTTCTTCAGTTATGAATATAGGGAATAAGCAATCATAATAATAGCAGTACCTATAAACAATAGAAAACAGATATTTTCATTTCACATTAGATTTGGAATAGATATCATCAATTTCATCTCCATTCATCAATACTTCAAAATTACCGTGATTTTTTGACTCACCATTGGATGTTGTTACTTAATGCATTAGTATGAAGTGCATTTATGACTACATGAGAAATTTGTTTTTGAAAAAATGTTGATAACAATATTTTCATAAGTTTGATTTCCTTTGTTATCCTATATACATTATTTGATGTATTTAAATTTTTGAGAATGGGTCCAGGAGCTTCACAGACTTCCTATAATTGTTTGCTAGGGCTATCATACAAAGTTTCACAGCTAGAACTGGGTGGCTTAAACAGCAGTTCTGGAGGCTAGACATCTGGATGTACTCAGGGCTGGCGTCTTCTGCGGGCTGTAAGGGAGAGTTTGTCTCATGCCTCTCTCTTAGCTTCCAGTGGTTTACTGGTGGTCCCTTGAGTTCCGTGACTTCTAGGTGCATCACCGCAGTCTCTGTTTTCACCCCCACATGGTGTTCTCCCTATGTGCATGTGTGTCTCAATTTCTTCTTTTTACAAATGACTTCAGTCATTAGGGTTAGGGCCTAATCTAATGATTTCATCTTAATTTATACAACCTTATCTTCAAATAAGATCATATTCTCATTTCCCGGGAGCTAAGAATTTAATATACCTATCTGTCTATATTTATATTTATCTATATCTATGAAGATATAGATGTATATGTAGATGTAGATGTAGATGTAGATATAGATATTGATATAAAGATAGAGTAGAGATATTGATATTTGAGGGGATGTAATTCAGTTCAAAATACTTCCAAAGTATCTATGGCACTCTAAAGCTTGGTGGGTACTGAGGAGCCTGGTAACACTTCAGAGCTATGGGGCTGGTCAAATAGAGATATGCCTGCATAAAGTATGTTTGCTGGTATTTCCTCCTGCAGGCAGACTACTTGTGTACCTTTAAATGCTGACTTCCTAGTGAACCCTGGGGGAGAAGAGTAGAACCACCAGAGAAGAGAAAGGGAAAGGACTATAAATTCTGGGGGCCCAGTGTCAGGAGGGGAAATCCCGTCTAATCTCCCCAGGTGGTGGCAGCTGAGTAAATTAACTAGCAAGCAGCTGTAAGGCATTATTACACTGCAATTATCCCTGAAGAGTTCCCAGGGCTTGTAAGAAGCTACAGATGAAAGGAAGCCCTGCTCCAGAAAGACTGCTTTCTTTGCAGCTTTACAGTGTTTGAGGAAATGCACCTCACAGGACAGCCATCCCTTTCAGTAAGCCTTCAACTACAAATTATTCCCTAGGTAAGAAGAGTCTTGTGTCTGAACATACTGCCTAAACATGTAAGATATGCAAAGAATTTCATGGGGAACACTAATATAATGAATCTTATTAAATAAATATGGTGTGTACTTCTGGAATGAAATCTGCCAAGAATTTCCACAGTAAATATTGTGATTGGCTATTTAAATGTTGACAGCAAAATATATAAATAAATAAAACATTTATTAAGTGCTTATTACAAGCTGAGCACAGTATTGTAAGTTTTACAAGAGATCATCTCATTTAATGACAACAATCCTGAAAGTTTGGTACCATTATTAACTCCATTTTAAGGATGAGGAAGACATGGATCAAAAGTTGTAAATTGTTAAGACACTCATCACTGTTATCACGAATAGTAACGAATGAAGCCAGATGTTTAATACCTATTTTTAAATTTCCTAATCATTTCCAATATACAAAAAATGTCCTATAGTTATTCAAATAACATCTTTCAATAATAGAAACAAGTATCTTTAAAACATCTCTGAGGACTCACAAAACTTTAAAAAAGTGTTGTTGTTTATATTAAAAGCTCAAAATCAACAAATATAAGCATTTACCCAATGCAAAACTTAGGAAAAAAATAATTGTGGACCTAATAACCTAATTCATTTAACTAGAGAGCAAGTCATTGTTATAAATCATATATAATAAAAGGGTAATATGCAAGTAGACCAAATGGCTGAACAACTGAACAACCAATCAAAATGTAATATGCTAATGATATGCTAAGGCTGCTCAACTGCTCGCTATGATGTGCACTGACCACTAGGGGCAGATTCTCTGACAGGTAGGCTAGCTTGCTGCTGGCTCCAGCCAATCAGGACTGAGTGAGATGGGCATGACATACCCTGGAGCCCTCCTGTGCTCCCTCCCTGACCCCATCGTGCACTAGTGAGGTCCCTCACCCTGGCCTGCACCCTCTCACAATCCAGGACCCCTTAGGGCATGTCAGAGAGCCAGTTTCAGCCCGATCCCACAGGCCACTCCCCTTGGGAGGGTGCCAAATACAGGGCTCATGGCTGGTGAGCGCTGCTACAGCAGCATGAGTCTCTCCCATTGGGACTAATTGGGTGTGAGCCTACAGCAGGCACAGTAGGGCCAGGAAGAGCAGCAGTGGCAAATAGGAGCTGCAGGCAGCATTGGACTGTGGGTTTCAGCCCAGTCCCTGCAGGCCACACAGCGGGACCCCACTCATGCATGAATTTGTGCACTGGGCCTCTAATCTATATACAGTGGTACCTTGAGATACCACTCGCCCTAACATACAAGATTTTTGAGATACGAGCCATCAAGCGAGCGATTTTTGCTTTGAAATACGAGCAACATTTGAGATAGGAGTAATCGCGCGGATTGGCCGGCTGCACGTGACCCACTAGTTTACCGCGACTCAATAGTCTCATGTCTCATAGTTTTCCACGCCTCAAGGTTATGGAACGAATTAAACTCGTATCTTGAGGTACCACTATATATAAAAGCCTAAGCAACCATTGCAACCAAAACAACTGAACAGATGACTAAACAGGCTGTGTGGGATGACCAGGCTGGCAGGGGGTTTAGTGAGGGATGACCAAATGATTGAGCAGCAGGCTGCATGGGGCAACCAGGCCAGCAGGAGGTTTTGTGAGGGATGACCAAACAACTGAACAGCAGTCTATGTGGGACAACCAGGCTGGTGAAGCAGGGGAGAGGGGATGCAATTAGGGAATGATCAGGCTGGCAGAGGGGAGCAGTGAGGGGCAATGAGGCTGGCAAGGGGGGGAAGTTGGGGGTGACCAGGCCAGGTGGGGGGCAGTTAGGGGCAACCAGGCTGGTGGGGGTGGCAGTTGGAGGTGATCAGGCAGGCAGGCAGGTGAGCAGTTAGGAGCCAGTGGTCCTGGATAGTGAAAGGGATGTCTGACTGCCAGTTTAGACTTGATCCCACAGGAACCAGGCCTAAATCAGCATTTGGACATCCCCAAAGGGGTCCTGGATTGGAGAGGGTGCAGGCTGGGCTGGGGGGACCCCCCCATGCATAAATTTCATGCACCTGGTCTCTAGTCTATATATAAAAGCCTAAGCAACTGTTCAACCTTTCGACCATTTGACCAGTAGCTATGATGTGCACTGACCACCAGGGGGCAAACACTCAATGCACAGGTATGGAAACATGGAACAGACTGCTGAATCTCAGAGAGAAGGGGGAGGAAGGAAAAGAGGGTTGGAAAAAACTAACTAAAGATCTTATATGCATACTAGAGACCCAGTGTATGGATTCATGCACAGGTGGGGTCCCTTGGCCAGGTCTGCAGGGATCAGGCTGATACTGGATCTCTGATATCCCCTGGGGGCTCCTGGATTGTGAGAGGGCAGAGGCCAGGCCGAGGGATCCCAACAGTGCATAAATCCATGCACTGGGCCTTTAGTACCTATATAAATAGAATAGCTGTAGCTGTCATATGCCCACCTTTTTTTATGAGTAATGAATTACAAAAAATAAAGTATTCTGTAATCTGAAATGTATATTTGGACTATAGCTTCCAGTCCAAAACAAAAACTTCCCCATATAATGTGCAAAACAGGTATTTACTAAGTCTCCTCTCTTTTCTTCCAGGGACATCATACTCTGATTATAGGGTCGAACAGAAATTTACTGTCTCATGCAGTTCCTCTCAGCATTTTGCCACTCCTGGCTTTTCTTCTCTAGTTCAAGTGTGACTGGGCTAGAAAAGATGAAATTGAGGGGGCACTGATGTATTCATAAATGATTGATAATAAGCTTTCTGGGGGATGAAAGCTCTGATTTGTAACAGTTGCCAATTTTTGTGGTATCAGTATTCTCACAGTGTTCAGGTTCAGTCTACCAACATGATGTCACTGAATTTAGAGCTTGTAAGATATGTGCAGTAGCATATTATTATATTGTGCTTTTACCATATAAATAAAATAGGCATAAGTAGGTTCAAGATCATAGATAATATTAAAATGTAAAATAATTAGGAAATGGTGAGCTTTGAGTATTTATTATTACCTTTGCTTTTAATATGATTTATGTAATTTATTTTTTAAAACAGTTCTATTAACATATAATTTAAACAGCATAAAATTCAGTGTACAGTTCAATGCTTTTAGTGTATTCACAGAGTTGTACTACCACCTCTACTATCTCATTTTAGAAACTTTATCACCCCAAAAGAAATTCTGTGTCCATTAATAATCCTCCCCTTTCCTCACTGTCCCTAAGTTTCTCTCTCAGACACTGACAATCACTAATCTATTTTCAGTCTCTATACATTTACCTATTCTGGAAAGCCATATAAATGTAATTATACAATGTACAATCCTATTATTGAATTATAAAACATTCTACATGGGTGTGTATGTGTGTACATGTGTATCTTATATAATAAAGTGGTAATATGCAAATTGACCATCACACCCTCACACAAGATGGCTGCCCCCATGTGATCACAAGATGGCTAGCAAAGGAGGGCAGTTGGGCTGGCAGGGGAGCAGTTGGGTGTTGATCCAGCTGGCAGGGGAATGGTTAGGGGGTGATCAGGCTGCCTGGAAGAAGCAGTTAGGGGCAATCAGGCAGGCAGGCAGGCTGGTGAGCAGTTGGGAGCTAGCAGTCCCAGATTGTGAGAGGGATATCCTAAACTGTCAGTCAGACATCCCCTGAGGGGTCCCAGATTGGAGAAGGTGCAGGCTGGGCTGATGGACACCCTCCTACCCCCAGTGCACAAATTTCTTGCACCAGGTCTCTAGTATATACATAGAGGTTTCCAATTGATGTGTCTTATTTCCTCCTTGTTTTATTTTATTTTAAAAATTTATCCTTATCACCCTGGCTAATTTGGCTCAGTGGCTAGAGCATCAGCCTGCGGACTGAAGGGTCCCAGATTTGATTCCAGTCAAGGGCACATGCCTGGGTTATGGGCTTGATCCCCATTAGGGGATGTGCAAGAGGCAGCCAATCAATGATTCTCTCTCATCATTGATGTTTCTATCTCTCTTTCCCTCTCCCTTCCGCTCTGAAATAAAGATAATTTTTTCTTAAAAATGTATATTTTTAAGAAAAAATTATCTTTATTGTTGAAATCATTGCAGATGTCCCTCTTTCTGCTCTCATTGACCAGCTCCACCATCGCACAAATTAGATCCTTCATTTCAATGTCAAATAAAAATGGTATTCCTTGACTTGTTTCTGATCTTAGGAAAAAAGCAATCAATCTTTCATCTTTAGGTGTGAAATTAGTTGCAGATTTTTATTTTTAATGCATTGCATTTATTGATTTTTAAATGTTAATCTAACATTGCATTCTGTGATAAAAACTAGTCATTATATATTTTCTTATTTATATATCATTGAATTTCATGTGCTAAATTTTGTTTAGAATTTTCATATCTATGTTCATAGGAGTATTGATCTGACGTTTTCTCACAGTGTTATTTATTTATTTTTATTTTTTTTTCTGCTCTGGATATCTGGATAATGCTGGCTTCATAGAATGAGTTGGGAAGTAGTTCTCTCTTTTAGTTTCTGGAAGAATTTGTAAAGATTTGGTATTATTTCTTCATTAAATGTTTATAGTATTCATCACCCAACTCATCTGGTTGCTTTGTGGCAATGTTCTTAGCTACAAATTTAACTTCTTTAATAGATCTGAGACTTTCAGGTTTATCTATTTCTTCTTGAATGAACTTTGGTAGCTTGTTTTTATGAAGAATATATCCATTTTATGTAACTTGTCAAATTTAGTGGTGTAAAAACCTTTATCATGTCTTCTTATTATAATTTAAGAAGATACTTGGGTCTTACCAAATTTGACAATTTTACCTCTTCATTGATGAACTTAGATTATTTACATTTCATGTGATCATTGCCATGGTTGATTTTCAATCTATCATCTTACTCTATATGTTCTTTTTGTCCCAGGTCTTCTTACTTCTCCTCTTCTACATTTCTTGATTTGGATTACATTTTTGTCTTATTTCATTTTTTCTTCCTTATAGATTTATTAACTAGAACTTTGTTTTGTGTTTGTGTGTGTCTATATGTGTGCTTGCTTTAGATTTTATGGCAAACATCTTTAAGTTATCACATATATTCAAGTAATATTACACCCCTTTAGGTACTATATAGAATACTACAACATTATCTTCTCTTTCCCCTATCTCAAATAGTCTGTATGCTATTGTTGTCATCCATTTCATGTTTACAATGTGTTATAAACTCTGCAATACATTTTTATAATTTTTTTCTTTAACCAATTAGCTATTTTTTAAATCCTTATCTGAGGATATGTTTTTATTGATTTCCAGAGAGGGAGGAAGGGAGGGAGTAAGAGTAGAAAGGATAGCAAAAGGAAGGGATGGAAAAAGGAGGGATTGAGGAAGAGAGAGAGAGAGAGAGAGAGAGAGAGAGAGAGAGAGAGAGAGAGAAAGAAACATCCATTGGTTGCCTCCTATATGCAATCTAAGTATTTGCCCTGACCAGGAATTAAACCTGCAACCTTTTTGGTGTACGGGTCAGCACTCCCACCAATTGAGCTGCCTGGTTAGGGCAAACCAATTAGCTATTTTAGAAAGATATTTTAAAACCAAGAAAATGTTTTTATATACCTACATATTTATTATTTTTGGTGCTCTTCTTTCTCTTATGTAAGTCCAAATTTTCAGCTTGGTATTTATTATTCTTTCTACCTGATGGATTTCTTTTAAAATATATTGTAATGGTGTGATCAATTTTATCAGCTTTTAAAAACATCTGTAAAAATGTCTATTTCACTGGTTATAGAATCATATGTTGCCAACTTTTTCTTTTAATCCTTTAATGGATATTGCTCCACAATCTTCTTTTGTACTGTGTCTGATGGAGAGTGTGCTGTCATTCTTATCTTTGTTTCTATGTAAGTAATGTGTTCTTTGGCTCCTTTTAAGATTTTCCGTTTATCATTGGTTTTAAAGATGTTGCTTATGGTCTACATTTGCATAGTTTTCTTCAGATATCTTGCACTTGTGATATCTTGTTCTTTATTAAGTTTCATGGATTTGCTGGTTTACAGTTCTTAACAAATTTGGAAAATTTAGCCATTATTTCAAATATTTTATTCTGTCTTACATTTAATTCTCTTTATAAGGACCTAAGTTACTTGGGGTGGTTGAACTTGTCCCAGAGCTCACTTGTAGTATGACCTTTTTTTTTCTAATCTATTTTTCTGTGTGTAATTTTGTACTTTTTTTTTGCTATGACTTTAGATGTATCAGTCTGTTCTTCTGCAGTGTTTAATCTGCTCTTATTAGTACATAATGTGTCATTTATCTCTGGAAGCTTGGATTCTTTTTAAGATTTGTTTATAATTACTTTTTTATAATCTTTTATTATGATCTCCTTAACATCTATATGTTTTCTTTATTTTTTTGAACATATGTAGTATTTTTATAATAATAATACTAATGGCCTTGTCTGCTAATTCTATTACTGTGTCATTTCTGTTTGTTTCTATTGATTTATTTTTATCCTTCTTTTCTTTCTTTTTTGCATGCTTACTAATTTTTTTGTTGTATGCCAGCTTTTTTAGTCTTACTGTATTAGGTGTTGGATATTTTGTAATTCCTTGAAATATTCCTGAATTTTATGTTGGGTTACAGCAAAGTAACTTGGAAAGTTTTATTCCTTCTATTGTTACTGTTAAGTGTTGTTGTTAAGTGGGTTTTATGCTAGTTCTAATTTTTTTTCCAGTATTGAAACGAAAATCTTTTGCGTGTTCTCTCTGATGAAGCATCACCAATGACTTCCACTCTGGCTGGTGGGAACAGGAACTACTCCTGGCCTGTTGATTCTCTGAGGCTTTTGCACCTGCTCCTTTCTTTTGATTCTTTCCTCAGCCTTGGGTGATTTCCTTATATTAATGCAGTTATCAGTTCTCAGTAAAAACAAAACAAAAACACTCCAAGATGAAACCTTTGCAAATTTCTGGAGTTTTCTTTACAGTTATCTTGACTCTGCAAATTCTATCCTTTTGTGGGCTCTCCAAATATTCAACTCTGACTTCTGTATTCATGGGCACCATAGGAGCTCTATTTGGGTTTCATCTCCCTTTGCCACGGCTGAGGGACTGCTTTTAGGCAGTAAGATGGAGCAACTGTAAATCACCTCCTTGTTTCCTTTTTCACAAAGATCTCAGCCCTGTGTTTCCTAGGATCCAGGGTCTGAAATCCACTGTTTTATATATATTTAGTCTAGTTTGTGAGTTGTTTATGTGAGAAGATAAAACTGAACTTCGTGATTTCATCATAACTGGAACATACATGACCTTTAGGCAATGATGAAGTTACCCAAATTCAAACCGGTGATCATTAATGTGAAATTTATGTAGTTCTTCTACTTGAAAAATACTTAATGGCCACTTATGAATCTTCTGGAATATGCTCTACAACCTATTGCTGATTTCTTATGGATAAATTTGATTCCTTTGGATAAAATACAGATGACATAATACTTTTTGGTGGACCATTTTTAACTTCTGACTCAGCTCCACATGAGAGAAGGACTTGAAGAATGTGGAGGTGGAAGGCTAAAGCTGCTTCTTATGGCTCTCAAGGAAGGATGAAGGTGGGCAGGACATAAGCCATCAAGAGTCTAGAAAGCCTCTGGTGCTGATGTAGCTGTGTCACCTGGTGCCTCTTGGGCAAGTGATCACAAGAGATCAATATGATTCCTGTCTGTGTTGGCTGTACACAGAATTGCTGTATTTGGTGCTTGCAGCTGGCTTGCAAGTGGAATATGGACAGAGTACACTCCACCACCCTCATTCATACACACAATGCCATTAGTTTTTCAGGAAATACTAGTTCAAATTAAAACAGGGTTTATAGAACAAGAGACTGTAAAGAATACAAAAGTTAGAAATATATGTAGACCCTATAGGAATTAATAAGTCATAGGGAAAAGAGGGAAACTACTTTAACTCTTGCTATAGCCCCATGATTTGCTACTCTTAGTTTTTTTCATAACTCTATTCCAAGCTTCTTCCCCTGTACTCTATTGCATATGATCATCATGGTCACCACAAAATGGTAACCTTAGTACTTGGTCTTCAGGATCATTCAATTATGCTCTACATAATTAATTAGTTCAATATTTCATGGAGATGAATTTGATTCACCCAATTAAGGCTTACTGTCTATCTAATGCTACTGTGGTAAAAAAAAAAAAGTAGAGTCTTTTGATACAGATATAGACACCATGAACATTCATGAAAAACAGAATAGAGCTAGAATGTTCTTCTAATGATGTACCATAGTTATGTATAGTTGACTCTTGAATAAGGTGGGGTTTGGGGGTGATGACTCTGTGGAGTAAAACATCTGCATGTAACTTTTGACTCCCCCTAAACTTAAGTGAGGTCATCGCTTGGTATTTGTAGGGTATTGGTTTCAGGAATAATATGTCATTGCTCAAGTCTTATATAAAATGATGTAGAATAATACAGGGTTAGTCATCCTGACTCATGGATTTCCAACCACAGAACTAAACTACTGTTTTCCATCCTGATCAGTTGAGCCAATGGCTGCAAAACCCAGGGAAATGGAGGGCTAACTGTATATTTACTGAAAATAATTATGTATATGTATATATAAATTTATACTTTTACATATATGTATAGTTCAAGCCTATGTTACTCGAGGATCAAGTAGTGCATCCACCTAGACCATTTTGGGCACTATAGACTTTAGAAGCGAGCTAGCACACAGAACAGAGACAGACAACATGCAGACACTTACCGCGGTGAGACAGACTCTCTGGATCGGGGTCCCTCGTGGGTATTGGGAATCCAGGATGAGCCCCCAAATGTTATGCCCAGAATTCGGGGTCCCCAATAATCCACCACTAAGGAGCCTTTTCCGATGCAAAAGCAAAAAGTCTTTATTCAAACCCGGGCTTGGCTCTCAACCTCTTTCTGGCGCAGCAGTGAGGTGAGAGAGCGAGCTGGGCGGGAACAATGAGTTTTATGGGGTAGGATAATTGGGAGGGCTTAGGAAAGTGACAAGGGTTACAGAGATTGGTCACCTGAATTAGGGTCTTTCTGTGGTTTAGCCTTATTAGGACCTCGCTGTGTTCCTGGAGCTGTAGTCATGAGTTTTATAAACCAGTCAGCTGTAGACATCAGAAAGAAACTGCAGAAAATAGATAGATTAGGAGAAAAAAGTCTTTGAGACTTGCTGGAGGTGGCCGAGAAAGTGTACAATAATCGGGAGTCCCCTGAAGATAGGCAAGCCCGCGGCATGACAGCTGCCAGGGACAAGCAGACCCGAAACCTGGCCAAGATCCTGCTAGCCACCAGCACAGAATCCCCTGAGGAGCGGACCCGCCACCTTCGCCAGCTTGCAGATGACCAAGAAGAAGGTAAGGGGGTCATCAGAGGCGGGAAAAGGAGGTTGCAGCGGAACCAGTGTGCTTACTGCAAAGAAATAGGACACTGGGCCCGGGAATGCCCAAAGAGAACTGGCAGGAAGGGAAGCAAGACTGACCGGGTAGAAGTCTTAGAGCTGGAAGGATTAAGTGATTAGGGGAGTCAGGGTTCAGACCCCCTCCCCGAGCCCAGGGTAACTCTTCGGGTGGAGGGGACCCCCATTGAATTTCTTGTAGACACTGGGGCCCAACATTCAGTCCTTCGTACACCTCAAGGGAAGCTAGTCAACAAGAAATCCTGGGTGCAAGGGACAACTGGCATAAGCCAGTATTCATGGACTACCTGAAGAACAGTAGATCTAGGAATGGGCCGGGTATCCCATTCATTTATGGTAATACCGGAATGCCCCTACCCTCTACTAGGACGGGACTTGCTAACCAAGATTGGAGCCCAAATAACTTTCAGACAAGGGGGGCCCCAGGTCACCGATGGTAAAGGCCACACCATGCAGGTTCTGACTTTGAGACTGGAGGATGAGTATCGTCTCCACCAGCGGGTGCCCCCAGTAGAAAGCACTGTGGACAGGTGGCTACAAGAATTCCCCACAGCTTGGGCAGAGATGGGGGGAGTTGGACTGGCTGCTCACAGGCCCCCAATCCTGGTGGAGCTAAAGCCTGGAGAAGGCCCAATAAGAGTCAAGCAGTATCTTATGTCCCAGGAGGCCCTGAAGGGAATCCAGCTTCACATCAGGAGACTGCGAAGTCTAGGGGTACTAGTCCCCTGTCAATCTGCCTGGAACAGCCCCTCTTCTCCTGGTCAGAAAGCCTCACACCAATGACTATTGACTGGTGCAGGACCTCCGGGAAGTAAATAAGAGAGCCATGGATATACATCCAACTGTTCCTAACCCATACACTCTCCTAAGTTCCTTGACACCCTCTAGAGTCTGGTATACTGTATTAGACTTGAAGGATGCCTTCTTCAGCCTGCCGCTAGCATCTCAAAGCCAACCCCTATTTGCCTTCGAATGGCACAACCTGGAGGAGGGATACAGTGGACAACTAACCTGGACGCGACTGCCCCAAGGGTTCAAGAATTCGTCTACCTTCTTCCACGAGGCACTGCACAAAGACCTCGTGAGTAAAGGAGAGAGCACTCCACTCTCACCCTCATTCAGTACGTAGATGACATCTTGATTGCTGCTGATACCACCGAAGACTGCGAGCAGGGGACCGGAGACCTGTTGGCCACCCTGGGGACCTTAGGGTATCGGGCCTCCGCAAAGAAAGCTCAAATATGCCAAAAGAGGGTGAGTTACCTGGGATACATCCTGGAGGGTGGACAGTGGCGGTTATCAGATGCTAGAAAAGAAACTGTCCTGAAGATCCCTACCCCCAAC
Source organism: Lasiurus cinereus (assembly GCA_011751065.1). Classification (NCBI taxonomy): domain Eukaryota; kingdom Metazoa; phylum Chordata; class Mammalia; order Chiroptera; family Vespertilionidae; genus Lasiurus; species Lasiurus cinereus. The sequence goes on from JAAGEH010002531.1 coordinate 2,886,501, forward strand.
CCCCAAAGAGAAGTAAGGGAGTTTCTAGGGTTGGCTAGCTATTGCTGCCTCTGGATTCCAACAAACTGACCCTAGGATAGGAGATCTGGATTACAACCCCGAATGCCATTGAGGGGGTCCTAAAATAGCCTAGCAATGCACGTATGACTCACTATCAAAGCTTGCTGCTCAACCCTCCTAGAGTGTGGTTCCATCCAAGTGTGGCCCTCAACCCCGCTACCCTGCTGCCTGACCCTGACCTAGATGCCCTGCTACATGACTGTATGGGAATCCCGGAGCGGGTGCATGGACTCCGGAAAGACTTGACTGACTGGCTCCTCCCTGATGCAGAGGCCACCTGGTTCACGGATGGAAGCAGCTTCATGCAAGATGAGTGCAGGTATGCGGGTGTAGCAGTGGTCACCGACACAGACACTGTATGGGCGGAGTCTCTGCCCCCTGGGACATCAGCTCAGTGAGCAGAACTCATTGCACTCACCAAGGCACTGACACTGGGGGCTGGGAAACGGCTTGACGTCTATACAGATAGCCATTATGCATTTGCTACAGCTCATGTCAAAGGGATGAACAATAAAGAATAAACAGGAAATTCTTGACCTGCTTGCAGATTTGTGGCTCCCCGCTAAGCTAGCCATTATCCACTGCCAAGGGCACCAGAAGGCAGATGACCCAGTGGCAAGAAGTAACCAAAAGGCTGATCAGGTAGCTAAAGCAGTGGCCTTCACTTTGGTCCCTATCATGGCCTTACAACTACCAGACCCTGGGGACCCAGTCTTGCCAGATCAGCCTGGGTATTTTCAGGAAGAGCTGCAGTGGATCAGGATACTTCCCCATGTCCAGGAAATTAAAGAATGGTGGTACACACCAAACAAGGAGCTCATACTACCGGACTGGCTTGGGGTTACAGTGTTAGAATGCATGCACTGGTCCACTCACCTGGGGGCACGCAAATTAAAGGAATTAATCGGACACAGCAGAATTAAGACCCACCAACAGGACATCAAAATAGAACAGGTTGTATCCACCTGCAAGACCTGTCAACTCACAAACGCAAGAACCAGGCCAAGTGAAAAAGGAACCCGGCTCAGAGGAACCAAGCCTGGAGCACAATGGGAGGTCGACTTCACTGAAATTAAACCAGGAAAGTATGGCTATAAATATCTTTTAGTATTTGTAGATACCTTCTCTGGATGGGTAGGAGCATACCCAACTAAGCATGAAACAGCTTCAGATGGTAGCTAAGAGGCTGCTGGAAGACATCTTGCCCAGGTACGGTTTTCCCACTGTGATAGGGTCAGACAATGGATCAGGCTTTGTCTCGCAGGTAGCACAGGCAGTGGCAAAGGCCATTGGGGCAAATTGGAAATTACATTGTGTTTATAGGCCCCAAAGTTCAGGGCATGTAGAAAGAATAAATAGAACTCTAAAAGAGACCCTTACCAAATTGACCATGGAGACTGGCGGGGACTGGGTGGCTCTCCTTCCATATGCCCTTAACCAGGATAGGAACTTCCCCTACACCCTGGGTTTTACTCCTTATGAAATCATGTTTCGTCAGCCACCCCCTATTATCCCTAACCTTAAAGCCAAATTTCTTGCAGAATTTGAAAGTCAAGAACTGTTTCTTTCCTTGAGAAGGCTCCAGAGGGCGCACGAGGACATTTGGCCACACCTCCGCGCCATCTATGAAACCGGCCCAGCCCTGACTCCCCATCAGCATAAGCCTGGGGACTGGGTCTATGTCAAGAGACATCACTGGGAGACCCTTGAGCCACGTTGGAAGGGTCCCTACGTCATAGTGCTGACGACCTTCACCGCCCTCAAAGTAGACTTCTTCTCGACCTGGGTCCACCCACCACAGGGAACCTGACCCAGAGTCAGACTTCACTGCCTGAGAGTTGTCAAGGAATCCATGGCCCTCATAAGAGAGAGATAGCAGAAGCATAGGCTAGAAGGGAGCGGTCTCAGTCTTGGTATGAATCACTGTTTAATTGGTCCCCATGGTTAACTACTCTTATTTCCACCCTCATTGGACTTTATAATCCCCTTAAGGCTGTTAACTTTTGGTCCTTGTATTATTAACAAATTGGTACAATTTGTCAAGGAATGCATAGCAGTAGTCCAATTAATGGTTACAAACCCAGTACCGGCCTCTAGCAACAGAAGAGGCAGAAATGCATCCCCGTCTCAGGATTGAGATGTGTGTCCCAAGACAAGGGGGGAATGAAAGGAAATGAACTCCCCTCCATCTTGTCCTATAGGGCTGGGATCCCTGCCTAAACCCCCTCCCTTTTCTGGGAGGGGCCACAGGTGTGCCAGCAATGTCCTAGCTTCCCCGACCACCACCCAAATGGACCAATGAAGCTCCAGGAATACAGCGAGCGTCCTAATAAGGCTAAAGCACAGAAAGACCCTAATTCAGGTGACCAATCTCTGTAACCTTTGTCACTTTCCTAAGCCCTCCCAATTATCCTACCCCATAAAACTCATTGTTCCCGCCCAGCTCGCTCTGTCACCTCACTGCTGTGCCAGAAAGAGGTTGAGAGCCAAACCGGGGTTTGAATAAAGACTCTTTGCTTTTGCATCAGAAAGGCTCCTTAGTGGTGGATTATTGGGGACCCGAACTCTGGGCATAACATTACAACATATAATTTTGTCCTAATCAAGTCACTATAGAATATGAAACAGATTCTGAATTATTCTACCATTAGAGATTAATCCTACTAAACTACTGTCAATTCTATGTTTAAAGAGTATGGAATGTTCACTTAAAAGTCATTAAGCTAAGTGAATTTACCTACACTAATGACCTACTGCCTCTGAGGAAAACACATTGTGTGCTCACAATTCCTGTCTCTTTGTGTTCCCTCTTTTCAACTACTTGTTCTCTAACAAAGTCCTACAAAGAGGTGATGTGACTGTCTGTGCTTTGCAATTCAAGCTGTATTTTGAGTAGAGAGAATTTCCCTAGAACTGCCTCTCTCTCTTCCCTGACCTCTTCGACCTTGCATTCATTAAAGCCAAGTTCCTGGCTCAAGTTAAGGGAAGATTTTAGTTATTATCCTTGGCAAAGGAACTCTCTATTGTGGCTTTGATTTGAACTTCAGCTCTTCTGAGTGCAGGGGTCACATGTGAATTTGTTATGCTTCCTGGCAAATGTTTCAGAATAAATGAATCTGATGAAATTCTCATGAATTATTTGTTTTTTAGTGTTCCTCTAATACACAATAAATTGTAATTTATGAGGCGTAATTGAAGAAAATTCTGGAGGAAGTTGTGTATAAGATTAGAGGGATTATTAAATCAACTTTATTGTGTTTTCAAAACTTAAAAATGGTTTACAGCTATAATAAATTGCTTGAAAGTGCTATCAACCCATAAATTTTAATAATTTAATAAACATTCTGCAGTTAAGTTTGGCTCATGGCCAAATCCCAGTGCTGGTTTTGTGTTGAGTATAGTAATATGTGTTTTAGTTTACCTGGCTGATAAAGGAATGAGCTATTCTTATGCATGATACACAGCAACCAGGCATTATTTTTAAATAAAAACTGGAAAATCAAGTTTGAAGTTAGAATGAAGTACTAAATTTCTGTGCCCCTCTCATCTGTTGTACTGGCTACCATTGCTATTTAGCATCTCCAAAGTAACAAGCTCCTTCATTTCCTCTTGCCCTTTCACCTTAGAAATCAGTTATAAGGGTAATCACTGATTCACCTCCTATTAGCAAGCTATTAACTACACTTAAAAATATTTTTAAAGAGATTAAAACTCAGAGGGAGAGGGATGGGGAAGAGATCAACTAATGAACTCACATGCATATATGCATAACCCATTAGAGACAGACAACAAGGTGGGGCGGGGGGAAGAGGAGAGAAGTGAAAGGAGATGGGGGAAAAGGGGGACATATGTAATACTTTCCACAATAAAGATTAAAATGAAATAAAGCATGTCCCACCTTCCTAAAACCAAGAAATAAATAAGTAAACTCAAGATATTTGTAATGATGTACAGATTTATTTGTAATGAATTTATTGATTTATTTTAACCAGATAATATATACTGGTTAAAATAAATAAAATCTTTTCAATTTAAGCAAATAAAATGTGCAATATTTTTGGTATCGTGAAATTCAGTAGTCAAATTTAAATAACTTGCTGAGAAGAGTAGGGTCTGTATAAAGTCTGTATTGGCTTCAAATGTGTTCTTTAATCTATATGCTTATTAACTGAGCATTACATAAAATAGTATTCACATATCTGTCTAGACTTGCCTGTGCCTAGATCTGAACCAAGTTCATTAGTGTATAGTTAACAAAATATTATTTTCTTCTTCTTTTTTTCTTTACTCAAATGAATTAAAATTTTAAAACTGAAGTGACTGCTTTCATTAGGCTTTGTGTTCCATTGTTCTTTGTCTGCTTTTTATGATAACAAAATAGTCAGCAGCATTCTAAAGGATATTTACATAAGATTTAAACTATTAACTTTAGACTACACAGTCTGTCTTATTAAAAAAAAACCAATTATGTGACCAGGATTTTAAAAAACAAGTGTGATGAATATTAACAATACAGGAGTTTTTCCTCTGATTGTTTAATTCTCACTTTCTCATTTTACTCATGTGACTGAAAAAAAATCATAATTGATGATTTCTACCACCAAAAGAATGTCACTTGGTAACTAGATCTGTATATGTATTTATTCATCCTTGCAAGACAGGTACATACTAATATATGCACTCGCCAAGCCTACGTTTTCACTTAAATGAAGAGCTTAATAAAAATCAGCATTCATAGCCCCCGAGTAGTCAGATAAATTAGTTAATGCACAATAAGCAGATCTTATGTATAATGCAAAAGATTAGTCTTACATTTGCATAATGTGCTACAAATGGCCCACTGTTTCAAGCAGTAGAAGCTCCCCATTAAATGTGAGGTGAAAACTGAATGACGTCAATGAAGTAATTATGCTTCATTTGGCATATCTCATTCATTCTCTGGAGTTCAAGACCCTATCTGAGCTCTGTTGACAGCACTGCTGAAAAGCACTGGTAGTGGTTCAAAAGCAAAGCAGTGGGACTCTGGAAAGTCGCCTAGTGTGCTCAAGTCTCCACAGTATGACCTGGTCCCCAGCAGTAACTCATTTTAAACTCTGGCTTACATACATATTTAACTCATTTTAGACTCTGGCTTACATACATATTTATGTATAAATGTCTGCAACTAGGAACTAGTTAGTTTATTTATTTATTTTTATTTTTCTTGGTGACTGTAGCCAAATTTATCCCCGAGGCCCAGCAGCGGGGATCAGGGCCCATGTGCCATATTGTTTCTGTGGCAGCCTTCTCGGCCAGTGTAGAACTTGTTAGTTTATACTGAGAGTAAAGGAATTTTTAGGTCAATAAACTATAGTGATTTCCAAATTTCCCAGAATTCAGTGGAAAATATTGCCAAATGAAAGCACTTCTGTCTAACTCAGGGACATGAATACCCTACTTCTGCCAATAGGATACACAGTTTTCACTGTCATGGTATTGCTTCCTTCCTCTACTCTTGTCCTCAGAGACTATTTCCATGTTTCTATGTCTGTGAGAAATTAACAGTCATTCTTTGAAAATTAATCTCATTCTAAACACACACACACACACACACACACACACACACACACACACACTCACACACACACTCTCTCTCACACACATTTTACTAATGTGAAAATTGAGAGCCAAAGAAGTGACACAATTTACGTCAGACACACTTCTACTAAGTTCAGAATGCAGACTTATTCTTAATCTGTGAGCAGTATTTTCTTGTTTTATTTAAGTATATATGAAAAAAGGTTTCTTTTCACATTTGTTTACTGTCTCAAGGACAAGGAGACAAATCGTTTTATATTTGGCATGGCCAGGTGGCAAATATTTTTACAAAGCTTTTATTAAAACCATATAAGTGGTAGCTATGGAACTGCTTCTGAAAAATGATGCATTTGTACATTCAGAGTCTTCCTAATGCTCAAAGGCTGACTATAGCTGACCTTTTTTCAGTATCCTTTGCAATAGCATTAGGGCAAACATAATAAATTATGACTTTCTTCTGAATATGGCATTTTATTGAAATCCTTGTTTTCAGATTAATTAAATCTTCTTATTGAATATAGAAAAATAATTTTGTTTGCCAGAAAATATATTCATTTTAAAATGATATACTCTACATTGCATTGCTCATTATGTTCTACAATAATACTATTAAAAAAAGTCAGTGAACTTAGTGGTACATAAACAATATCATCATTTTCTTCAGTTAACCTTACTTGTGTGCTTATGGGAGGGATTCTTTATATGTAATAGTTCTACCTTGGCATAATTAAACTTTTGGCTTTTAGCAGTTTGTGTGTTCACCTATGTATGTTTGTGTGTAAAGGGTGTGTTTGTGCTATTTTCCATGAGCCTCTTCTGTTCAATATGTTCAGATGTTGTGGATTGCTAAAACTAATGATAATCATAGCAGTAGCAATGCAGCCATAGTCTTACACACTGAGGTCCTGGGATGATCAATCTCCTGAATTGTTTCTATGTAAAGAAGAATGGCGAGGTAAAAGACCTATCCACCCAATGCAAAGGAAATATAGCTGGAACCACTCAGTTTCAATGATCATTTACCAAATTTAAATTTTATAAAGGGTACATATGCCTTGAATAAAATTGTTTCCAAAGTTTGATGTGTAATGTCTATAATGAAGATTGGTTTCAATGAAGTGTTTACTTTTATATTGTATTCATGTTGGGAATAGAAGGTTTTTATAAGGTAGTGGTACATGATCTTTGTAGCTATTGCTATGACTGTCAGTGTTACATCTTAATTAGTAATATTATTTCTAGTTCAACTAAAATAGCTAAAGGGTCCTCCTGGGATCTATTCTGGGATATGATTTTGTTTAATCTTATTATTAATGATAATAAATCTTTACTTTGTTAGAATATCATCTGTATGACGATTCCATTATTTAAACAAATAATTATTCCACATGTTATTTTAGAACATGACAATAACAAATCATAGTTATAGCTCATTCAAAGTAAATTAGGTCTAAGCCACTAATAAAATTAATTGCAAGATGTTTGATTGGAAACCAGAGCTGGTTATATCAGTCTCTCTTTTGGTCTTTGATATGCATTACTCTCTAGAATAAAGCTACCAGCATAAAATATCTCAGCGCTTGTTATCAAACAGAGAGTAATTGAAACTTGGTTGCTAGGAGACATTATTTTTCATTGTTGACAATTCTGATTTTCTTTGATTACTGGCACTATTGTTGTTCATTACACAAACTGAATGTTTTTATATAACATTGAAGAAACATATTTTGGAACCTGATTGTTGTGTGGATGCTACCATGTGTTACCAAAGAAATGTTTATTCACAGGTTTGTCAGGTTAACTATATCTTGTAAGCATTTGTTCAGAAGGCTTAATGCATATATATTTTTTTAATTTTCTTCTAAAATGTAAATTTTACTGGAAAGTAAATTCTCTAAGTTTTTACAGGACAAAAAAAATGTTGTATATTTCTTCAAATTAAGGTTTTCCTAAAAACTTACCTATGTAAATTTAACTTTTTTATTGTAGTGACTTCTTTTCTATTTTCAAGACTATTTCATTTACATGAGAGAAAACAAGTATTTAAAATACAAGAAAGTACTTATTTTGAATGAGTGGGTATATAAACATCTTAGGTTAGAAAGAAAAACATTTTAGAATGATTTTAGCAAAATGAGGGCTTTGATATCTAATTTTCTCTGGTAAAGAATAAGTCAGCTATATTTACAGGGCGACAGATAACATTGCATTTGGCAAAGCTTCAAACAGGTCGACAGTTATGCAAGATATAATCTCAATCTATACTCCAAATGGAATGCCAGTTGTTTTTATGTTGTCTAACCTCAGGTGTCCACTTGTCAATATTTCCTTTTTCCTTTGCCTAGTTATATATTCTGGTTGAGCTTACAGTTCTATTTTTTGTTTCTTTGTTTTTGCTTACTAAAATTCTTTAACAGTCATAAAAGAAATGGAACCAAAATAAAACATTATTATAAAATTTATAGGTTGTCTCATTTTCAAACACTGCAATCTGACTTCCCCAAATATGCTGATATTGCTCATATGTGCACAAATGGGCTCTAAGTCTCCAGACCAAGGTTTATTTTTTTTTATCTTATTCTTTTAACTTTATGTTATTCCTGATGATATATGTGTCAAAATATTTGCACCCAAAATATTTTCTAAAACTATTATAATAGATCAGAAGAAGATAAACAGTCTAATTTTAAAATGGACAAAGATGTATATAGATAATTCACAAAATAATAATGAGAGCTGATAAGCACATAAAAAGATGTTCAACATTAGTCATCAAAGAAATTGAATCAAAATCAAACATTATTATAAATTCACTGTAATGTTTAAAATTAAAAATATTAACAATGCTAAATCTTTGAGACATTGTATAGCAGCAACTGGGAATGTCATATACTCCTGTTGGTATAACCATTTTGGAAAATAATTTTTCTGTTATATATCCCAATTAATAAAACAGTAATATGCAAATTGACCATCACTCCAACACACAAGATGGCTGGCCCCATGTGGACACAAAATGGCTGCCACAAGATGGCCAGCGGGGAGGATAGATGGGAGGGACCAGGCCTGCAAGGGAGGGCAGTTGGAGGTCATCAAGCCTGCAGGGGAGGGCAATTAGGGGTGACCAGGCCACAGAGGAGGGAATTGGGGGCAACTGGGCCTATAGGGAAGGACAGTTGGAGGGACACAGGCCTGCAGGGGAGAGCACTTGGGGGGACCAGGTCTAAAGGGGAGGGCAGTTGTTGAGGACCAGACCTGCAGGGGAAGGCAGTTAGGGGTGGCCAGGCCTGTAGGGGAGGGTAGTTAGGGGAAATCAGGCTGGCAGGGGAGCAGTTAGGCATCAATCAGTCTGGCAGGGGAGTGGTTAGGTGTGGATCAGGCTGGCAGGGGAGTGGTTAGGGGTGATCAGGCTGAAAGGCAGAAGTGGTTGGAGGCAATCAGGAAGGCAGCCAGCTGAGTAATTGGGAGCCAGCAGTCTTGGGGCACCAGATTGGAGAGGGTGCAGGCTGGGTTGAGGGATATACTCCACTGTGCACAAACTGGATGGGAGTCCTTCAGCCCAGCCTGTCCCCTCTCACAGTGCAGAGCTCTCAGGGGTGGGAGGAGACCCAGCGATCAGGGGAAGGCAATGCCCCTATCACACCTCTGCTGCTGCCATTGGTGATAACACAAGCCTCAGCTGGCCCTGATTACCTGAGTCTCAGGTGGTCCTGGGCAACTGGGCATCTGCCATCCAAGGTTTGCCTGTGCCTTGGGCTGGCTCTGGGTAGCTGGGGGGCTAAAGGGACTGAGGGACTCTGGAGGCAAGCATGCGGAGTGGTCGGATGTGCCTGGGTGTGGACCTGGTTGTTCCACGCACCTGCCACCATGGGAAGGGCTGAGGGGACTGGGTGCTGCCATTTTGTGGCCTTGGGTGCCACCATCTTTGAGGGTGTGACAGACAATTAGCATATTCCTTCCTTATTGGCTATGGGTGCCACATCTTTGTGAGAGTGTGATGGTCAATTAGCATATTTCCTCTTTATGAGATAGGATATATATGCTAGGATATATATATAATCACAGGATCCAACCCAACATTTCCATTACTTGGTATTTACCCAAAAGAAATATTCATAGTAACTTTATTCATACTAGAAAAAAATATATAAACAACATAAATCTTCAGCAATAAGTGAATGGATAAATGTATTATGGTATAACCATATAATAGAATACTACTCAGCAAATTCATTAATGAACTACTGATATAAGAAAAAGATGGATGAATCTCAAAAATATTATGATGAGTGAAAGAAGCCAGACACAAAGAATATATACAGTATGACTCCATTTTAATGAACTTCTGGAATAGGCAAAATGAAGCTATAATAATAGAAAGCAGAGGCTTGGACCGGGGAAGGATTAGTTGGAATGAGGCAAAAGAAAACTTTTGGGAGTTAAGGAAATGTTCCCTTCTAGATAATGGTGGTAGTTACTTGGGCATCCAAGCTTGTCAAACTATATAATATAAATAGATGTGTTATGTATAATGCAAATTATATCTCCAAATTGATTGTAAAAGATAACAAAAATCTGTTACTGGATTTGACTTCATTTTCTTAGTACTTAAGATTTCATAAGATTTGTAAAGAGTCATTCACTGTTAAAAGGGAAAAGAGTGATTCCGGTAATCACCCTACATACCATATCCATGTGCCTACTATGGATTTATTAATGGCTTTTTAATATAAGAACAACTTAAATTTTAAATCATGGCCACATCACCTGGATTCACTCCAAAAGCTCTAGTGAAACTTTTGCTAAGGAATCCATTTACTGAATATTTTGGCAGGAGTGAAGTGGTAGTATTACCATGTAAATGATATCTACATTTAATATTTGTAATTTTTTATTATTCTTGCTGTTTTGCCTAATATCTCTAAGTACTAATATATTTGTGATAGTATGATGGGCAAAAATAAATACATTTAGCTTATAGAAAGTTATAATCACAACTATTTGGAAAGCAAAGAAAATTTGAAGCAACAAAGCATATTTTTTTATGTTTATCTTTTTATTTTCCTTTTTATTAAATTTATTAGGGTGACACTGCTTAACAAGATTATACAGGGTTCAGGTGCACAATTCTACAACACATCATCTGCATTCTGTCAAGTCTCCATCCATACTCATTTATTCTCCCTATACTCTCCTCCATCTCCTCCAACCCTGCCCCGGCATTCACCACACTATTGTCTGTGTCCATTAGTTTTTAAAATAGATTTTATAGAGATTCCCCATATACTCCCTACCTTGACACATGTATTGCTTCCCCCATTAACTACATTCTCCCCATAGTGGTATATTTGTTATAATGAATGAAACTATAATGACATATCATTGTCACTTAAAGTCCAAAGCTTATGAAAGTTCACTCTTGGTGTCATACAATTCTACGTGTTTGAACAAATGTATAATGACATGTATCCACTATACTCAGAAAGAACATTTGAGGGCCCTAATAATCCTCTGTGTTCTGCTTATTCATTTTTCTCTCCCCTCACTCTCCATACCCTGGCAACCACTGATCTTTTCTATATACTTTTGTTTTTTCAGAATGTCACATAGTTGGAATCTTGTAGTATGTAACATTTTCACACTGCCTTCTTTCACTTAGTAAGTTACATTAAGTTTATTTCCATGTCTCTTCATGACTTGATAGCTCATTTCTTCTTTTTACTATTCCATGGTGTGGATATATCATAATTTATTCATTCACTCACCTACTGAAGAATACTTTGGTTGTTTCCACATTATGACAATTACAACTAAAGCTACTATTAACATCACATAAAAGTTTTTGTGTGGGCATAAGTTTTCAAACTTTTGGGGGTAAATACCAAGAAATGTGATTGTTGGATTGTAGGGAAAGTGTATATCTGGTTTGTAAGAACCTGCTGAACTGTTTTCCATAGTGACTGTACCAGCTTACATTCTTAGTACCAATGAGTGAGAGTTGCTGTTCTGCACATGCAGTGTTGGCAGCATTCATTGTTCTTAGTACTCCACATTTTGGCCATTCTAATAGGTGTGCAGTGGCACTTATTATTGCTTTAATTTGCATTTCTCTGCAGACATAGGGCATTAAGAATCTTTTCATATGCTTATTTGGCACCTGTCTATCATTTTTGATGAGGTACCTGTTAAGCTCTTTGATCCATTTTTTAATCAGGTTGTTTATTTTCTTGTTGAGTTCTAAGAGTTTTGTGTATATTTTGGATAACCATCCTTTATCAGAAATAACTCTTAAAAATATTTTCTCCTAGTGGTGGTTTGTTTTTTCATTTCCTTGAAGGATCTTTTGCAGTACAGAATTTTTAGTTTTAATGAAATTCAGTTTATTAGTTGTTTCTTTTAATACCTTTGGGTTATATCTAAAAAGTCATTGCCAAACCCAAAGTCATTTACATTTTCCCTGATATTATCCTGTAGGAGTTTTATAGTTTTGCATTTTATATTTAGGTCTGTGATCAATTTTGAGTTCATGTTTGAGAAGTATGTAAGGTCTATGTCTAAAATTATTTTGTTTCTGTTGTTTGTTATTGTTTTCAGAATTGGATGTCCAGTTTTTCTAGCATCATTTGTTAAAAAGACCTATCTTTGCTCCACAGTATTTCCTTAAATTATTACATAAATAAGTGATATTACTTTTTTTCCCCTTTGTGCATTCTCCCAGTCACTATTGCAAAAATATATACTAGCAAATGCTTTTACTCCTCCGAGAACAAATGCCTCCAATGTGAGGTCAAAGATGACTGGTTCCCCAGCTGTCAATATTCAGGCAGACAATTGATCTTCTCATTTCATTTAATCTTAGTAGGTATTTCCTTTTCCTCAGCCCCAGCACTACTTAGAGAAACTAAATGTGTCCACTGTCATCAGTGCTTAGTGTAAGTGTAATATGACATGAATCAAAGACCCTTCAGGCCAAAGTAGAGACTGGTAATTTATTACTGAAGAACAGAGGCTTTTCTGAAATTTCCTTTAGTTCAGGCGGATCACTATGAATTAACTAAGCAAGAGGGCAGCAGGTGCTCACATTAAACTTACGGTCACTGGCAGCAGATAGGAGAGCAGTCTTAAAAGAATATGCAGCTGTGTGGACACCTGAACACAGCCATGCTCTCCCAGCATGATGCAGCCGGGTAGGTGGGCTAACACTCACATGCTTCAGTTAGCTCTGGTTGCAAGCATCCAAGCAAGTGAATTCTTAGTGTGGGGAAGTGTGTCTCCAAAATGATAGGTACCCGGACTCTTCAGTGAGATCATAGTCAGAGTGTCCTTTGGGGCAATTTCCCATGAAACAGAAGTCTTCCCTGGTTAATATCATCTATCATCTTCTTTGTCGCCTATCTGCAAACTGAATTTAAAAATGAGTATCATTTCTTTAGTTTTGTTAATCTAATAATAATAATGCTCTTTACAGAGAAATGAGGATGCATTAAAGTGCAGTTTGTTCACTGTGCATATTTTTTTTCTAGAAAGAACACATCATTTCAGTCTATAACAGCAGAAAAATTCACTTTTCATAGTTCTAAACTCTCTCTTCCATGTCCATGTTCCCAGATTTCTAGCCATTTCTTCCCCTGGCTATTTTTATCTTTCATCACACTAATGGAAAGTTGTAATATTTTCTAAGCTCTTGGGATATTTGCAGTAAGTTTAGTGAGGAGTCTGTCCTTTCCTCTCTCCCTCTTCCCTTTCCTTCCATTCCCTTCTCTTTCTTTTCTCTTTTCCACTGGATTTCTTTCTCTCTCATGTATTTTCAGATCAATCCACAATTGATTTGTGGCAGCTTATAATTAGATTATATTCAATAAAATAATATCAAATATGTCATAATTAAAAAACCAGTACTAAGAAAAATAAATAAAAATTTATAACTAAAATTAGAGGGGTTATTATAGTTAAACTAGAGGTTTGGTGCACAGTTTTGTGCACTGGTGGTGTTCCTTAGCCTGACCTATACCCTCTTGCAATCCAGGACCCCTCACAGGATGTTGTGCTTCTGGTTTTGGCCTGATCCCCACAGTCCAGGCCCAGGACTCCACTGGTTCAAGAATCCATGCACCAGCCCTCTAGTATGCATATAAGATCTTTGGTTAATCTCTTCCCACTCTCTTCCCTCTACCTTCCCTCTGAGATTCATCTATTCCATGTTTGCATGCCTGTGCACTGAGCATCTACCCCCTGGTGGTCAGTGCATGTCATAGTTACCAGTTGAAGGGTCAAACAGTCATTTAGCTTTTTATGTACATAGACTAGAGGCCCAGTACACAAAATTCGAGCAGGGGAGGGGGCAGGTCCCTTAGCTCAACCTGCACCCTCTCCAATTCTTGAGCCCTCAGGGGATATTCTATTGACAACCTGCAGGGAGTGGGCCTAAGCCACAGTCTGGCCTTCCTCTGCAGGAGATAACCAGGCTGATCAGGGGAAGGCACCACCTCCATCACCCTACTGCTGCTGCCACTGCTGGCCACCACAGCCACCAAGGTGTTTTCATCAACATGGATTCCAGTCCCTTCACCACAAAAAAAATGATAACTTTCTTTAGGCATTTTCAAGATGTGTCTTTCATAGGATATGACATTTCTTCCTTCCTTCCTTCCTTCCTCCTTCCTCCCTTTCTTTCTTTCTTTCTTTCTTTCTTTCTTTCTTTCTTTCTTTCTTCCTTCCTTCCTTCCTTCCTTTCTTTCTTTCTTTCTTTCTCCTCACCCGAGGATATGTTTCCATTGATTTTTAGAGAGTGTGGAAGCAAAAGGGAAAGACAGTGAGAAACATCAATGTGAGAAGAACACTTCAATGGATTGCCTCCTGCATGAGCCTTGACCTGGATGTCAGCCAGGGAGGAGCCTAGGTACATACCCTTGACCAGAATCCAACCCAGACCCTGAAGTGAGCAGGCTGAGGCTCTATCCACTGAACAAAACTGGCTAGGGAAGGATATGACATTTCTTAGCCCCTCTAGTAGTGGACCTTTGTTTTTTCATCCAGAAATAAGGTGGAAAAACCCTAGATCACCTTCTTGGATTCTTATTACCCAAGTTACCAAGAACATACAAGAAGCCAATGAGCGATCAGAAAAAGTGTTTCCTCTGCAGCTCATGTGTAGAGGTGGGACTGCAGGCATGCACAACTGGCAGGCCCTTTTCCCTGTGGGCCTGCTCGCCACTGCAGCAGCTGGCAAGCACTGTTCTGTCTGGACCTGTGCCATCCATAGCTTACCTCACCTTGTACACAGTCCCCTCTCGCCCACCTGCATGCACAGCTCTTCCTTAGCAGTCATAACATTGCAGCATCCTAACTAATTTGCATATTACCTCTTTATATATATAGACTAGAGGCACAGTGCACAAAATTCATGCACTGTGGGGGAGGAGCCCAGCCTGCTCACTTTCCAATCTGGGACCCCTTGAAGGATGTCCTACTGCCCATTTAGGCACAATCCAGGACTGCTGGGTCCCAACTGCTCACCTGCCTGCCTTCCTGATTGCTCCTAACCACTTCTACCTGCCAGCCTGATCACCCCCTAACCACTCCCCTGCCAGCCTGATTGATGCCTAACTGCTCCCCTGCCAGTCTGTTTGCCCCTAAATGCCCTACCCTGTGGGCCTGGTCACTCCTAACTGCCCTCCCCTGCAGGCATGGGTCCCCCCTAACTGCCCTCCTTTGCAGGTCTGGTCCTGCCAACTGCCCTCCCCTGCTGGCCTGATCACCCACAGCTGCCCTCCCTTGCAGGTCTGGTACTGCTAACTGCCCTCCTATGCTGGCCATCTTGTGATGGCCATCTGTGTCCACATGGGGGCAGGATCTTTTGATCACATGGGGGCAGTCATCTTGTGTGTTGGAGTGATGGTCAATCTGCATATTACTCTTTTATTAGATAGGATAGAGGCCTGGTGCATGGGTGGGAGCTAGCTGATTTGCCCTGAAGGGTGCCCCAGATCAGGGTGGGGGTTCCCTATAGCATGGAGTGGCTTGGGCAAGGGGTCTGTGGTGGTTTGCAGGCTGGCCATGCCCCCCAGCAACCCAACCGGAGGACCTGGTATCTGGGATTTATTTATCTTCTATAACTGAAACTTTTTAGCCTGGATCAAAGCCAAGCCTGCTTGCACAGCCATTGAAACTTTGTTGCCTTAAGCGGAGGCCTGGGCTGGCCAGGGTGTGTGGAACGCTTGGCTTCCTCCATTGCCAGGGACAACCCAAGCCTCCCTCGTGCTCTTTCTGCGGCTGTAGCCATCTTGGTTGGGTTAATTTGCATACTCACTCTGATCAGCTGTTGGGCGTGGCTGTTGGGCATGGCTTGTTGATGTAGCACGGGAGTGGTCAATTTAATAGGTAGGGTAGGGTAAATGAGCATATGATATTCCTCAACTTGAAACTTATATTTGCCCAAATTATATTGGCTTAAGTGTCTTGATGTATTTATGACAGAACAAAGGATCAAAAAATAAGCTTTGTCTTTTTCTCTTTTTACACAGAACTTATTTTAATTAGAATATTAATGAATACTTTTACTGTGATCTTCTGTATTGGTGAAAAGATGTTAGTGAGGCAGCAAGTATAGTTACTGTATAGGCTACCAATTCTCCTCTAGTCAGTGAAGGTAGATTATGCCTCTAACTCTAGCCAACCACCCCCTAAATTTGAAATGGAAAAAGATAGAATGTTAGATTTGGACAGGTGCTTAAATGTCTAACTCATCTGACAATGGCTTTGCGATTGGTTATAGGGAAGAAATCTGAGATGGATAAACCTGGCCCATCTCTCAGTAGTAGTGAGGACAGAGGGAAAAAAGAAAACATGGAAAAGCCTGTGATGATGGCACTGTATGCAAGTGTGATATATCTTTATAGTCTATTTGTAGATAGGCTTAACTTCAACACAGACATCCACTTATACAAGCATGTTAAACTATCCCATAAAATACGTGATGTGTGTGTATGGTGTTCTATGCAATGAATATAAAAGATATGAAAATTGTCTATCAAAGGCCACTTAGTGGATAACTTTATAATCAGTGCAAATAACAGTGAGTGGAGCACTATTTGTTTTATTACTAGACTAACATAGCCTGTGGGAAGAGTAGAGTGTAACAAAAGAAAGATGGGCCTGTGAAATTTGTGTGCTTATCTTAACATGTTAAGTGCCCAGCCTCTTTTGTCTCTAGAATGAAATTACAGTGTCAGTCACCGATGACTGACTGGACACTTAATGTGTTGAGGATAGCCATAAGTCTGTAATGATCACACAAGCAAAATTCAGTTTATAATCTATACTAAGAAAAGGGTAATATGCTAATTAGACTGGACATTTTTTCTGACAAAGCCAAGGGTGTGGTCAGCCTGCAAACTGCCTTCGGCCCCTCCTCCAGGCTGGAGAGTCCCCACCCATGCATCAGGCCTCTATTCTATATAATAAAAAGGTAACATGCAAATGGATCCTAACGGCAGAACGACCAGAACGACCACTGGACCAGTCATTATGAAGTGCACTGACCACATCTTGGTTCCTTTTCCTGGCTGGCAGGTTCCAATCACCTGATGGCCACCCACTGTAGGGGCAGGGCCAGAGAGCAGAGGGGAACAGCCAACCTCTTGGTCTCTTGCCATGGCCATCAGGCACTGATCACCTGAGGGTGAACGGGGAACTGGGGGTGAGTGGTAGCTGGGTGTCGGGCCAGCTGGGGGCAGCTGGGGAAGATGGCCCTGATCGCAGGCTAGGCTTAGGGGCCGTACCCATGCATGAATTTTGTGTGCCAGGCCTCTAGTATATATTAACAAGTAATATCTCAAGAAGATTTCAAACAACTAATGGACAAACATAAGACAGATGCCCCCAGCCATTTTTTGGTAATGGAGTATTTACGTAAGAGCAACTTAGATGACTGACAGTTTGTTTTGTGAAATGTATGCTACAATAGGGATGTGTAGAATTGACTCTACATCATTCTAATTTATTCCAAAGGCAAGATCTTTTATGCTCTAGCAGATGCCTCTTTTGCCCCGTGTCACATCACATCCACTCTTGAGCCTCTGATTCCAACCAGAGTTCTGGTGGACACTTCAGTGGTCTAACAGAGTCCCATCAAACATCTACTCCTGGTTTCTAACCCACAGCCTTCTGTGCAGGTGCGGAAGTGTGCAAGCATGGCCCTGAGATGTAAGGGAGTTATGCCTCCATTTCAACTCTCCAGAGGTAAGCTGAGGACAAATGCAATAGCCTCTTGCACTTCAGGCTGACCGTTCTGGAAAGCATGTGGTTCACTTCCTGGGAAGAACAGAGAGAGTACACACTAGTGGCAGCGTTTCTGTATTCTTCCCTTTCCCTTACTCCTGCTTCCAGTATTTACTAACTGTGTTAGGCTTTGCATTCTGGGAAACCCAAACAAAGACAGTTATCAAAAATGAGGCTTCTTTCTTTATAAGTGCAGTGAGAACTGAGATATTTCCATATAGCATGGAAATACATATATTTCCATATAGCATGAGGATGATTTTGGTGGTAGGAAACATGTTATACTGTATTGTCATTACTCTATGTGGGCTCTAGTTCCTTTAGTCATAATATCAGAAAAATAGACTCACAGCGTTTAGGGAACTGTGGGCACTAATGTAGCCCATGGTATATAGTGTAATCTGCTCATCTCTGTTTCACAGTATTTGATTGATTCTATTGTTGAGATGTGAAATATACCTTCACCAGGGAATGAGCATCAGAATAATCAGTGGTGTTTAAACATGTTGTTTTGTTTGTTATTTAATCAAAACATATATGCCGTACATAGCGAAAACAAATTATCTGAAAAAAATCATGATGAAAGATACCAATCCTGGTCCTGACAATTCTCAGCTCTAGTATATTTTCCTTAAGCTCTCCTAATCATTGCTGCAATGCTTCATGTTACTTCCATCATTTGAAATAAAATGTAACATAATTTCTAGGATTAAGAAAATGACTGCAGACTGGGATGGGAAAATTTCATCCCTTTCTAGTACTCTTCATCTCACCCAGCATATTTTGATACATTTTTTTGATGATTCCATTTGTACCTTAATGTATTATATACTCTACTCTGGAACTATAAATTCTGGAATTATTCTCTTACTCTCCACACTGTAACTTAATTGTCTTATTCTCCCTTATACCTCCTGTCCCTAGTGTGGATCTTTTATCTTCCACATTGTCAAAGTTGGTAATATTTATCTTTTAATCTGCAACCATAATTATGTCATGTATTTTGGTTATATATTCTAAAAGCTGAAAAACAATCATATTTACATTATTATATCAATGTAATTTTTTTTCATGGAATAATCAGTTATTTCTTTTTCCATGAGTCCAAAGTCATAGACCTACTTTATATGGCATTGCCAGTTTACCAAATATCAAGTTGGCCCAAGAACCTCTCTTTTAAAGTAGTTAATTCTGAGAGAAAATTATGATAAAAATGGTTGCCTAAAGAAAAACACCACATTATCAACAGGCATTTCCAGAAAATAAGTGGGGAAAAAGATGTGGAGTATTTCATTTTTTAGCAAACTTTGTATTTTTCTAATAGAATCAAAGTTCAAACTAATCTTCCAGGCTTGCCTCAAAGTATTATTTACATGCCTCCTTCTGCTATCTTTGGGTTTAGTTTGCTATTTAGTTCTTATATTCTTTTTTTAAAAAATATTTTTATTGATTTCAGAGAGGAAGGAAGAGGAAGAGAGAGTTAGAAACATCAATGATGAGAGAGAATAATTGATCAGCTGCCTTCTGCAAGCTCCATACTGGGACTTGAGCCCACAACCTGGGCATGTGCTCTTGACTGGAATCAAATCTGGGACCTTTCAGTTTGTAGGCCGACTCTCTACCCACTGAACCAAACTGGCTAGGGCTAGTTCTTATATTCTTAAGGTGCAAGGTTAGATGATAGATTCAAGACAATTTTATTTTAAAACATAGCCATTCAGTGATATAAATTATCCTCTAATAAGTGCTTTAGTTGTATCCTGCATATTTTGACAAGTTGTATTTTTATTTTCATTCAGTTTTAAGTATTTTTCATTTTTCTTGAAACTTTATCTTTGATCCATCTTGGATTATTTTCCTAATATCTTTTATTTCTCATTTAATCCATTATAGTCTGGGAACATATTTTGTATAATTTCTCCTTTTTAAAATTCCATTGAAGTTAAAAAAAAAACACACATGCTTAATATTTCAATCCTTTAAAGTTCATTGAGAATCTACCACGTATACATGAAAAGAATATCTGTTCTGCTATTATTGCTTACAGTGTTCTACAAATGACAGGTCAAATTGTTGGTAGTATAGTTCAAATCTTCTATATCCTTGCCTATTTTCTTCCCTTTTACAAATTATTGAGATGCAACATTAAATTCCCCAACTGTTTATTTTAAAGTATATATTCCGTTTCCTTTGAAGATTAAGTTAGGCTTTGTTTTCTGAGTGTGTGTGTGTGTGTGTGTGTGTGTGTGTGTGTGTATTCTGGGCACTATTTTAGGTGCACTTATTTATAACTTACAAGTTACTGGTTAATTGATATTTTTTATCACTCTGAAGTGACCCTCTTAGACTACAATAATATTTTTGCTTTATAATCTCTTAGTTGCCCACTGCATGGATTTGTGCACATTGAAAGGAAATTAATTAGAAGGTAGCCAGTGGGGTGGGACTGGGTGACATGTGCTGGACACACCCTGGAGCCAACTTCTGAGGTCCCTCCCAGGCCAACAGCACCCGGGGCAGTGCCACGGCTCAAAGGACTTCTGCGGTCACCAGAGCTCAGCAGTAAACCAGATTTGGGGCTGATAGTGCCCCAGCAACAAAATAACCCATGGTTGAAGGTGGAATCACATGGCTCCCCAAGGAATCAGGCTCCCTCCTCTCTGGTTCCAGGGGGTGTCACCTGAGAACCACTGCTGCCAAGTCACCACAGCTCGGGAACTCCTGTGTTGAATGTCTGCCCCCTGGTTGTCAGTGTGCATCATACCTATCAGCTGGTCAGACAGTCACTTAGCCTTTTATATATATAGATTTTTATCCTGTTATTAGCCATTTCACCTATATGTGGTGAAAAGTTTGCATACTATACAATTTCTATCCTTTTACTTTCAACTAATTTTTATATTTGAATGTAAAGTTTCTTTTATAGATGTAGTACAGTGCATCTTAATTTTTACTCAGTCTGTCAGTCTCTAATTGTTGGTTGGAGCACTTAAAATATTTATATCTAATGTAATTAATGACATGTTTGAATTTATGTCTACTGTTTTGCTATTTATTTTCAATGTGCGTATGTCCTTTTTGTTTCTCTATTCTTCCTTTGCTGCTTTCATTTTTAGTAAATAGTATACTATTTTAGTCTTTTGTTTTTTATAGTGTTTCAATGTTTGTTTCTGAGTTATTTTCTAATTGATTTTTCCTAGTAATTGCAATATGTAACTTTAATTATAATCTCTCCAGATTAAAATAAACTTTATCTAGTAAAATGTAAAAACCTTGATTCAGTATAGCTATATTTCTTTTCTCCTTCACAATGTTGTTATTGTAACATATATAAGTCCTAAAATCAAGATTTATAGTTTTTAATGTAGTTGTCTTTTAAATAGTTATATTTATGCAGTATTTTATGTTTATCTACCTATGTAATTATATTTCTGTTGCTCTGTAGCTCTTTATGTGGATTCAAATAACCATTTCATTTTTTCCCCAGCCAGGCAGACTTCCTTTAGTATTAACTGTAATGTAGATCTGTAAACGACACATCACCTCAGCCCTTGATTATAGAGGAATCTCTCTATTTCATCTATATTTTTTAAGTGTGATTTGATTGGATATAGAACTCTTGGTTGATATAATATTTTAAAATTATTATTTATGTTTTGTATATATCATCCTACTGGTTACCACCCTCCATTGTTTCTTCCTTTTATTTTCTTTGAAGGGAAAAGGATTTTATTTAAAAAAAATCTTTATCATTGAAAGTATTATATAGGTCCTCTTTTCCCCTCCAAAAAACCTCTTCTAGCCTGCTCCCATCCCTCCTTCTCTTTTCCCCCGCCCCACTCCACCATGCTCTCACCATCCATTGTCTGTTCCACAGGTTATGCATATATGCATACAAGTTTATTTGTTGATCTTTTCCCACCCACCCACCCTCCCCTGCCTTCCCTCTGAGGTTCAATGGTCTGTTCATGCTTTTATGACTCTAGGTTTATTTTTGACCAACAGTTTATTTGATTCATTTGATTCCATATACAAGTGAGATCATGTGATACTTATCTTTCTCTGACTGGCTTATTTTGCTCAGCATAATACTCTCCAGGTCCACCCACTCTGTTGCAAATGGTAAGAGTTCTTTCTTTTTTATTGCCCGGTAGTATTCCATTGTGTAAATGTACCATAGATTTTTATTCACTGATCTGCTGATGGGCACTCCATTACTTCTAATGAGATGTCAGATTTAAAGCTTATTGTGCTTTCCCTGTATGAGCTGACATGTTTTTTCTCTTGTTGTCTTTAGGTTTTTCTCTTTATCTTTGACTTTAAACAGTTTGACTATGATTCACCTAGATGTGATGTCTTTGTATTTATTCTACTTGGAATTCATTAAGTTTGTGATTTTTTTGTATATGTAATTTAATATTTTAAATTAAATATGGACATTTTTACCGTTTTTCTTAAAATATATTATCTCTTTCTTTCTCCTATTGTTTGAGGGTACCAATACACTTAGTTAGTATGGTTAATGGTGTTCCACAGATCTGTGACATTTTGCACATTTCTCTTTATTCTATTTTCTTTCTTTATTCTATTTCTGTTTTTCAGAATGAATTTATATTTATCTATTTTTAATTATTTGGTTCTTTACTTTGCCAATTCTATATTCTCTTGAGTCCCTTTAGTAAAATTTTATTTTAATTATTGTATCCCAAAATTTCTATTTGATTTAAAAAAATCTTTCTCTTTATTAATATTTTGTATTGAGAAGTCATTTTTCATATACTTTTAATTCTTTAAATATGATTTATTTCTTCCAGTCTTTTACTTTCTGCTAGACCTTCTTTTGTCTCCTCTATGCACTGGGCCTTATATTCAGTCAGAGATGAGAAGATAACTAGATTTTCTGTGTGCTAGATTTACTTCTTTTAATGTGATAAGATCAATCAGCTGGACCAGATCTTTATTTTGCTTTTTAAAACTATAAAACATTCAGAAAATGTAGCTGGAGCAAGATATGTACATACAAAACATGAATTTGACCAGTAACTCACATGATATAGAAATTAATTTAAAATGGATCATGGACAAAATGAAAGAGCTAAAACTATAATACCCTTAGAAGAAAATTTAGGAGTAAATCTTTATGAACTTGGATTAAGGAATGATATCTTAGATATGATACCAAAAGAATATGTTATAAAATATATAATTGGTAAATTGGACTTCATCAACATTCAACAGATTTGTGCTTTCAAAAACTATGAAATCTATGAATAAATCTTCAACATCATTATTCATTAAGGAAATGGAATCCAAAACCACAATGATGTGTCATTTCTTACTCACTGGAATGGGTTAAATATAAAAGACAAGAAATAAATATTGATGTAGATGTGGAGAAACTGCAACCCTTATACATTGCTGGTAGGTATGTAAAATAGGGTATCCACCTAAGAAAGCATACAATTGGACATGAATTTTGTACCTTAGTCACAGAAACAGTCCTGTCCTACCTGCTCTTTCTGTATCCACTTTCACTTCTTTCAATCTGAAATCGAAGTGATCTTTTTTAAATGCACTTTGGTTAGTAGTTTTACCCTTCAACTTTAAACTTTTCAGTGTTTTCCATTGCTCTGAAGATAATGAATAATATTTTTGACAAGATTTTACAAGGATCTGTAGGGTGAGAAATCTACCTGCTTCTTATCTTCAACTCTTTCTGTAGTTCTTCCTGCTCTAGCATCCCTGCCCTTCTTCCAATTTCTCAAAAATACTTCTTTCAACCCAGTTCTTTGATCTACTGTGTCCTCTAACTTAAATGATTCTCCTGTCTCACTGAAGTGCTTCCTTTACTGTTTTCCTATTCCAGCACAGTCAGTTCTTCAGGAAGCCCTCGCTGGATGCCCTGAATGTCCATTTCACTGTGGCCTTCCCATTCTTCTCTTCTATCATGGTTTTGACTCGGGTTATTTTTGTTTTGTCTGTCAACCACAAGACAGAATAAGGACCATATCTGTTTTTGTTTCACCATTGTATGCACAATGGTCGACATTTAATCAATAATTGTTACGTAAATGGACTCCCTCAAAGCAGTCCCACATGTCATTTAACATGGCCCAGGCTGAACTAATAATCTCTCCCTTTATAATCAATAAGAATAAATGCCTCTTAGATGATTTTGGCAATTGAGAGATGTGCTAAAAAATAAGAGATTTAATTTTGACATATAGCTCATTTAAAAATTTTAGCCAAAAATAGCAGGCAGTTTTGGAATTTATTTGGTATCAGTAAAAACAAGAAGTTTTATGTGCAGTGACAACTCTTGAATCTCCAGGCCTATAAATATAAAGGTGTTTGCAATTGTCAAATAGGCTAAGTTATGCTGCAATAACATTAACTCCAGACTGTCAATGACCTAACACTAAAATGTTCATTTCTCACTCATGCTGTACACCTAATACACTTTGAAGGGACTCTGCTCCACATAGTTACTAAGGAAGCCAGACTGACTGACGTCTGGGGGCCGTGGCAGAAGAGAATATGTGAGGAAATCAAACCTGCTTTCCATGCTTTGACTTAGAAGTGACAGTCATCAATTCTGCTCATAGCTCATTGGCTGATTACAGTCACATGAGTCCATACAACTGCTTGAAATCTAGAATATCTTAAAAGAACACATCAATATCATGAATAGTAATTGTCTCTGCTGCAATATTCATTGTTAAAGTGAAGTATTCACTGATCCTTTAAATTGAGATGTTTCAAGTAAATATTGAGCAAAGTATAACCAAATGTATGCATAACTTGTGTGCACATCTACTCTGTGTATTTGCATGTGTAATGGACCAGGCTTAATCTCTGCTTATTGACTTTCCTTCCAGGTCAAGGGACTAAAGTGTAGCTGAAACTAAGTTTCAAATTGAAGTCTCTTATGTTTTGGCTGACTGAGATTTTTCAGAGGAAATAGAAAGAGTCGTCATAATGTTTCAATCATTTGGTATCTTGATACATTTCCCTGAATTTTTTTATTGAAGCATTCTTTAAAATTCTATAGATTTTTCTTTTTTTACTTCCTTAGTGTTGGATATTTTAGTGTTTTGAGATGTTTCTGCTATTTTAGCCTTTGATTTTCTGTGAATTTTTGTTAAGTTTTATTTACATTTTTCATTCTATAAATATTTTGCCAGGAGGCTTGGTGAGTTGGGCAAAGCAAAAATTTCGGGTAATTAGACAATGGTCTGTATTGTCCTAAACCTTGTTACTATAATTCTAGAAACCTGTTGCAAGAAGATTCCTGCAAGAATAGGGCTTTCTTGGGCCTATTCCAGCAAAAATAGGGCTTTCTGCAGCTAGAGCAAAGACAAGCTTCGCTCCCATCTCCACTGCCTCACTCCCTCCCATGTCCTCTGCCTCCCTCCCTCCCTTCTCAGCTGCCTCACTCCTTTCTTTGCTGATTCACTCCCTTTTACAGTGCTTGGCTTCCTTCTACTGGCTTTCTTCTATGCTGTCTGCAGTCTTCGCTCTGTGCCTGCAAATGCAAATTAACTGCCATCTTTGTTGGGTTGATTTGCATACTCGCTCCTGATTGGGTGGAGGGCATAGGAAAAGCATGGTCAGTTTACATGTTTGCCTATTATTAGGTAAGATGGCTTTATTACTTTAATTGAGTGACCTTGAACATTTTCTTAACTTAGCTCTGATCAGTTTTCTTTTATGTAAAATGGTTTTATAATAACTTCCTCAAGGTTTATCCTTTTTAAAAAATAGGTGCTGCCCTGTCCAGTTTGGCTCAGTGGATAGAGCGTAGGCCTGCAGACTGAATGGTTCTAGGTTCAATTCTGGACAAGGGCATTACCTTGGTTGCAAGCACATCCCCAGTGGAGGTTGTATAGGAGGCAGCTGATCGATGTTTTTCTCTAATCAATGTTTCTAACTCTCTACCCCTGTCCCTTCCTCTCTGTTAAAAAAAATCAATAAAATAGCCGAGACTGGTTTGGCTCAGTGGATAGAGCGTTGGCTTGCGGACTGAAAGGTCCCAGGTTCGATTCTGGTTGGGGGCATGTACCTTGCTTGTGAGCACAACTCCACTGTGGGGTGTGTGGCTGATCGATATCTCTCTCTCTCATCAATGTTTCTGACTTTCTATCTCTCTCCCTTCCTCTCTGTAAAAAATCAATAAAATATATTAAAAAAATCAATAAAATAAATTAAAAATAGGTGCCATTAATTTATGTAAAATACATAACAGAAAGTTTGGCACATAATAGCCACCAAATAAATGTCAATTTCCTATTATTAGGCTGCTAATCAGAGAGTGTATGGTAAGATAGGGAAGTCCTAAAGAACTGGAATGAAATTCATGTATAATCATATAATTATATATATAATGGATAAAAGCAAAACGTTGTTTAATGTTTCTCAGTGTCATTTATTACTCTGACACTGGAAATGAGTGGCTGCTTGACCCTGCTGTCCTAGAAGTCATTGGAGCACAGGCATGGAAAGTGTGCTTCTGCAATCAGACTGAGGTATTTGTTCACAGCCAGAGGTACCACTCAACTTGTTGATGACCTTCTAATTTTAGGTGTGGGGCAAAGGTAGGAATGATGCAATTGGGGGAATGTTGAAGTTTTTCTCCTTGAATGAGCAACCAAGTGGACATTTCAGAACACCAAGACTTTATTTGCCATCCAAAGTAATAATAACAATTAAAATGCAGCCATCTCTACTCTAGTTTCAGCCCTGTATGCATGAGAAGTCATCTAAGTTTTATATGTGCTACCAACCATTTAGGGGTTGGAGACATGAAGAATTTTGCTTGCAACAGGTCACATACTTTTTAAAAAATTTTTCTTTATTTTTTAAAATATATTTTATTGATTTTTTACAGAGAGGAAGGGAGAGAGATAGAAAGTCAGAAACATCGATGAGAGACATTGATCAGCTACCTCCTGCACACCCCACAGTGGAGATGTACCCGCAAGCAAGGTCCATGCCCCCGACCGGAATCGAACCTGGGACCTTTCAGTCCACAAGCCAACGCTCTATCCACTGAGCCAAACCGGTCTTGGCAAAAAATTTCTTTATTGATTAAGGTGTTACATATGTGTCTTTATTCCCCCACAACCCTCTCCTGCTCCCCACTCATGCCCTCACCCCCCTGTTGTCTGTGTCCATTGGTTAGGCTTACATGCATGCATACAAGTCCTTTGGTTGATCTCTCCCCCTTCATACCCACCCTCCCCTACCTTCCCTCCAAGGTTTGATGGTCTGATCAATGTTTCACTATATCTGGAACTGTTTTTGTTCATAAGTTTATGTTGTTCATTATATTCCACAAATGAGTGAGATCATGTTATACTTATTTTTCTCGGAGTGGTTTATTTTACTTAGCATAGTGCTCTCCAGTTCCATCCATGTTGTTGCAAATGGTAGGAATTCCTTCTTTTTTTAATGCAGCATAGTATTGCATTGTGTAGATGTACAGGTCACATACTTTCAAGGAGGAGGGTATACTGGCTGTTTTTGTAATCTCTCCTGGGACAGAATTGAATGATAGTGGTGACAGCAGATCACTCCAATTTTCATCCTTTGGGGCAGGTTTAATAGACAAATCTTACTATAATTTTTGGTAATAATCTTAAATTACAAACTGTCTCTTTTCCAAATAGAGATTTTTCTCCTTTATTGAAAATTTGCAAGCTTTAGGAATTCCATTCATGATAATGAAAAATGAAAATTCACCTTTCTAAGAAAGATGCATTTGTTAGTATAAGTTTATTTAAACAAAAGAGCATGTATTAATTTCACTGGTTTTCCCTGAGAAATGAAGTAGCATCTGTTGGATAGTGAGGATAACGAACTTGATGGTTCAGAGTCTCCTTGGACACTTTCTTAATTCCTTTAAATCTAAATATCAAATTTCTCCTTTGTAAAAGGAAGACAATGGTAGAACATTCTGCGATGGTAATAAGAGGAATCCTTTTTCTAGTGCCTGGTACAAAAACAGGTAATCACTACATGTTAGTTAACTCCTATTAGAACTAACAGTAATAAAGAAAATACACCACCAATACCACCATTTGGTTTATACTAAATTTCTACAGTAGGCAATGAGTTTTTAAGTAGCTCAGAAAAATAATCTCACTTTTACAATTTGGAGTTTATGTGACCTATTGAGTTAAATAAATACCTACTTAGATCTCATATTAATGTGAATCATCAAGAGTTGACTATATATATATTTGTTACGATGAAACTCATACACGTGTGTCATCTAAGAATGGCAAGTAATGATTGGATAAAGGTTATATTACACAGTTATTGATTTTATTAAATGATGAAAATATTTTTGGAATTCATAGCTTAACACCAATTATACTCAATAACATATAGTGTCATTATAGCTGTTTCAAGTTTGAATTCAAAGCTTATGTCTAAGCTACCCCTTTTATTCTTTGGACAATGATATTAACTTTGGCTTTTGAATATTTCCATAATATTTTGAAGAAAATATTACAAATTCTGAAGAAGTTCTAGGAAGCTTCAAAAGCTGTCTTCAAAGAAGTAAAATTATTGAGAAGCCTCAAGCTAAATATTTTTGATATAGTTGCCACCTTTTGGCATATTAATTTTGGTGGGTGTAAATGCACATTTATAACAGGTTTTATATTACTGTATTTTAATGATGTTTTGTAGTTTATGCTCAGTTAATGTATTTTATTAAAAAAGGGAAACTTTCTTTCCAGACTGTTGTTATCAGGATTTTAATGTATTAGTTTTTAATCCCCAGACTAGATTTTTTTTAAATGAAGAAATGAGCTTACATAATTATTTATATATCACATGAATAATTATTTCTGAATTATAATTTATTCAGTGATACATCGGGAATAATCTATTAAACAAGCCATAACATCAATGAAACATTTTCTTTTTTTCCTAAAAGATTAAATAAATGAAGAGTAATACCAATACCAAGAGACATGCTTTTAAATAAATTACATTCATTTTGCTTTTTACTAGACATAAAGTTTCATTAGAGGTAAACCAGTGAGTTATTTACTCAGGTAAGATACTTTTCATTCTTAGCTGTTACTATTGCAGAAATTGTATTTGAAAGTAGATAAGGCAAAAAAAAATATCTAGGGATTTATTTTTTAACTGAGATTAAAATGAACCAAATATATATAAAATATCAAGAGCAAATTATTTAAAACCAAGAACATCCAATTAACTTAGGTATCTTATTTACCTTTATTGTTGAAAGTATTATAGATGTCCTGCTTTTTTCCCCATTGACTCCCCCCCCGCAACTCTGCACAATTTGGCATAACCTAGTATTGAATCATCTGATATTTAAGGGAGAGATTCAGGGCTGGGGGCTCTTGGGGCGGGAGCAGGGATCACTGTGCCACCCCATTCCGTCCACGTGTGAACTGTCTTTCAGGATTACAAATCACTAAAGGCAGATAGAGTCATCTGTGCTCTGTTTGAGGAAGACATTTGCTTTCTTCTGTGTCCTATTTACAATTCCACTGGGTTCATAAAATGGTCAGATGCTACAGCGCCACGAACAAACTACAGTGCTTTTAATAGAGCCATTCATCTGCTCCTTTCCAAGGGTAGTGTTCTCTCTCCAGGGAGGGTTCTCAGATAATAAGAGGAAAATGAATGCCAGTTGAGCACCTGTAATCAAATTACTCTTAATCCCCTCAACTCTTGTCAGATATTGAGCTCCTCATATCGTTTCATAGGTGGGCATTTTACAGACCCCTATGGTGTAATACAGTTAGTTTCCTTTCTCGCTTCCCTTTCTCTTTCCTGTGCTCCAGCCCCCATCTATCATCGCTGAGTAAATCCTGTCAGAAGGAAAGTCCCAGCCGTTCAAACAGTCAGACACTGTGCCAGCCTCGTCTGCCTGTGCACCTGTCACTTCCCGGCATTCAGCGTGTGAGGAAGGGGGCCAGGAGAACATTTATGGAATGGATGTGGGCAATGTGCCCAGCCTGTCAACAGACACAGTGTGGCCTTAGCCTGGGTCCCGGTAGTATGCTACTGCTCCTGAAAAGATTTAGTCTGCCCCACCCCCTCCCCAAAGAAGGACCGATATGTTTAAAATGCTTGCTGCTTCAAACCCAAAGCAGGCCATAATTTAGTCCAGACTCTCACCCAATGTGTCACGTGTAACAAAACAAGCGCGGTACAAAGCACAGAGCTCTTGAGTGTTTCAGCTGCTCCATAACTCATCCTGCTGTAAAGGCTGCAGAGGGAATTTGTAGAACGGGGTGAAGTGTTCCATTTCATTTGTATTGTATCACTTGGGATCTGAGATGAATTCAGGATGCAGCTGCACACATGCCTGGAATTTCATTGATTTTATTGTGTTGGTTGGGACTTATATATGCTTTATGTTGTGTGTGTTTTTTAAATCTCATTTTAATTAAATATAACCCAGGCACAACACCTAGCAAGTAATGATGGTACACAGTGACTAAGGAAAGTATAACACTGAAGGTATTGCGGTATTTTTAAAATTCTTTGTCAAATAAATTTTACAATAAGAAACCACGAGTTCAGGATATGTGCAAATCTAAAAATTGTGTCATTGTATGAAAATAATGCTTAATCTATATGCTGAAACTATCTGAAAAATCAGATAAAACTCATTTAACAGTTACGATAAAATGAATGTTAGTCTTAAAAAAATGTCTACCTCAATGGTTTATTATAAGGACAAGTTAAAATACTCTCCATCAGAAAAATATGCTCATTAAATCAGCTGCAAATTGATATGCTTCCTGTTTTTTGTCCACTCTGAGCAATATAATCTATTTATCTACCTATCTATCTACCTACCTACCTACTTACCTACCTATTAGTTACTAAGAGCCAGGCACTGTACTAAGCTCTGGATTAAAATAGTAAATGAAACAGCTACCACTCTATGCTTCTGGTGTTTAGGTCTCAGATTTTCTAAGTATTTACAGCCAGTAAATGTGCTTATACATATAAAAAAAATTACGTATATGGATTTATTTTAACCAACAATTTATATGGACTCTAAATGTTTGTAGAATATGAACAAACCATGATAATAATGTCAATATTTCACTATATTTCCTTTTATAAAAGCATTCAAAGTTTAATATGAAGGTTATTCCCTCTGTGGACCTGGTGATAACCCCTTTGCAGAACATGTAAGGCAATGATATCTTTGCTATTTGGATCTTGAGTGTCCTATTTTGTTCTACTGAGAGGCTTCTTTGTGTCTCTAATCCAGTATTTTTCAAAATGTATCATTATCTATCCAGTAATCACTTCTTCCTTATTTCTTGCTGGCAGACCGATCCTTGACTTTGTTCACCCTTCGAGTGTGCATTTACTTCTGGAAAAGCAGGTCTGGAGGAGAATCTAGTGGATCAATGGCTTAATTTTCCATTATAATTGATTAGCCAATGTATGATCATGTGACATAATTCTGGCCAGTGAGATGTCAGGACAATTCTGGGAAAATTTTTCTCACTTATGAAAGATACAAATGTTATCTGCTCGTGATTCATGGCACTGAGCTATCCATTTGAGAACCTTGATGAGAACAAACCTAAGATAACAAGTCACAACTCTGGGAAGGGAATAACACATAGATAGAGCCTGTGTTTTTTAAGATACATTAGCTTATCCAGTCCATGCCTTTTGTTATGTAAGATAATGCACATACTTACTGTGTACTTTGCTGACTAAGTTTTCTGGTATGTGTAGTCAAAATATATTCTAATTCACACACCTTTCTTTAAAGATATTTGAGATTTCAAAATATAATGAATGTCATGACTAAGATTGAATCAACCCAATTTTGAACCAGAAAGAAATATGTTTCTATTTTGATTATTTATTACCATTGTCAGAACTGAGACTACTTGCTTGCCATAAGCTCTTACTCCTTCAGGTGTGTGAAAAGTAAACAACAAGACAGAGCACTTCTAATATTATACCTGTGCCATGTTTTGTTCCCAACTACACATGTTACACTTTTGATACTCTTCCAACTGCTGTCTTAGAGAATTATAGTTCTAATATGTATTCAGGTGTGTTGTTTCTAGGAATTCTGGTGATGAGATGGATGTTTCAACTCTTTTGATAAGTTACATCCCACTAGAATTAAAAATAGAGTTCCATGTTCACCTCAAAATCCTCAGCTATGTACAGCTTACCTGAACCTGTATAAGCTGAGAGCTTGTGGCTGCTGTCTTCCCCACTATATGGGGAAGATCTAGGGAAAAAATAAGCCAAGTCAGAGAACAGTATTACCAAGATGGAAAGTCATATACTCCTGTGGATATTTTTGAACCAATAGATTAAGCTCTCCCTAAAGCTCAGTCTACTACTAACTAGACCTTTTCAGTAATACAGGTTGAGTTATAATTGTTATGGTAGACAAAATAATGGCCCCTCAAAGATGCCCACACCTTTACTCCCAGATTAGTGAATATATTATGTTATGGGGCAAAAGAGACTTTGCAGATATAATTAAGAGTACAAATTTTTCAGAGAAAGAAATATCACATGATCTCATCTATTTGTGG
Source organism: Lasiurus cinereus (assembly GCA_011751065.1). Lineage (NCBI taxonomy): Eukaryota > Metazoa > Chordata > Mammalia > Chiroptera > Vespertilionidae > Lasiurus > Lasiurus cinereus. The sequence continues at coordinate 2,918,999 of JAAGEH010002531.1, forward strand.
ACTATAATGAACAACATAAATTGGTGAACAAAAATAGAATCAGAGTCACAGATGCATTGAATAGACTGTCCCACCTATGAGGAAAGACGGGGAGGCGGGGAGGAGGACGTGAGGAAGTAAGAGATCAACCAAATGACTTGTATGCGTGCATATGAGCATAACCAATGGACACAGACTGCAGGGGGTTGGGTGATAAGGGCAAGTGCTGGGGGTTGGGGCCAGCTGGGAAGAGGTCAATGGGGGCAAAAGGAGACTTATGTAATGCATTAAACAATAAAGAATTTACATTTTTTTAAAAGTACAGATCTTAAGAAAAGGAAGATTATTGGATTGTATGTGTGCACCTCATTTAATCACATGAGCCCTTACACGCTGAGGACCTTCTCTGGTTAGAGTCAGAAGACTAATGTAGCTGAAGGAGGAAGTCAGAGAAATTCCAAGAGAAGGGTTCCATCGCTGAGATGTAGGGCCCCACATGAAGAACCAGAATGGTTGCTAGGAATTAAGGGTGGCCTCTAGCTGAGGACTAACAAAAAAACAAACAAAAAAAACCACAAGGACCTCAGTCCTACAACACCAGGAATATTCTGCCCACAGCTTGACTCAGCCTTGAGTGAGTCTCCTCCACTGCCTTCTCACTAGAGCCCGGTTCAGGGATATTAGTCAAAACAATGTAGCCTCTGACCTCTAGAAATGAGAGATAGCAAATGTGTTGCTGTAAGTTGCCCTGTTTGTGGTAAGTGGTTCATGGCAGCAGTAAAAAATGAATCTAGTTACTCAATAGGATAGTTGATTCTTCCAAAAAAAAGAGTGTCTTGGTGAATATAATATTGTTTTTAGACTCAAATATATTGCAACATTGGGTGGGGGGGGGGAAAGATATATATATAATTTTCTTTTGAGTATAAGGTAGCCACCATGGACTTGGTGAAAAAAACATAAATTTTGTTCTGAAATATATTTGAGTTTCTAGAAAGTTACGGTTGGTTTTTGTTTGTCACTTTTTGGTAGAAAAGTTGAGACCTTGACAATGTGCCCAGGTCGACAAGAAGTGAACTTTATAGGGGGTGGAAATAGAGAGAAGAACAACATATTGTAAGTACTGATTTGACAGCAGAACTTGTTGCAGGGATGACTGATCACATTAACGGGTCAGAGGTGAGTTAATCAGGAGGTCCAGGCTCACACACAGTGCCGGGCAGGTGAAGGTCCCGAGGAAAGGAAAGTCGATGAAAAGGGACCTGGCAGAACCAAAGGAGGACAAGACCTCTCAGTCTGACTAGGTGGCTTTGGAGGGAAGATTTTAACTATAAAAATAAGCTGGGGAAAGGTGGGGATAAAAATCTAGGAAATTAGATTTATAAATCTAAAGAAAATAAAAATATATATTTAGAGAGAACACTTGGAGAAAATTCAAGTTATGTCAAGTTAGATCTTAAATCTATGTTACAATTAGCAAAACAAAGTATTGTCAACCAAGGATGCTCATGGATGCTCATCTGAAATGTTCATATTGGTGCTCAAAATTTTTACTGGAGGTCAATCATCCAGGCCTGCCCTCAGCTGCTCAGTCTTCAGGCCCTTGCAGGGAAGCAAAAGCATTTGCCCTGAATCACATCATTAGCATAAGCTATCAAAGTAGTACATCAACTGGTGTGCTACTAGAATTTTTTTAAATACACAATACCTAACTATTTAGTCAGAGGCACTGACCTCTTTTCCCTTAGATTGTCAAATAAAAAAAATGATAATAGCCTACACAACAATAACCATCTGCTGTGAATGAATCAAAATTATATACTCTTTTTTTTGTCAGATGAGCAAAGTATATTTCTTGATGTGCCACAGAATTTTAGTAATTAGTCTGTGTGTGCCAGCCAAGAGATGAAGAAGATTGAAAATCACTGATCTAAACCCAAGTCTCAATCTTACAACAACAATATTATAAGGCATCATATTCCAAGGGTCAGAGCTCATCTTCCAGGAACTGACCAAGGGCCAGTCCTGAAAAAAGGTCATTCTTGTGAATATGCAGGGTTTGAACCCAAGCCTGTTGAGTTCATTCTTCCCTGCACAGGATATTTTTTATCAGAGCCCTTGGGTTATGGCCCATGGGATTATATGAAGACTGATGGGACACAATTTATGAATCAAGTTCACAAGCCGTGACTGAATCAGGAATAACTGTGACAAGAACTCCCTTCATTGGAGCCAGTTTCTGCCAGAGGAAATTTATTTTTTGTGCAGAGAAAGAGAAGCAAAGAGAAAATGTGTTCTGTGGGGCCATCACCTTTACCCAGGTAGAGTCTGTAATCCTACTATTATCATGAACTAGAAACTCAGTTTTTCAAATGCCACCGAAGCCTACCAAAACCTCTGCAGCATATTCAGAGGTTATGGGAATTAGCTCATCTCTCTCTATGCTTTCTGTTCTTTTTCACATCATAATCCACAAAGAATATAGCATTTGTATGGCACACTGAACAGGAAAGGCCCCTGTTAGCCAGGAGACACCAGCTCAAGGGCTGCAGATGCCTTAGGTCCTGCAATTTTAAGAGGGTCCATAAGTTGTACATATCCAAGATATTACTGCTTACCAGGTTTGGGAGCAATAGCACATTCTGAGGGTTTGCCTCATATTCTTTGACATGACAACATCTGCTCATTCTACAGCAACATCCCCTCTTAGTTAAACATCCTATCTTGCTCATACAAGGAAATAGAGGTATGAATTTGATGATTTTTTCCTTCTATTGGAAGAGGTAGTGGTTAAATTGGGAACTACTGAGGAATCCCCTTACGGCTAGGCTTGCAACGCTTCCTCCCCTAAAGCCAGGCCTGCAAACTATTAAAGAAGGGGGAGGGGAAGGTTCAGAATCAGGGTTAAAAGTGTGAACCTGCCTCTGATTAACTGCAATCTTGAGCCTCTTATCTTCGGCCAGACCACAACACCTGACCTGAGTTTGTTAGGCTAACTAGGTCAAGCAACCTTACTAGGAACCTCCTGGGTTAGCTGGTCCCTTGCTGCCTGAGAACCAATTAGAGATTGCCGAGTCAGCATCTATGAGCCAATAGGGGAAGGCAGAATGGGTATAAAAAGAGGGACTGCCCCTTTGTCGGTGCTTTTACCAGGTGAGCCCCGGGCAGCCCGGCGGCCAGGCCCCGCCTGACATGCCACTATCACGTCCCGGGAGATACAGACGGCCATGCGCCTGCTGCTGCCTGGAGAGCTAGCCAAGCACACCGTGTCAGAGGGCACCAAGGCCGTCACCAAGTACACCAGCTCCAAGTAAGAGTGCCCAGGAAATGCGAACCACTTTCAACCCACCTGGGACGATTGCCAACAGCTGGTGAACTGTGTGGATTGCCAAGGGGGCATCATCGTGAGCGGCTCCAGGGACAGAACGGCCAAGGTATGGTCTTTGGCCTCAGGCTGGCTTGGCCAGTGCTTACACACCATCCAGACTGAAGACCGACTTTGGTCCATTGCTATCAGCCCATTACTCAGCTCTTTTGTGACTGGGATGGCTTGTTGTGGGCACTTCTCACCCCTGAGAATCTGGGACCTCAACAGTGGGCAGCTGATGACACACCTGGGCAGTGACTTTCCCTCAGGGGCTGGGGTGCTGGACCTCATGTATGAGTCCCCTTTCACGCTCCTGTCCTGTGGCTATGACACCTATGTTCGATACTGGGACCTCCCAGCCAGCGTCAGGAAGTGTGTCATGGAGTGGGAGGAGCCCCAAGACAGCACCCTGTACTGCTTGCAGACAGATGGGAACCACTTGCTGGCCACAGGTCCCTCCTACTACGGGGTTGTACGACTGTGGGACCAGCGCCAAAGGGCCTGTCTACACACCTTCCCGCTGACGTCGACACCCCTGAGCAGTCTGGTGTATTGCCTGTGTTTCATCACCAAGCATCTCTATGCAGCGCTGTCTTACAACCTTCATGTCCTGGGCTTTCAGAACCCATGACAGGCAGGGCCATCCCAGCTGTGGGCCAGGGAAGCCAGCTACTCAGGGACCTCTCTTGCTTGGAGGGTGCAGTGATGATGCTCCCCACCTGCACCCACAGTGCTTGTCTGCCGTAGTCACCCTAGACTCTGTCATCTGGGCACAAGCCCTAGGACATGGGACATCTGCCCAAAAGGCCGAGCTGATTGCCCTAACTCAGGCACTCCTATGGGGAAGAGGAGCCAGGCTGCGGCGTCAGCTAAGGTTTGAGCCCAGGTTCCAGTTAGGTGAGCCCAGATTCGAATCTGTAATAAATTTAGGCCCGTTTGAATTCGGTTGGTCTTTGTGGTCTGTCTTGTGGGGACTCGCTCCGTTACGAAGACAGTATTTTTCTGGCACTGTGCTAGGGGAATTTGTGTAGGTCATGAAGGGATAACTTGCTTATTTTTGTGCATGGTTCCAGGGGCTGGCTTAGTACTAGGGCAATAGCAATGAAAGAACCTATGTCTATCTTCAAATAGTTCATATTTCATTGGGGTGGGAGGAGGGGTATGTAGAAGACAGACTGTTAAAGTTTAATGAATTGTACTCTAGTGGCTGGCACAAAACTATTGGGTGGGAGGAAAGACATCTTGACATTTGTCTTGTCTAAAATAATGACATTGCATTCTTTTAACAAGTTACTTTGGGTTCTCTTTCTAGTCATGGACTTTAGGGTCTGGAAAGCTTAACAAAGATAAGGCTGAGACACCTTGGAAGATGCCTGCTGCCCGTGGACAGTGAAGAGTCCCTTGAAGCACAGAAGCCCAGGACTCTACCCAGTTAGGAAGGATAAGACTGTGACTATGACTCATATGCCTCAGCCAACACTGCCTCACCAGAGCATTGCAAGATCTAGTCTCATATTTAACCTTCTTAAGCCCAACATGTGTTGAGCAACTCAATGTGTGAAAACTAGAGGGAGAACTTCAGGAATATTATCTCTGAGGTTGACATGGACTTCTCAATCACAAGCATATGTGTAAAAATGCACCTTTGAAAATGTCTCTAAGTTAATTTAATTTAGCTCTTCAGGTCATTTCAGCTGATGGTGGGAAACATAATTCTGTCAATTCAGCGTAAGCTAAAACTCAAACTCATATAAACATGCACCTTAAACTCAGTCAGTTCAGAATTTTAAAAAGCTCTCAGGGCTCCTGTTCAGCAGCATTATAATTCCCCATCCCTTCATGGTGGCCTCTTAGTTCAGAGGAGACAAATGAAAGGGACTGTATCAGGGTTCCCATGGGAGGGCTCCTCCTAGTCACCCTCTGAATCCTGGACATCCTTGAGATGTAACTCATCTCTTTCAGTCATCGTTTTTGTGCCGTAATTCCCACAACTCATGTCTGAGATGCACACATTCTGCATCCTCCTGATTAATACCACCACATACTCTCCTATTAAAGATCAGAACAAACTGATACATTAAATTGCCATTGTGACTTGACCCTTTGTCTTCTGATATCCCCTCTCATCCCTTTGTAAGTTCTAGGCATCTTGAGTTGCATCACCCATGAGAACTGAAATATTCATTCTTGATTACATATCTGATGTTTCAGTACCCCTTCCTTTCTATACCCAGCAGCTATAGGTTGGTTGGCCAGGAATCCCTTGATCCTTCCTTTTATATATTTTATTGAGTTTTTACAGAGAGGAAGGGAGAGAGATAGAAAGTCAGAAACATCGATGAGAGAGAGACATCAATCAGCTGCTTTCTGCATGCCCCACAGTGGAGATGTGCCCACAAGCAAGGTACATGCCCCCAACCGGAATCGAACCCGGGACCCGTCAGTCCGCAAGCCGACGCTCTATCCACTGAGCCAAACCAGTCTCGGTGATCCTTTTAACTAGGGAAAGAATTGAAAGCATTCTGAGTGAAGACTGTTGATAGGATGTTCTGGGAACACAGGTTAGACTACACTAAATAGCTTCTGAATTCTGAGGGAAAGCATTCTAGCCTTATCTTACCTGTGCTCTTATATTAGAAACTTATTTTTCTCCCATGCAAAAGAAGCTCATTGCAGTGAAGCTCAACAAATTGCTTAGGGCATAGGCGAGAACTACTGTGATTGCCATTAGGGAGTTAATAAAATGTGTGAAGAATTAATAACATGGTGACAATATGGTGATTGTGCACTAATCTCACTGCAGGTTATAATTATACATTGAGCATATATATGTAACAACCAAACTAAAAGGGACCATGCATTTAAATGAATTATTCTGTAACAGAAGTGTACATAGGTTTAAGCTAAATTATGAGCAATATACACGTAGGTCTTTTAGTGACTGCTCTGGCAACTATGTTGCTTTGCTGCCAGTACTGGGTGCTGGACATACAGAGAGGATCTGCTTTCTAAGATGTTTTTCTTTCTTTAGATCAGCAAACTCACTAGTCAACAGAGCCAAATATCAACAGTACGATTGAAATTTCTTTTGAGAGCAAAATTTTTTAAACTTCTTCTAAAGCCGCTTCTTCAAAATAGACTCGCCTAGGCCATGGTATTTTCTGGAAGAGCCACACTCAAGGGGCCAAAGAGCCGCATGTGGCTTGCAAGCCGTAGTTTGTTGACCACTGCCTAGATCAAGAGTTTGCAACCTTCTATATATGTAAAAAGCCAGCCACAAGAATGCTGTAACAACTGAACAATTGGTCACTATAACATCCAGTACAGCCAGCAAATGGCCAGTCTTGGGTAGGGCTGGCCAGCCAGCCTCCCGGGTCCCACCCCCATTACCTGATCGCCCCCATTACCCCAATAGGGGGCATGGCTGGCCAACCTCCCCAATTAGGGGCAGGGCTGGCTGGCCAACAACCTATGGCTCTTCCCCCTGTCCGACCCCAGCCTCAATTGCCCCCCCCCCCACGCAAGGGGGGGACAAGTCAGGCCACCCCTCCCCACAGCCGCTCCCCCCCCTCTGGCCCCTGATTGTCCGCCCCATTTGGGGGCAGAGCTCACCAGACCACCACCCACAGCCTCTTCTCCTGGCCAGCCCCACCCCTGATTAGCCCCCACCACCCTGATTGGCATTTGACCCCTTCCCCCAGCCAGCTCTGCTCCCAATTGTGCCCCCCCTCTGATCAGGGGCAAGGACAGAAGCTACCGACCATGGCCCCTTCCCCTAGCAAGCCCCAACCCCAATCGCTCCCCACACCAATAGGTGGTGGGGCCCGCCAGCTAATTGCCTGCGGCCTCTCCCTGCCAGCCAGACCCCTCCCATACATGAATTCATGCACTGGGCCTCTAGTGTTTTATAAAAGGCCAGTCAGTAAACAGGTGAGGCTTTGTAGGTCATGCTGTCTCTGTCACAACCAATCATCTCTGCCTTTGGAGCATAAAGCAGCCAAAGAATGACCGCATTCCAATAAAACTTTATTTATAAAACTAAGGGGCTGGCTTGGTCTGAATTGCCATCATTTGCAGACTCTTCCCTAGATCTGAAAGCAATCCTTTTCCAATTTTGTCCTCCTTGGACAAAAGGATTAGGAAAAGTGTGTTTGGGAAACATATTCATTAATTATACGTACTTTTCAATGCTCATGGCCAGGCTGCATCTCTCTGGTTCCATTCTATAACTCACATACCAGCATAATGTTCACTACATAGGAGGTATTTAACTTCTTTTTTTAAAAGGAATTATGAACTTTTTTCTCCTATTCTATACAAATGAGGACACATTTGCCTCTTCTTGACAAGTGCCTGTGGTCAAGGGCAAACCTAAGACATGGACTACTTCTCAGTGGGGAGGTAACAGTCATTAGTGTTGACAGCAAGAACATTCTCTAGGCAACAGATTAGATTCTAAACATGACACTTTCAAATGCTGGGCTTGGATCTTTTCCAAGGTTGACTATTTTCAAGTATGTTTTCTTTATAAATATCTTAAAATATTTAACACCTAATAATTGTTATGAATAGTATTGTTTCATGCCAGTTGTGTTCAGCCATTTTTCTTTTGAGAGGGTCTAAATGATGTCAACTATGGTTTCATTAACCCTAAAGTATGGAGCTGAAGCTTCCTCCAAAATTATCTTTCCCACCTTTGTTTGCTCTAATTACCATCGCTCTTACTAGCACATTAGAGGGCATGCAAAAATACATTCTGTCTCATGTATCCATCCTAAAGATATATCTATTTGTAGGTGAAATTGCAAACAATTTTGTTATTTTAGTTATCAGCAGGGCTGTAAGTTCTGATGGACTGCAAGATATTTAAATGCCAGCACTTTATTCAGGGGAAATACTGACACTTTCTACTTGAGGCAAGATGAAAAGTCCCTTGTTTTTTTCATTGTGATCCAAATTAAAGCAAAGTTTAATTAAAGTTTCATTAAAGAAAGATCTTTGGTGGTGCCTGGAAACATCTTTTTCTTTGAGCCAAATATGTTTTAGAATGATAGGCTTTCATCTCAAGTTTTTAATGTTTTGCTGAGGGAAGAAAGGGTATAGATCCACCATTAATGAGGTGTAATGTGGCTCAGCCAAGAGTATAAAGCACCAGGTGTTCCATCAGTTCTCATCTGGACGAAATATACTGTGGTGAAACACCTATAAGCTTTCCTGACTAACAGTCTCTTAGCATGTTGCCACCTGAGTGACCTCTGATAGGGTGCTACTCCTCTAGTCAGGCTTCCCATTGCATCCTCAAAACTTTAACTATTATTCTTCCACATAAATATTTTTTGATGCCAAACCTTTCCACCTTCTCTTCAGCTCCTGCACTATCCACCCACACCTCCCTCCTTTATCTTCTGCAAATAAGCACACCATCCTACTGTTATTCTCCTTTGAAAGATTCTATAACTCTTCATCTCATTTTCAGTGTTTTATACATGCATTAATTTATTTTTCTAGTTGGCCTCTGGCATTATTACTTGCAAATGAATTTCAATGTTTTTACCTATAATTTTGCTGGGGTTATGTGAAAGGCGTCTGCAGTGGGAAATAAGATTTACACATTTCCCTAGTTCTTGTTTCCCTGGGAAATAAACTCTGAGACAAAACAGGCATGCAGGATAATGTTTGCAGAGTGCTATGGGGAACAGTGTTTTTGAGAGAATAAAGGAGCCAAGATTGGGCAAAGGAAGAAGGAACTCTGCAGGACAACTGCAGCTGAGACTCCACAGAGAGGTCAGGCACTGAGCTTACTTAACTAGTCATCAAATGCGGGAGGAAGGCATTCCTTTGGACAAAGCAATTCTCTTTGGAAAAGAACAATTACTAAGACTCTCCCCCTTACTTGAAGACAACACTATCCACTGGATTTGTCCCCCAACATTCTCTTGGCCAATAGCTTTATAATTTGGGTTAAGTCACAGCATGATCCAACAAGGGTATCATAAGTTCAGTAAGGAAAAAAGAGACAATATCCAAAAGAAGATATAAGAGCTATCCAGCATGGCTTGGAAAGGCCTAAATTCTGGGAGGTTTGGTTAAGGAGAACAGATTTTAAGATTGCATAGGGGAGAGTTTATATGAGAGCACTCTCTTGAGATAAACATGATTTAAATAGCCTGGGAAAGACCACTGGAGATACCCTGTTTTCCCAAAAATAAGACAGTGTCTTATATTAATTTTTGCTCCCAAAGATGCATGAGGTCTTATTTTCAGGGAATGTCTTATTATTTCATGAAGAAGAATACAGTACACATTTATTGTTGAACAACAAAAAAGGAAATTTATTACCTGTATACGGTAAGGTAGTAGTTGTCATCACAAACCAGGTCACTGGTTGGCCACAGCGCAGCGGGAGCTGTTCAGTCAGTGCAAGGTCTCTTTAAATCAGGAGTCAGATGCCTTACCGTGGCTTCAGGGGCCTTATATTCCAGGGAGGCCTTATGTTCGGTGGAGGCCTTATTATCGAGGGGGTCTTATTTTTGGGGAGATGCCTTATATTACAGTGAGAGGCAAAACTGGAAGTTTGTCTTATTTTGGGGGGATGTCTTACTTTCGGGGAAACAGGGTAGGTGAACTCATGACTAGCATGGTTCCTAAAAGCATGGAGAAATGATGGCCCACACTAAGTGCCATTGAAATGCTAGAATTGTCTTCACAGATGGTGGAGAAATGAATTGACAGAATCTAGAAGGTGGGCATTCTAGAGCAGGTGTGGTATGTAAATCACCCCACCAGGTAAGTAGCAGTATATCCCATGGACCATTCATAGTAATGCACTTGTGAGAGGAGCACAAAAATCAGTAAAACACTCTCTTTTGTTGGCCAAGGTTGATGACGTTACATAACAGGTAAGACCCTGAAACAATAAAGGCTACCTGACAATGCTTACATGCGGAAAGGCACATAGGTACAATGATCACAATCAATTGCAGTGTTGAAGTGACAGGCAAGGGACTTGACTTATAGAGAATAATGGAGATGTAATAAAGCATCCCTAAGTGCAAAATATATGTTAAGTCAACATGGGTACCACTCAGCTTGAACCAACAGAGAAAAGCAAAGATGGATGGCCCAGACACAGAGAGCTCTTACCCCAATAAAGAATTATGATCTATTGTCCAGTTTCTGCATCAAGCCAATTTTCAGACAGGGGGTCTGAGAAAGGATGTTCTGACACTACAGCAAGTATACACTGTGGTAATACCTTCAATTTCTACCTGATTTACTCGGGTAACTGTTCAATGAGGAAAGAAAAATTTCCCAGACAATTCTAGGATATTGGGCTTAGTCTCCAGGCTGACAGTAATATACTAAGAAGCAAAGTATCATCATGGCTTCTCTATTACAGTGGAGGCATTTAGGGGCCAATAATAAAAGGAATCTGGACTAACATCTGGCCAACAGTGGGTCCACTGGGTCAGCTGACCCATCCTGTGGTTATTTCCCTAATCCTTGAATTGAGATGAGCATATGTAATGATTGGCTTAACCCCCAAATTGAGTAGCTGACCTGAAATATATGAGTTTCATATGGAGAAGCCCCTATCAAATTAGTAAATCAAAAAATGAGCATTCCAGAGTGGAAGAGTGAATGAAAATATGCTACCCTTTTAAGGATCTAATGCATTGCTGTCATAACTTTCTGTAATGATGGAAATGGTTATTGAGCACTTGAAATATGGCTAGTGTGACTGAGAAAATGTGTAATTTTATTTAATGTTGATTTATTTAAATTTCAATATAAATAGCTGTATGTACCTTATTGGATAAACAGTGGTCGGCAAACTCATTAGTCAACAGAGCGACAAACCGTGGCTTGCAAGCTGCATATGGCTCATGAACCACAGTTTACCGACCACTGGGATAATATATCTAATAGATATAGGGTAGAGATCCCCATCTTGTACCAATTTAATTCACTGGTTTCAATCCTGAAGAAACCTCTTGAATCCCAAAAGGCAAAAGTAGGCTACTGAAAACTAAACTATGTAGTACCCTTAATTGCAGCTGCTGTTCCATATGGTTATTTTTCTAGAGCCATTTAACCTGATCTCAGGTCCAAAGTCTGAAGAAATTAATTTGGTGAATGCTTTTATCTATTCCAATCAGAAAGTAGGGTCACATTTTGTATTCACATGGAAGAGGCAATAGTATGCCAATATAGATTTGCTCCAGTGCTATGTTAACTCTCTTGCCCTCTGCCATATGTAATCCAAATAGATCGGGCCATCTGGATAACTTGCAGAACACACTGGTATACTCTATTGATTACAAACATGACAAATCTGCTTCCAATGAGTCTTTCCTGGGAGTTGTTATCAGAGAATCTGAAAACATCATTGAGCCTATTGAACTTGCCACATGATCATTCTGATGTCTTTTTAATAAGTATTTACATGAACACCAAATTTGGTCTAAGACTTGCTGTCTTTGCATTCCTTCACCTAGCATCAAGGTGCTGGGGGAGCTTATCTATCTCTTGCTACTGAATAATTTACTATCTGCCAAAATGCAAACAAATGGCTTTGATCTGTACTCAACAGGTTATTTATATTTAGGTTGGTCAGGTCAGGTGTTAATTTTTTAGTGAGAAATTGTATGTTCACTTCTGGAATATCTTACCTAATAATAGACAAATATGTAAATTGACCTGACCTCCACTATGCCCACAGACAGTCAGGAGTAAGTACGCAAATTAACCCAACAAAGATGATGGATTAATTTGCATATGCAGGCACTGAGTAGCCTGGCAGGGCAGGACGCCTGCTATGAGGAGGTGGGGGAGCAGAGGGAGCTACAGGAGCAGTGCTCAGGCCAAGAGCAGGGACTTGGTGACTCCCAGGCAGCCAGGAGTAAAGCCAGGGGAAGCAAGGCCTATTCTTGCATGAATATCATGCAATGGGCCTCTAGTTTTTCATAAAAACCAAGACTGGCATAGAATCAGAGCACTCTCTTCTTTGAATATTGAATAATTCGTACAACCTAGTTTTTTTTTTTTTAACCCTCACCTCAGGGTATGTTTTTTTGATTTTAGAGAGAGAAAGAGAAACATCGATGTGAGAGAGAAACATTCAGAGAAAGAGAGAGAGAGAGAGAGAGAAACACTATTGAGAGAGAGAAACATCCATCAGGTGCTTTCCATACATGCTCTGACTGAGGATCAAATCCACAGCCTTTTGGTGTATGTTCCAACCAACTGAGCCACCTAGCCAAGGCCAGTTCTTTTTTTTGGGTTACACATTAGCCATCAGAACATTTTTTGTTAAGATAATTTATGAATTTTTATATGCTATAAATATTATATTGTGTTTAACATTGAGTGATACCATAATCATATTTTCTAATATGGATTAAATCTTACCTTCCAACATAGTTCCAGATCTTTCTTTAGTTAGTATTATTCTTGGAAGTTTCTTTAAGTTACAAATCTCATTGACTTTGTGAAATTTTGAGATCCCAACCAATGGCATCTATGTGAATATCAGCATTTTGTATATTCCTAACTTTTATTAACTGGGTCAGTAGTGATTCCATTTGCTAGTCCATGATTTATGTGTTAAAAATGGTATTCTGTTGAACTGCAAGGTAAGGTTACTTTGTAAGCTTCATCTGCATTCCATCTATGTAAACCATCAGTGCTATCCCTTGGTTTTATAACACTTGAAACTTTGTAATTTTAGCAACTGTTAGTACTCACCAGTTTCTCTCTATAAAATGACCTTGTGAAACCCATTGTTATACAGGCATCCTGTGACTAAGATCCCATTGCATGGAGGTGGAGCTGGCGGGCCGCTGAAGCTTGAGCAGAGGCAGCTGGCTGCTACAGCTGTGGGTCACAGCAGTTACATCAGACCAAATGTTCATTCTGTAGACACTGTTGAAATCTCTAACTGATGGAAGTCTCATCGACTTTGAACAAAATGTATCCAAGTGACTCTTCAATGAGCATGCTAGAGAGGTGAACAAAAACCCAGCACCCATTTCTGTGCTTATAGAAAGTGGAGTTATAACTGAAGTTTAAATTAGAAGGTTAAAGCTTGAGCACCAATATCAGGCAGGGCTACAATCTTCTTTTTTTTTTACAGTTCAGGCTACTCAGTCTCTGTGTGGAAAAGAATGAGATTATTCAGCTAGAATAAAAGGTTACTGCTGTATAGTTTCAATAAAACTTGTCTAGAGGTCCCCAAATCAAATATTGTTTTTTTCAAAGGTGCAGCAATGTCTCTTCCCAATACACAAATTCCAAAGTTTATTTTTATGGCCATGTTAATAGACCTGTGCTTGAAAAAAACACTGTAAAGAGAAATTTTATGTAGCAGGCCCAATTTGACTAACTCTAATACATATAAAGTTAGAGATGCTTTCTGAAATGTATGACAGTCTCCTAGAATTGTGGGGTTAAAAGTGAAGGATCAGGCAGGAAAAAGTATTGTCTTGCATTCTTTAACTGTTGTATCTCTCCCTTCTCTTTGGGATCACATCATCTTATTACTTCTATTTTTCTAAAAAGAGAGGGGAAAATATGAACCAAGAGAGGTTAGAAACAGTGTTGGTGAATAGAGAAGCTTACACTGGGAAATATCAAAGGAAACAAACATCTTTCTACACTTCTCTTTCCCTGGGCTGTTCTCGGTATCTTGTTGTCATAGTTTAATACTCAATGTACATGCATATGATTCTCAAGTCAATATCTTAGCCATGCTATGGCTAATAACTGATACCTCTTCCACTCCCAGATGAGTACCTCCAATATTTCCAGTTCTCATTCTCTCTCTTTGTAGTCCTCCAATTCTTAACAATCCTTCTACCTCACCAGTCTCAACAAACTATTATCCTATCATCTTTTAATGCCCCATGCCTGACTCTTTTTCTCCTTCTTACTTAGTTAACTTAAATTTTACAATCATTTAAATGATTTCCTTGCAAATATCCACAATTGTATCTCCTGTCTATTGTTTTATCACGATCTCTTAGCAAACACCAGCCCTAAATAAACAGCACCTGAGCATGACTAAAGACTAATACGTTAGTTGCCTGGTTTTACTTTAAATTCATAATCATTAACTCAAAAGTTGATCCTTAATAATGCTCAGGAATCTTATTGTATTTCCAATAGAGGCCTGGTGCACAAAAGTCATGCACTAGGGGGATGGGAGTGTCCTCAGCACTGCCTGCACCCTCTCCAATCAGACATTCCTCTCACAATCCGGGACTGCTGACTCCCAATAACTTGCCTTGCCTGCCTGCCTGATTGCCCCTAACCACTCTGCCTCCTAACCTGATCACCCCTTAATTACTCCCCTGTCAACCTGATAGATGCCTAACTCTCCCCTGCCTGCCTGATTTCCCCCACCCTGCTGGCCTGTTTGCCCCCAACTGCCCCCCCCTTTGATGGCTATCTTGTGGCAGCCATCTTGTGGAAGTCATCTTGTGATGACATGGGGCATCCATCTTGTGATGATATGAGGGCGATATGCCACCTAGGCTTTTATTAGTATAGATATTCACTCTCCTAGACAAATAATTCTTATTATTTCCTTTCACTTCAAATTTCTAACAATTACTATTGTATCCCTTTTCACAATTGAGAATATCATTCCCTGTACCATTAAGAAAATAAAAGCAATTGAATAAAATTCCATCTGCCCACTTACTACTTTCCTACCAGAATCTGCACCTGTGTATTCTTTCTTTCCTTATCTTATGTGCTATGAATAGCCTTGCTCTTATCAATGCCAAACTCTCTACCTGGTTTCAAATTCCCTTTCCTCCTCTCCCCTCCTTTTTTTTCTCCTCCCTGTTCCACCTCCCCTTCTCTCTCATCCTCTTTTTTCTTCTCCTCTTTCTTTCTCTCCGTCTCTTCTTCCCTCCTTCCCTCTCTCCTCCAATCATTTCTATCAACATATATACAAGATATTATTTCTCTCATATTTAAAATTTTATTTTCTTGACCCAACTGGAAAAAGGAGAGGTCAATTGAGGGTGGATGCCATTACCCTCCCCCCACAACACTTTACCTTTTACTCCATATCTCTGCTTCTGTTTACAAAAATTTAAACATTAAACAAACTCATTGCTATAGTTCTCTATGCTGACACTGTTTAATTTTTCTTCTCCATTTATCTCTTAAATTCAGTCCAATCTAGCTTTTATCACATTGCTTGAAAAAGAAATGCTCTTATCAAAGTCATTCTTTGACCTCAAGTAGGTGAATTCAATCTTCACCATACCTGACCAATAATAACATTTGACTGATTCTATCACATGACAATCTTTCTTCTGGCTTCAGAGTAACACATGATCTTGGATTCCTACCCTGCCCTCCTAACTATTTCTTTTTGAAATCATTTTAAACTTTTTGTAAACAGATACTTGTTTATAATTAGATTTTTTTCTTAACTACTATGATTCTCTCTGTACACAGTCTTTGATGATTACTCTGTTCCTTGAGTGTTATATTTGGGTTTATTCATATTGATATGTTTTAATTAGTTTAAGATATACCCCTTGATGAATCAGCAGTTTATTCATTCATTTCTTCATTAATAAACAATTGTGTTCTTTCCAATTTTTCTTAGAATACGTGCTAGAATGTTTCTCCTTACACATGATTCATTTTGTATTTGTGTTGCATTTTTCATATAGAATAGTTGTAGAAGTAGAATTGCTGTTTACTCTTTGATTCATTCAGATTTGGCTTTTATGTCTACCAGTTTATTAAATACATTTTTGTAATTACATTCCCATCAGACACATTGGGTTTTGCCAATTGCATCAATATGAAATGGTGTTTCCTTGTTTTAATTTGTACTGAGAATCAGGGAGGTGAGCAGCTCTTTATATTCAGACATATTCAGGTTTCTTCTATAAATTACTATTTTATTAATTTCTGCTAAATATGTTCTTTATATTGACTTTAGAATTTGTTTAGATATTCTAAATACTAGCTCTAAGTCAATTAGATTGCAAATAACTTTTTCTAGTCTATAACTTGTCTTTAACCTTAGCTCATAGTGTCTTTTGTCATGAATTATTATTATTAATGTTGTTAATCCTTGCCTAAGAATATTTTTTCCATTGATTTTTAGGAAGAATGGAAGAGAGAGGGAAAGACAGAGAGAAACATCAATGTGAGAGAAACATATCAATTGGTTGCCTCCTGCATGAGCCCTGACTAGACCCCGGGTGAGAAAGGAGCCTGCAACCAAGGTATATGTCCTTGACCAGAATTAAACCTGGGACCCTTTGATACATAGGCCAATGCTCTATCCACTGAGCTGTCATGAGTATTTTAATTTTAAATGTCAAATAATCTTTTCTATGGGTTTGTGCTTTATATGTCTTGTTTAAGAAATGGTTTCTTTTCTGAAATAATAAATGTATTTTACTTTTGAGAGTGTTATTTGTTAGCATTAGGCTTTTAACTCCTCTGAGATTTGTTTGTAAGTGTGTATGTGTTTACAGAGTGAAAGATGACTGTGACTTCATATTATTCCAACATTGCTTACTAAATTGTTTATTCTTTCCAAAGTGATTTGTGATGTCACTTCCTTCATATATCACTTTTTGTTATATGACATAAATTGTCTATTTCTTGGATTTTAATCAATTTCTATCTTTGTTCTCCAGACTAGACTAATTTTCCTGGTGTGGCTTAATGATTTTAATTATGAGGTCCTGGTTCTCCATCCCTTTCCTTTGTGAAAATCATCTTTGCCTCTCCATTTACCCTTTGATTCATTCAGATTTGGCTTTTATGCATACCAGTTTATTAAATACATTGTTGTAATAATCATTAAGAAGCCCTAAATCGATAATGTGGCTGCTTTTTAGACTTTCTTAATTGAACCCCTAGGCAACATTGAATACAAGTGGACTCCTCTCTTCTTTTTAAAAATCTCTTGGAAGGTATTCAAGGCCCTCTGCCATCTGAGTCCAAGCTTGTGGTCTGCCTCATCTCCTGCATTCTCTGGCACCCCACCAACTCTCTAGCACTAACATTGCCTTGACAATTCACTTTTGTTCATTTGTTCCTTTGAGATTTTTTTCTGGCTGAAACAGAGATCCCTATTCAACCTCGTGAAAACATACACACTTTCAAAATGGCCACAGTGAAACCTTTCTAAAAAGTCTTCAAAATGAATTTTAAAATTATATATATAATGCACTTTTCCTTGAAAGGTTGTAGCAACTTGAGAGCAAGAACTACATGTTTTGCATTGGTTGCCTTAACAAGTGCATGGTGTATAGGAAGCAATGCTTCATTTATTCATTCACACAACAAATGCTTACTTAAATCTTCTACATACTGGATATTTTTTATGCTTTATTTTTAGATCCACCAAAAGTCCTGGTTCAAAATCAGTAGAGAAGCTGAATTATATAATCTATACCATATGCTAAATGCATTTTCTAATGTATAATTTTCCCATCTTCTTTTTATATGAAGAGTGGTAACTTCGCTTATAAAGAAATTACATTGAAAAATTTTAAGAGCTTTTTCTCCTAGCAGTATTTCTGAAATTAAATTTAGGAAAATTCAGCATTAAAGGAATTAGAAAATACCAAGAGTTGATACAGGGAATTTGTAAGTGCTGTGAGAAAACTCAGTTGACTGTAAACTTACTTTCTATGACAAGTACATGTATATTTTGAATCTGCTATTTTTTAAGTGACTGCTTTTATGATTCTCTAATCAGCTTAATAATTTCAAATGTTAAAATATAAAAAACAAGAGTCATCAGGCATGCAATTATATTGTAAGCTCAATAAAAAATGCTTTGAACAATGATAGGACTATTGCCTAAACAAGAGTATGTATTACTTTTTTGTCCTAAACTTAATTTTGAAACCATCTTCAGGACAAAATAAAAAAATAAAATAAATAAAACTGAACTTTATAAAAATATTTTTCTGTTTGTTTATGCCAGCTAACAATTGTTGGCCCAGCAGTGTCTGAAAATTACTTGATCTCTTCCATTCAGTATTGCTGGACCAGGAAAGACCTTCATCCAGGTCATGTTATTGCTTAGTTACTTTAGCAGTAAAGCATGACAAGGTATGTTTTAGTGTCTATTAATGCATGCCTTGGGTGCCTTCAGCTGCTTGAGGCATGTATTAATAGCCCAGTAAAGCATGCCTAGGGCAGTGGTCAGCAAACTTATTAGTTAACAGAGCCACAGTTTGCAGACCAAAGTTTGCCAACCACTGCTCTAGAATCAACTAGTGTCATTAGAAAATGGTTATTTGGAGAATCCAAGATGGCGGCATAGGTAAACACCTACACTGCTGCCTCGCACAACAATTTCAAAACTACAACTAAAAGACAGAACGGACATCATCCAGAACCACAGGAAAGCTGGCTGAGTGGAAGTTCTACAACTAGAGGGAAAGAGAGGGGCTCACGGAGACACAGAGGAGCTGCAAAAAGCTGAGGTACGGAGACGTGCGCGCTGAGAGAGCGGGTGCCGGAGAACCTGGCTGGCTTTCTCTGGCGGGAGGGAAACGGAGACTCCCAACGGCATTGAACCCCTTATCCTACGACACTAAACCCCAGATCCAGCCAAAACTCATACGGGGGGAGGGAGTTTGGACTGTGAAAAGGGAGAAGTGCACGGAAATTTAGGGGAGTCGCAAAGGATGGGAGGTCTGGTCGCGCACGGCACCACTCGGAGGACAGATTGCTGATTGTGCCACTGGCTTTCGCGAGTGGGCGGGAGACAGACCCTCCCAACTGTGCCACTTCTGACTCCACTAAGCCCCTGTTTCAGGCGAAACCCTAGAGACCTAGACTCCTGTGGTCCTGGTGCTCAGGGGAGCCGGAAAGGCAGTGGTTAGAGGCACTGCAGGGGCGCGCACAAGGACCGCTCCAGCCATTACCCAGTCACGTGAGACTCAGGGGCCGTGGAGGGCGGGGCCGACTGGAAGCCAAGGCGGTCCCTTAATCCCTGAGACTCCACCCTTCCCAAGCTCAACAGAGGCTTCTGCGGCTTTGCATCTGCTATCATAAGGCTGAATCCAGCACAGAAGTTTCCCCGGCATAGTGAAAATGCCAAGACAAGGGAAGGGATTACAAGCAAAAGAAATGGAGGAAAAAAAACGACTGGATATAGAGTTCAAAACCACGCTTATAAGGTTTTTCAAGAATATGCTAGAAAAGATGGATAAATTTAGTGAGACCCAAGAGGAGATGAAAAAGGACCAACTAGAAATTAAACATACACTGACTGAAATAAAAACTATTATACAGAGTCCTAACAGCAGACTAGAGAAAGGCAAGGATCAAGTCAAAAATTTGAAATATAAAGAAGCAGAAAACATTCAACTGGAAAAGCAAGAAGAGAAAAGAATCCAAAAATGTGAAGATAATGTAAGGAGCCTCTGGGACAGCTTCAAACATACCAACATCAGAATTGTGGGGGTGCCAGAAGAAGAGAGAGAGCAAGATACTGAAAACCTATTTAAGGAAATAATGACTGAAAACTTCCCACATCTGGTAAAAGAAATAGACTTACAAGTCCAGGAAGCACACAGAACCCCAAATAAAAGGAATCCAAAGAGGACCACACCAAGACACATCATAATTAAAATAGCAAGAGCAAAAGACAAAGAGAGAATATTAAAAGCAGCAAGAGAAAAACAGTTCATTACCTACAAGGGAGCACCCATATGACTGTCAGCTGATTTCTCAACAGAAACGATGCAGGGCAGACGGGAGTGGCAAGAAATATTCAACATGATGAACAGCAAGAACCTACAACCAAGAATAATCTATCCAGCAAAGCTATCATTCAGAATTGAAGGGCAGATAAAGACCTTCACAGAGAACAAAAAGCTAAAGGAGTTCATCAACTCCAAACCAGTATTATATGAAATGCTGAAAGGTACTCTTTTAGAAGAGGAAGAAGAAAAAGGTAAAAGACAAAAAATTATGAACAACAAATACACATCTATCAACAAGTGAATCTAAAAATTAAGTGAATTAAAAATTTGATCAACAGAATAAACTGGTGAATATAATAGAATCAGGAGCACAGAAAGGGAGTAGACTGATAATTCTCAGGAGGACAAAAATCATAAAGCATCAAACAGACTGTGAAATTACAGCAGAAAGATTAAAGTTAGGTGAGGTAGATAAGTGATCAATCAAAGGACTTGTATGCATGCATATAAGCATAACCAATGATCACAGACACTGGGGGGTCGGGTATGCCTGGGAGGGAGGGGGGGCAATGGGGAGATATGTATAAAAAATTAATAAAAATTAATTAAAAAAAAGAAAGAAAAAAGAAAATGGTTATTTAATTTGGAATTTTATTTTTAAACTTTATTTTCCAATGAATTTACACTCTGTACTCTTCCATAGTATAAAACAGTCCTTTTAGATAGAGTTTTCAAACAAATTTTCCATACAAGCTTCCATGTTGTGAATGTGTTGCATATTTATGAACTTACTAAATAAATACAAACAGAAAAATAAAGGGAGGTTTTGTCCACCTCATGTATTTTAGTAGAGAAGTAATTTTCCATTCATTAGATTTGAGTTCTCTATCACCAATAAACAACTTTTCATTGTCTCTTTGTTACTCCTCACCTTGATAATATAAATATAAATGATCAATTAGCTAACTTTTTCCTTCTCTCTAAAATGCTACTTTTGATTGAATATTTAGGTATGGTATAACCTAAATAATAGAATGAAAGTATATGATGGAGTATTGGATAACCCAAAATATCCCAAGCCCTCATATGCCATGGATGGTCTCTTATCAGAAGCAGCAGCAATTCCTTGCCCTCCATCCCTGCCTTCACTTAGCTCAGTCCTGATAGTACCAAAAGCCTACCTGGGGCCATTACCTTTGAAGAGAAAACTGATATAGGGTGTGGCCAAAGCAGGTGTACAGTTGGGAGTAAGCAAAACACGGAGTTTATTGTATTATTATTAATTACTAGAGGCCCGGCACATGGAATTTGTGCATGGGTTCAATCTCTAGCCTGGCGTGTGATCAGGGCCATCTTTCCAGCTTCTCACAGCCAGCACTGCTCCCCCCACCCCTCAGTTCCCCGTTTGCCATCAGGGGATCAGTGCCTGATAGCCCAGGGAGCGGACCAAGAGGTTGGTTGTTTCTGCCCACCTGCCAGCCCAGTCCCTGCAGCAGGTGGCCATCAAGCAATCGGAATCTGCCGGCCAGGGAAAGGGACCAAGAAGTGGTCAGTGCACCTCATAGTCACTGGTTCAGTGGTTGTTCTGGTCATTCTGCTGCCAGGGTCAATTTGCATATTATCATTTTATTATATAGGATAGAGGCCTGGTGCATGGATGGGGGTCCGTTGGCCTGCTCTGCAGGGGGTTCCAGATTAGAGTGAGGCATGAGCCGGCCTGGGTGAGGGGCTGCTTAGGGTTTGCAGGCCAGCCACACCCCCAATTGGGGTGGAGGTCCCTGCTGGGAGATAGGGTCTGGCCTGGCAAGGGGCCTGGAGTGGTTTGTAGGCTAGCCATGCCCCCAGCTTTGTCAGGAAGAATATCAGTCTAACTACCATATTACCCTTTTATTAGTATAGATTATCTTCTATACAGACAACTGTAAACTTACTTTTGCCCCACCCTGCACTTATCAGGCCCACCTCCATCAGTCCTAATTACCCTCCTGACCTGAATCAAAAGTCAGATCACATGCAATGCTCCAAACGGACTGTAATTGCAATGCCAATTACAGCCTTAACCCTGGGAGAAGATAGCTCACACATCAGAACAATTGTGAGATTTCTCTCTTGCATATGAACAAACATTTGAAATTACAGCAGAAAGATTAAAATTAGGTGAGGTAGATAAGTTATCAATCAAAGGACTTGTATGCATGCATATAAGCATAACCAATGATCACAGACACTGGGGGGTCGGGTATGCCTTTGTGAGAAGTGATGCTGAGGGGTTCAGATGAGGGGAGGAGGAATATGATTTACATCAATCTGAAGTTTCTTGAAAGTATACATGTCCTGGTTTGAGTGTTGAAAATCATTTGCTCAAAAGATGCCTAAGTGAGGGATTTTATTTAACTCCCTGGTGGACCTATAAGAGGATGTCCCATCTTGGACAATGATAATGATCAGTGGGTTTAATTAGGTGCTATCTTCCATTGCAGCTCTTGTTGGATATGCAGCATGTGCACCCCAGCTCAGGCTCTGCTAACTGTTATGCAGCTATTGTGCTGGCAAATGCTTCCCCCCTTTCTTTGTATCAATAAGCAAAGAACTTCAGAAGCTTTTTTCTTTTCCCTGATGGATTGCTATTTACCCTTATCAACTTTCACCAAGGCTTCAACAGATAGACTGGTATGTTTATAGCACCTAGAGCATCATGAGTATTCTAGAAATCATAAAAGATGACATGATTGCCAGAGATTAGAAATAAATTCTGTTACAATACAGAGTTCTGAGACTTCAGTGATTTTTTTCTAGACTCTATTCATCTGGAACATGTCAAAACAGCCTCTTTAACGTGAAAGTTAGTTATTATATTTTACACCTCTCACCTTTAAAATAAACAAAAGAATGCTTGGTAGACATCTTTGATGTTTGCGAACAACTTATACTTGATATATGAACAGAGTTTGAAAAAGATCGTCTGTTGGTCAGGGCAGCAAGGCAAGCAACAAGATCACTGTCTCGTCTAACCAGTAGATTGGATGGTGTAGGAGTGTTAGCAGGTTAGAAAGCAGTCTGAACTGGTGGAAAGTCATGACAGGAGAATTACAGAGGAGACCCAAGGATTTTGGAGCAAAGCCATGCCTCTTCTCCTAATAATTTTTTTTCCTCCTGAGAAATAGCTC
Organism: Lasiurus cinereus; assembly: GCA_011751065.1. Taxonomy (NCBI): domain Eukaryota; kingdom Metazoa; phylum Chordata; class Mammalia; order Chiroptera; family Vespertilionidae; genus Lasiurus; species Lasiurus cinereus. The sequence continues at coordinate 2,942,224 of JAAGEH010002531.1, forward strand.
CTGGTTTTACCCTGGATACATATATAAACTGGAAGCCTGATCATCAGAAAACAGGTGACCATGTAACACGAGGTGTCCGTTTAGAACTTCCCAGAAAGCTAAAAACACAGAAAGGCTAGAAACACTTCATTATTATTTATAGGTGGTATATAGATACCCAGTTTGAAAACACAAATACGTGATGTGAACATTCCTACTGGGCACACTTCTCTCTCATGTTGTCATTTCTGCTCCAATCAACACCAGTGGCATCCTGGGTCATTTCCATGGCCTGAAGGGGATGTCATTTAAACCTAGTTAACAGATAACGTTGCTCTATGTGCTGACATCAGCCAGAGAAAGGGAGGTTATTGTGACATTGGTAGCTATGGAGGTCTGAGGTCTATGGAACCCTGGAAAGGGCACTTTCCCCCTGGTCACAGTGCCAAATGGTTTATCTCATTGTCTACTTTGTTTGGTAAAGAGATGTCTGAAGACATATATCTTCACTGATACAGAAGCCACAGCTAATTGTGTAATTGTGGAAGGAATAAAATTTGGGGCAAAAGGCATGATGATGCTTTGTGACAATGAAAATTGGATAAGAGTTACCTGGATGAACTTCTCAGAGTTTAAAAATATGTATTTTCCAAGTGAATGGTCATGATGAAGCTCTGTTGTGGAAGACTTCAATACTCAGGTGGATAATATGAGCTACTCTATGGACATCAGTCAGCTTCCTTCCCTAACAAGCAACCCGCCTCAACACTTTTCCAAGTGGTCAGGAACAATGTGGCATGGTATGAGGAATAAGATTTTGCCTGAACTTACCAATATTTACTTTGACTAAGGCTAACCTTCACTTATAGGGAACCAGTTTGCTAGCAACAGTGACCAACACTGAGACTGGATACAGTCCCATACCTTATGTGGGTAAGCCAGACATTTAATAATAGTTCTAATTTATCCTTCTTCAGAAATAGACAACTATCTGTATTTAAATTCCCTTTCCTTGTCTACCATGCTTCTGCCAAGGGTCCCCACCTTCAGACTTACTAAGTGACTTTCTCATCAGCATATACAAATATAGGACCTTAGGCAAAGATGATAGGTCTATGGAAGCCTTCCTCTCTGTAATTGGTGGAGGACCTGGTTAGGTTGGCATCTGTCCTATAGAATCTGCTATAAAACAAACCCGTGGTTAATATTTTGTGACCCTTCTATGGCCAAAAAAATATGGATCTGGGAAACAAGGGGACAGAGTGAAAGTGGCTTCTTCACGCTTGCTGTCAATGATGCACTTCCCAAGTTCTTGCTCCACATGATCTTTCCTTTAGATTCTATTGATTAAAAGGTATTAGATATCACTATGTGAGTGTTTCTACCAGGAGACAAGATGGTTCTATTGAACTAGAAGCTAAGACTTCTCCAGGCCGTTACTGCCACTGAATAAATTAGAAAAAAGAGGGTCACTATGCTTACTAGGGTTATTTTCCCTGTTATCAAAAGAAACTGGATTGCTGCTAAGCAATGCCAACAGAGAGGAGTATTCCTTTGGGAGGAGGACTGCCTCCTCTGTAGAAGATTACATAGTATCCATACAGGCAGATTCTCTATGAGTAAAATTTTGAGTAACCTCACTGGGCAAAGAACCTTGGATCCGTGGGCATACTACCGAAGGAAGGCAAATGGAGAATGGAATGAATAGCACAGAAGGAATTATTAATGACAGCTACAACTACATAATAATTTCAACAAAGATTGTTTTCTGGAAGGCTGTGATTTTACCCCCACCTCTTGTGTAGGGTATATTAGAGATGAGTAATATCGCAGCTTAGCTTTCTGGTTAGTGCCTATCACTGTGTAATAGTAATGATAGACCTAGAGGAAGAATGGACACATTAACTGATGAAAATTTTGAATGTTCCTCTTCAGGGAAGGAAGAGCATATTAATGTTAAGCAGTAGCATGTTGTTGTTATTGGGATTTTTAAGACTAGAAAAGAGCCCTAACTGGTTTGGCTCAGTGGATAGAGCGTCAGCCTGCAGACTGAAATGTCCCAGGTTCGATTCCAGGCAAGGGCATGTACCTTGGTTATGGGCACATCCCCAGTAGGAGGCGTTCAGGAGGCAGCTGATCGATGTTTCTCTTTCATAATGTTTCTAACTCTTTATCCCTCTCCCTTCCTCTCTGTAAAAAAATCAATAATATATATATATTTAAAAAGATTAGAAAAGAGAATTTATTAATGTTGACAAAGCCAAAGCATGGTTGACATTTATGTTTCCTGGTTGCCCAGACCAATGGACTTCCCTTCATATTTTTCTGAAGTCCCTGTCCTCTATGTACCATCTCCATTAAACTGAACCTGAGAACTGTCTTTCCTAGCTTCCTCAGACACCATGACCAAAGCCCTATCGGTCTCATTATTAACTACTAATTAGCTATTATTAACTATTAACGGTTAAATGAACTACTTTTAAACACTTAATAGTTAACATATTGTACTGGAAATTTCTAATATGCCTCAATTTTACTAAGAAAAGTAAAAGCTTTGGTTAGCTTTCATTGAGCCTGAAGTTAGAACAAACTTGCTTCTGTGTTGGAAGGTCCCAGGGGAAACAAAACTCCCAGTAAAAAAAGACTTGGTCATATCAACTGGGTACTTCATGGCCACAGCATTTCTTTTCACTGCTCAACATAAAGATCCTGCATTGTAAGGGAGAAGGTGGTTGTGTTAGACCTTTTCTCAAAACTAGACAAAAAACTTCTATGTGCGATTTTTTTCTAAATGAAGTTGTCAATTCATAGGTAAGAACATACTCTTATTAATAAACCCAGCCTTCTCTAAACTAATCTATGTACCATAGCTAGAATTAAATTGAGGATTTTTTTCTCTTGAAGGTAGTTTGCTTACAGAAGCATTTCCAAAGCTGCTCTTTTTATATCTGGAGCAGACCAAGGAGTGTGAATAAGTGCTCACTTTTGAGTTATGCCAAGAGCTAGTCTAGCATTTTAGATTCCTGTGCAAAATAATTTCACAGGCTCTTGAATGTGACATGAATGTGAATGCAACAAATCCCTTAATTATTACTCTCTCTTGACTTTCTTGATATGGTTTCTCAAATTATTTAGGAAAAAACTAGAAAATATTCTAAAATACTCTGAGTTCTGCACTCTCTTTAAGCTTGATCCACATTATTAATTTTTAAAACTCTCTATTGGAATGGATATTTGTTATTGTCTTGGGTTTATATTAGACTTCAGGCATTTTTCTAAAAATGCTGATTTTTACATTATTTATTAAACAACCTAAAGAATAACCTGGCAATGATATTGTGCAAGGTAAATCCATTCTCAGCGGTTCCTTGGTTCAGATTTGAAGATGAGTCAATTTTTTTTTCCAAGCAAAAAGCTTTTTTTCAGGGCTAATCACAGAGGAAATAATAATACCAATAGAGTCCCAGAGTAAGAACTGTAGTTGGTGTGTCCTTGGACATTGCGGGAGGGCAGTATGAGTATGCTACGTACTTGACGTTTAGGAAAGGTCATGTGAATGAGGATACCAAAATAAATTTTAAATTTATCTACTATTTTTACCTAGCATGTGAGAAATGTAAAAGGTACAATCTATGTCTTCATTATCTTTAAAATAAAGCCTTTTTTTTTCTGAGAAAGAGCTTTCCATTCCTACTCCCCTCCTCCTTTCTCTCCCTCTCCCTCTTCATTTCCCTCTCCCTTTCTCTTTTTCCCTCTTTTCTCCCTCTCTTTCTCCCTCCCACTCTGCCTCTCTCTCTTCTCCCTTTCTCTCCCTCCTTTCTTCCCTCCTTCTTTCCTTCCTTTCTTCCTTGTCTCTGACTCCTGGCTCTAACTTCTCTAGCAAACCTAAGTTTGAGTTGAGCCTGAGAAATATCTGGCCTAGGACACATTTGGCTTAGAAAGAAGATTCCCATTCAACCTCTGGATCCAAGAAATCCTGCTGGACCAAAGGAAATACCACTGCTACCTTCACACTTGTGTCCCTCTCTTAGGAACCTGACATTCTAGTTCACAGAGGTCAAGAGCAAGCATCACAAAAATAGACATCTGGGACAGGGTAGATGTCCATTTTGCAATAACTTATGGTTTAACCTAGTATGATAAGTGCAAACAGCTTGGCCTCACTTTATCTCTTTTTGTTATGAATCACACCACATGGTACACACACGTTTTATTTTTACTTAATCGCAGTCCATTACAAGTCCATATTGGAGGCTTTCCAATACCATGTGCCAGTGATGTTGGTTTTAAATGCCTAAGCAGACTTCTATTATGTCATCATATAGACTGCCTGGGAAGAATGTTTAGAGAACTAAAGCAGGCGGAAGGATAGGGAATTTCTCAAGAGTGTTTCATTGTAAATATAGCTCTCTCTACTTTATGCCAGACTAAATATTGAGGATAGCACAGGAACTAACACACACACAGATCTTTGCAATAAATTAGTTTTGCGGTTTCTCCCTGGCTCATTTTTGGTAACTCCGCTGTCTGTGCAAGCATCAGCTCCCCATATGTTGGAGGTGTCTCCGAGTTCAGTAATAAGACTGGGTCTGCCGCGACTTGCAGTGTTTACTTTCACAACAGCCCCGTGCACTATATATTTCTGGAACTGGAACTCTAGTAATGCTTCCCATTTGCCTTCAATCACTAGCAGATGCAGACCAGTCAAATCATTTCCCTTTAACTGGCCTAAGGGAGTAAAGGCATCCAGAGGAATTCTAAACCAAGTGGTTCCTCTACGTTGCCTGATTTCACTTCTTGAACCAGAGGCTAAGAGTGTGGGGTAACATAATCTGACTCCCTTCTGAGTTATTCATTTCCTTCCCGTTGTTTTTCTTCAGCGTACTCTCATTTATCCTTCGATGTTCATGCTACATGGGAATTGGTGTTGGAAAAAGTATGACACTGAAAACTAAGATTGAACCTTCTATGAATGCTTCTTCTGGTGTTTTTGAAAAGACTCTGTAGGCATAGCAGACAGACCATTGGAGTCAAGATTTCTGGGACCAGCTTCTGGCTCTGCAGTTAGCCCCCAGATGACTTAAGGCTGATTGGACCGAATGGGTCTCTGGGTCCTCACCAGTCCATTATTAGTATTCGACACTGTGATCGTGACCTCCCCCCTGTCCCTGGTTATCTGAAGACAACTTCTGGCCATTTGAAGTCATCTTCATTACAAATTTGTATACATGTGTATAAATGCAAACACATGTACACATGTCCCTTAGGTCCAAAAAGGGATTTGGCAATCTAGAAAGGGAGATGATTCAAAGCAGAATTTGAAGAAAAATGTAATGAAGCAGAAAATAATGAAACTGGAGAGACTTTAGACATGATATTGACTATAGAAATTTGGGGGAATAGAAAAAAAAATAAGAAAAGCAAGAAATAACCTAGAAAAAACAAAAGAGAATTATCAGAAGAAAGAAAGAAAATACCAAATCTCATTTTTTCCACTTTTTTTTTTCCCCTCTAACAAGGAAATTCTAGTGTAGAGATTTTTATTGATTTATCTCTGGTTTGGACCCTGAGCTCTAAGTTCTGGCCAAGAAAGAAAATTCTCTGCTGAGGATGGAGACCACACTTTTTCACTGCCAAGAGTAACTGGTTAAACACAGAGCGTGTTGAGGCCTGTAAGACTCAGAACATTCCAGGAGTATCGTTTCCAAAAGCGAGTGTATAATGAGGTAACCACTGAATTAAAATTACTCTCTAGGTCCCACACTTATCACAAATCAAGTTTAATGGGAGGGGGGTCATTGTGATTTAGGGTGCTTGTTATTTTAGCCAAAAAAAAAAAGACCCTTCTTTTTTGAAGCTCTGAATATTGTTGAAAGAACTACTAATGATATATTTCCTATTTATTTGCTCTTTACATCTTGTATGATTTTTTTTGGCAAATACTATTTGAGGTACAGAAATATTAAAGATGATTCCTTGAATATCCTAGTTCAAGAAGTAGAAAATTGCCGAAACCGGTTTGGCTCAGTGGATAGAGCCTCGGTCTGAGGACTGAAGGGTCCCAGGTTCGTTTCCTGTCAAGGGCATGTACCTTGGTTGTGGGATAATCCCCAGTAGGGGGCGTGCAAGAGGCAGCTGAGCGATGTCTGTCCCTCTCCCTTCCTCTCTATAAAAAATTAATAAAATATATTTAAAAAGTAAGAAATTATGTCTTGAAGTTTTTTAGACAATTTCTGTACGATCAGTATGAGCTGTGAATTCAGATTTACAATGTGGGGAAAAAGTAGTAGTTCTAGTTATCCAAAGTATTACATGGTTTCTAAGCAAAATTATTATAGTCATCCAGAAAATTTTCCTAAACACCAGATGCTTGCCAATGTAATAAAATGTTTTTACAATATGTTTATTTCTATTTTGCAAAAAAAATCCCAAACACCTAATTTTAAATATGTATGCAGTTTTGATCAGCAGTCATTCATTTTGCTGAAGTTTATTTCTGATTATTGTTAAGAAAGGTAAACTTTACACACCACATCTAACATCTAAAGTGCAAGAATGGCACCTTTGCTTAAAAATGCCCTTCCTCATGATTGTTTAGTTTATAGTTAATTACACATTACCGTGTGAAGAACACCCAGGTGTGAAAACGAGGCTTCTGGGTGTGTTGATCAGTTTATATGTTCATCCTATTTGCTGTATATAAACTGGTATAGATTATCATAGAGTTCCTTTTTCCCTCGAAGTGAGGATATGTGTGGCAGTCTTTGTTTTTCGCCACCTCACACACTGATTAAAAAGAAACAAAATAGCTTATAAAAGAGATTGTACTTGTTTTCTTGCCCTATGTTTTCTGCACACAGCCAAATGTTTTTCTGTGTCAGTATTCTTTTGGGTTAAAATTAAAAAAAATTTTTTTTGAATCACATATAGCAATTTATTAGAATGAGAAACCTCCCTAACCTGTACTCATTTAAACAACAAAAAGTTGGAAATCAGTCTGTCTAAACCATAAAGGAAAGAAGAAAGGAGAGTACGAGTTACAGAGAATGGGTTTAGGTTCATGAGGCATTCTTAGTAACAACTAACTTTTTTTTTTAGCACTAATATGGGCTTTTCAGGAACTTTGTGATAGACTTCTCAGAAAAGTTCTAGAAGGTAGGTGTTATTGTTATTTTAAAGACGAGGAAAATGATATTGAAAGAGGTTGCATGTCCATAGTTGCAAATCAGTGAATGAAAGAGCTGGAGCCCAGGTCAAAAGTTTTCAAAGCCCATGCTCTTAGCCACATTTCTGCGTCCTTGTTCTAATCACCAGCCGTATTCTCAGTTCTTAGCTAAAGAAGCTTGGTACCTGGGATATAGGAAGCCCCCAATAAGTTGATACTGGATTTATTTGGTCCCTATGATGTATGTAGGTGTGTATTTATTGTTTTGTGAAACACAAAAGGTTGCAACAACAGCAATGGTTTATCCAGAGCGAGGGCCAGGATGGGACCTGGGGCCATTAGGTCATGCTGCCCAGGGGTTGGCTTTTATTATTAAAGGTCTTTGGATGTGAAGGGAAGCAGAGTGCCCTTCGCCCCCACCAATATACCTTTTGGGATTTTGATTTTAAACTGGTTATTAAAGAACAAAAGACTCAGGAAAGACCTTTGACCCCTCCTAGTTAGAAGACCTGCTCCAGGAAGGTAGCTAGTGTCACAGATAACTACAGTTTATTATAAACTAGTGTGTGAGAGTACCTGGCAAGATCCATTTGTTCAAAGTCCTCTCTGTGCTGCATTGTTAAAAAAAAAAGTGGCTCAGGAAACATTCATTTATCAAGCAGTTGCTTTTCTGTCTCCAGGTGAACTGTCTTCCTGCCCTTTGAAGTACTAAAGCACAATCCTCCTTTCTCTATAGCTTCATAATATAGTAGTAAACCTCACCTGTCTAATTCCTCTTTGGGTCTCTTTATGCGCACAACTCCCCACTAACCAACTATGCATTCGTAAAATAAACATTGGACATTTTCTCCTGTTTAATGTTAATTCGATTATTAACCCAGCTAGAAAAATTTAGAAGGTGGAAGAAAGGTTGTGTATTTTTAACCCCACAGATGTCAAAGACCTCATCACTTTCCTATCCCCAATAAATTAAACAGTGCTTGGTATCTATAGTATCTTTATACACCTATGTTCACTTAAACAGTTTCCCCCTATGTTTATATCCCTACTGTCACTTACTGCATTCTCTATTCTCATCCCCCTGTCTCCTTCTTGGCATGTCTTTTCCATTATTCTTATATACCTGGCCCTTTCCTGCTTCAAGTTTAAATGTGTGATTTTTCATTGATACAGATGCCTCCCAGGCTGCCAATCTAAGACAATGCTTTCCTCCTCTGAAATGGGAGAGCCTTTATTTTCTACGACACCACTCGCTTGGAAGTCAGCTTATTGCTGACTATGGCTGGCAGTTTTCCAAATTTTGTAAGCTTTATCCCTCCTCATGAGGTATAAGCTCCTCCAGGGCCGGAACTATTTTATATAAATGTGTGTTTAACATAGTCGCCAAATTAGTGCTTTTTGACATAGTGAATTTTCATTTTGCTACAAAGACAGCTTTATTACCTGCTATACTTCTGTGTAGAGGAAAAACATTTGGTCCAGGTGGCTGTTCCGTTAACTTAGGTGCAAAATGAAATTTCCATCTTAGAGAAAAATAGTTTCAGTCAAACTTAGTCTCTCTCTCTCTCTCTCTCTCTCTCTCTCTCTCTCTCTCTCTCTCTGTGTGTGTGTGTGTGTTATGTGTGGGAATATTCTGAGCACATGTATTTAGATGAAAATAATCTAAAATTGTAGAATTATTTAAAGGAGTTTGTGATGAATGTCACATTGTCAGGACAAATTAGTACTTAGTAATTTAATTAAGGGTGATAACAACCCCAGTGATGTGAACCTTGGGTCTAGATATTAGCATTTACCCTGTCAGCAATCACAGTGGGTAATTCACTATTAAATATAGTGAGAATATATATATATACACACACACACACACACACTCACTAAAGTGTCTTGCTCCTTGCTCATCTAAAGGGCAATTTCTGAATTGGGAGTGGGCAAATATTTGGCTCATACCATGTTATACATTGCTGTTGAATTTATTATTAAACCCTAACAGTAACCTCAAACCATGGCTAGTACAAAATACATTAACTAGAGAAAGAGATATATAAATAACTTGATCATTGCCCAACCTCTACCCCATTTATTCTGTGTGTATTTCTTTCTAAAGTTGATGTCATTTATTTTTATTCATCTATTCTGTTTCTCTAGGGATCCTGCTCAGAACCAAAAAAGGACATGCTTCAGAGATGTTAAAATCATGCATTCTGCTAGTCATGCTCCAGCAGAGTCTACTCCTGACATTTTTCCAATCATTTCTACTTTTATGATTTTTCATTTTTTGTTTTTAACTTTGCTTTGTGACTAGGTCCTCCTGCTAGGAAGCAGTAACTGTGCTACTCTCTACCTTTACAGAGTGTTGAATATTTTTTGTTGGGTTTTGTTTCATTGGAATACCTTAATTTATAAAGTATCCAAGTCTATAATATAAAAGTAGATTAAACTTTTTACAGCCCTGGCTAAGTGGCTCAGTTGGTGGGTGCATCATCTTGTACACCTAAAAAGGTTGCTGGCTTAATACCAGGTCAGGCACGAACCTAGCTTGCCATTCTAATCCCTGGTCAGGGCCCATAAAGGACAATGGATTGATGTTTGTCTCTCACATCAATGTTTCTCTTTCTCTCCCTCCCTCCCTGTCTCCTTCTCCCACTCCCCCTTCCTTTCTCTCTCCATAAAGTCAATAAACACATTCTAGAGTAAGGATTAAGAAAAACAAACCTTACATATGGAAAAGCACAATTAATTCAGCATGAGGATAATTTTTTTCAAGTAAATCACCCATGTTTAAATATTATTGAAAAGCAAATGCTGACTTGGCAAAATCAAAAATCACTTCCAAGTTTTAAAACACTGCATTCTTAAAATGCTTCTTGCAATATATTATCACATACAGAAATTTCAACAATTCATCTGCTTCCTTAGTTTACATGAAAAATGATTCCCCACCACTGCTATCCTCTTACTCTCCAAACCTCCACCAACACCAAAATGTGGGAGGTGTGATTGCTTTGTGAGTCATGGCTTAAGCTCAGAATTTCCCAGAAGCTGGTAGATTTGGCCCATCTGTCTTCTCCTTGTCCTACCATTTCCCTAGTCACTGTATTTCATGCCGCTTTGGGTCTGGAGAGCTGCTCTCCAATATGTAAGGTATGTCTCTTTGGGCTTTCCAGTGTGTTTTCTTTATTTCTCACAGAACTTCTTATAGAAAAGGTCGATTCTGGGATCTTTGTACTTTGGAGGTCTTAGAACCAGTAAATACATTCGCATTGCAGTTCTTCAGTAGTATGATTGATGGCTGTGTTACACATTTAGTAAAACCTGAAATACATGGGTTTTCCTTCTTCATAAATCTAGTACCATTTCAAAGAGAAATGAGACGGCAGGTTGGAAAGACTCCAGCTTATCTTTTGCTGCAAGCACAGATGGATTAATAGAGAAAGAGCTTGCTCCTCTTTCCTCTCTGTGAACTCCCCCCCAATTATAGTTATAATGAAACATCACAAAGCTGTTATGTTAAACAATCAGATAAAAACTATTATTCTCACTGGGAAACCTTAGAGAAATTGACATTTTCTAAACATGAGAAATTTTGCTACATTTTTGCAGCTCAGGAATAAATAATAAGAATCACCAAAGCAAAGATATTTGAAGACCTTGTCAAGTATCTGGTGAGCCATTTCTCAATAGTAAGTACAATCGTGGCCAATGGACTTGAGTAAGAAAAGACAAATATGAAAAGGCCTTTCTGTTGTGACTGAATAGAGAAAGGGCCAGTACCCACAAGAGTTAACTGCTGTCTCCCTCTCCCCTTTCCTTCAAATTGTATCCCACTAATCTGTGTCTGTCTTGTTCAACAGGGCTTTGGCTTTGCCAATGTCTGTTGAGATGTATCAGTTTTGAGCAAAAGTCAAGATTACACCAAGTAAAGAGAGATGTGGGAGATATGAATCCTAAAGTGACAAGGCCTTCCTTGGAGATGTTAATAGTCAACACATTAAAAAATACCAGAGAACAGGAATCAGATCCTTTCCCAGGACATATCTCTGTCTCCTATAGGCAACAGCTTTAATACTGAATGTAGAGAGTTTCAAATCCTTTTTTCCCCTCTGTGAAGTAGATTTTTTTTTTTTGAAATGGCCTGGCAAAAGAGAGCCATATAATTTTAGCAGTGTAAGGGAAAAATCCTTTCGGTGACTGCTTTGTGCAGAATTGTGCTCCCTGATCTTGTTGTGTGAGCTACTGTGCATGAAAGGGGACATATTTTACCCCCCTAAAATTGGAGAGAGAGAGTGCCGGGGGAATAGATTCAAGGCAAAAACGACACTGCCCTATTAAAAAAACACATACGAGGCAAATAAGCCTACTGCTGGCATATTTTAAAAAGAGAAGGAACCTCAGATAAGTCACATCAGAAATATACCCGCAGTACTCAGCTCATATCTTACTGTCGAGTGCATTAAGCTACTGGGAAGCTTTGTCTTGCAGCTCCAAGAGCATATTGATACAGAGGGACACGGTTTGTGCTGGATACTCACACCCCACGCCACATCACAGCTGCCCTAGGCTTCCTCTCATCATTTTCCTCTGTTCTCCTTGACTCAGAAATGAAAAGAAGAAACAAGAAAACCTGTCTCCATAACGCTGGTATGAGACAGGAGGGAGGAGGGGAAACTGGAGAGGAGGGAGGAAGTTATGCCGCTGTCAGCACCAGAAAATGCCATTTATGTGATCCAGTGCTCACCAAGGAAGCAGAAAGAAAGCACTCTGATGTGCCGCCGCCCCCTTTCCCCCCCCCCCACTCCTGCTCATTACAGCTCTTTTCTTTAAACTGCTGGGTAGACAGCTGGCAGCCAGTGCCTCAGAGGAGGCTGGAGTAAGGGAGCATATAAATTACTGTTGCATTTTACAGCTAAGATAAACCCAAACTGCAGGGTTATAGCCTGAAATGACATGAAGGGGAGGCTCCAGCAGGCCTCTCAAAAGAACAAGGAGTAGAAAACAGAGAGAAAGAGTTATTTGGGGACTATGGGATCATGGAGAAGGGGGGGGAAATCTAAGCAAGTTGTGTATAAAATCTGCTGCTTTAGTGGGCCTTAAAGAGCTTATGTCAGCTTAATTCTGTGTGGTAGCATAATGTAAATCTATGGGAAATGGGGCTTTAGGCATATCTGCTCTATTCCATTTCTGCAGATTGCCAAGCATGGCAATAAATGTCAAGTAATTATTTATTTGGTCATTAGAAACTTCATTAGATTTTGATTTGATGCTCTTCAATGTCCCCATTTCCCACCATCACTACCACCAAAAGGAAAGCTCAATTTTGAAATTCAATCCAGCTAGTTTCATTGGGAAAAAAAAGTTATGAAATAAATACCAGCATATAGATGACAACATTCTGCATAAAAAGAGAATCTCTTCTCCAAGGAGTTTACAGCAGTCTGCTAAGGCGATGAAAGACACATTTTTCCAAGAGAGGTACAATTTTTGCAAGCCCTTTTCATGTTTCGTTAGATAGAAGGCTGTTTCTGAGGTGAGATCAAAACCCTCTGGCTACAGGACAGAGTCTGACTGTATGTTCTTGGATTAACAGGCTTAGCTTATGTATTTGAACTTTCACTCAGCTTTCTTGGACTTGATTTATTTGCAGATTATATTACCCAGGAAAAAGAGTATGCAGGCCCTTGGTTGGCCTAGGTCAGTGGTCAACAAACTCATTAGTCAAAAGAGCCAAATATCAACAGTACAACAATTGAAATTTCTTTTGAGAGCCTATTTTTTTTAAACTTAAACTTCTTCTAACGCCACTTCTTACCCAGGCCATGGTAATTTGTGGAAGAGCCACACACATTCAAGGGGCCAAAGAGCCACATGTGGCTCACGAGCCACAGTTTGCCAACCATGGACCTAGGTAATTTGGAATTTGGCTGGTTTGGTGCCTGAATAATTGTTTCACCCTTGCTCAGTGCACAGAATCTGAGCCTTATTTTCTTCATAAAAAAAGGTCTTTTTACTGTAGTGTCAGATACACTGTTTACAGCTGACTCTTTCATTGCTGCTTCAGTTTCTCCTTTGCCTTTCCTGCCAGTTTTCCTAAGAATCATGTATAGTATGGGAAACAAAGAGAGGATGAGAGGAAGGCTTGCTTTCTCAGGGAACAGCACTTGCATGTCAGAAAAACCCACCAATGGGAATTGGACTGACTTTCACAAAACCAGGGATTTAAGCACAGCATGGGGTATGTATTATTGCCACAGAGCATGTGCTACAAAGAAGCATAAAGAGACAGGCTTTATCTCTGCCTGAAATCCTCTTGGAACCTTCTGGGAGTGCACAGTCTAAATCAAGAATCCGAACATTTTCCCCCTCACAGCTGCAAATTGAAAATAGGCCCTTGAACAACACAGGCAGAACTGTAGAAGAACGACTTTGAAATGCCTATAACCCACCCCAAGCCACCCGGTCTATCTGTAGACACGAGTAGTATTCATCTCTGGTAAAGGGTAGGTAACACTCGGTAGAAACAAATGACAACTGACAAAACGATCCCTTAGATGCTTGAACTTGCCCCTTGCCAACACAGAGTATTTTTCTTTTTCTTTTTTTTTTCCATCATAAAGAAAGGGCAGATATTCTTATTTCAGGGAGCATGCTCTAGCCAGAGATCGTTGTTTTCCTTCCCCTGTAGCACTTCCTGGTATATATCAATTGGAATTAAGTGCCTGAGTGACGCATTTCTTTCATTAGGCTAAGTGGTGTGAAATATGGAGGGAAACAAGCTTAGGCGTATATTATTGTGCTGCATATTTAACAACAACGGCAGCGACAACTCAGAAGTGAGGAAGCCCACCCTCCTTTTGTGCAGGAGGTTACTATCATAAAAACAAAAGGAAGTCTTTCTTGCTGCCGATCGATCAATGACATTTATTGAATGTGTTTCCAGTGAGGGACTCTGTCCTAGGCCCAGCTGCATGAGGAAAAGGCAGCAACCTTCACGGGTCTGATTCCAGTTAGGAAAACAGGCAAGAAGAAAGGGAGGTTAGTCCTTCTTGAGCAAAGGCTTGCTGAAGAAAGAGAAAGGGAAGCTGAAGGAAGAGAGTGAGTCCCCAAGCCTCTGAGCAGGGAGTGAGAGGTTAGGTGGTGGTTTGTTTGTTCTGTAGGGGAATTTGGAAGAAGATGAAAGGCTGTTGGCAAAGAAAGCCAGAGAGAGGGAATAAAATGTGCTAGGGGCCAGAGGAAAGGGTATATGCTGGATGGGGAGCAGGGAGTGGATTAGTTTTAGTTGATCATAGATCCTCTGTGAGAGGAGTGATTTCAGCTGTGAAAGAGGCAGGAGTTTGGGCAGAAGAGTTCAAGTTGAGGAATATCATTTTGATATGCTAGGCAACAGGAAGCAATTAAAATATTCTGTGCACCAGTGGCATGTCTAGAGAGAGGATTCTCTTGCTGTAGGAGTATGGGTGGCAAGTATTGTGAATCTTTGAACCAGGCTCATGAGGACACAGATTAACTGGTGTATCTATGCATTTTATTCTAGGTGATTTGTTGATGATCAGGTTATGACCCCTACATTCAATCTTGGTGAGGTGAAACATATGGACTTAACTAACAAAAGGAGGTGACAGAGGGAAGGGAAAGGAACTGAGAAATTGGGGAGAGAGATTAGGAGAGCAACATAGTGGAAAAGGTTAGGAGTTTTAAATGTAAGATAAACCCATAGATACAGACTGATATGGAAGCTATGTGACCAATCAAATATGAAGGAAAGCCTAAACTGGTGCCTTACCAGAGATGACATTTTTGTATGCCTCTGTCTCTGTGTGTGTGTGTGTGTGTGTGTGTGTGTGTGTTGTCCATCTAACTAAAGAAATTGCTACTTGATTCTATGTTGAAGATTGAAAATCACCTGAAGACAAATGTTCCCTTGTTCTGTGAAGGCCCCCTAGGGCATTTACTTATGTAAATATAGATCACGTATTTACATACATATTTAAGTATTTATATTTATAATATTTATAAACACTTGTTTACATAACTATTAAGTTTTATAAATATAGAGCAACTTGTCCTAGGCGAGTGGTCTAACAAGACACATGTATTTTGAATGTCTTTTTAAAAACTGCTTTATTGATTATAACTGTTGAAACTAGGTAGGTAATAGGTATACGGAAGGTCATTACACCTTTCCCCTAACATATGTGTGTATATATAGCTTCAGCTGTAATGGAATCAATGACTAGACAATGAAGGGAGGCTGTGACAGAGTCTAGCAAGTCCTAATCTGGTGTGCTTCATGGCTGGAAGCCGTGTTTTAAAATGGCAGAACCGTTACATTGGGGCATGACAGTAAAACACAACACAGAAGGATGTTCTTCTCTCAAAACACCATTGGAGAAGTACTCCCTGTCTAAAGCACCCTGAGTATCCTGAGAGAGTGTGGTGGATCCAGCCTTCTGGAATCAGCCAGAGTATCACAGCCCCTCCCGGCAGGTAGCATGAATCCTTCCCAGACAGACTCAGCCTTTGCCCAGCTCCTGGTGTTTCAGCCACTTTGGAATGTTTATAGCAGTTCAGCTCTTCCCTTCCTCATACCCTGGGTAGAACTTACACCAAACTTCAGCTTCTATAGGTCAGCCTGGTCTATAAGGAAGGGACTGGAAAAGGAATAAAAATAACCTTATCATGAAGGATGCCAGAGATTGGCTCCATGCAGTTCCTATGGAGCCAGTCAGAGCACAGGATGTAGCTGCATCTTGGTGTCCTGTGTCAACCTTCATGGACAGTTCCCTTGGCTTTCATCATCTCTTCATCTCCAAACTATTTAGCATGACACTCATGTTACCTAAGTAAAGGGAGTCAGATTCAGCTTAGGGAGATTTATGACTAAAAAAGATTTAGAGCAAGCTGCATGAATGAGTGAAAGAAGAAGGACTATATACATTAGTTTTAAGATTAAGTTCAAAATCTCTCTTTCTTGCCTGGCCAGCATAGCTCAGTGGTGGAGTGTTGACCTATGAATGAGGAGGTCATTGTTTGATTCCCATTAGGGAACATGCCCAGGTTGCAGACTTAATCCTCAGTGTGGGGCATGCAGGAGGCAGCTGATCAATATTTGTCTCTCATCATTGATGTTTCTATCTCTCTTCCTCTCCATTCCTCTCTGAATTTAATAAAAATATGTATTTTAAAATATCCCTTTCCTTGGGCCTTTATCACCTAAGCTAGAAATACATTTTTTTTCTTGTCTTAACTTTCCTTTCCTGGCACAAATATTCCATCTTAAATTATAATTTTTGGTGAGACTTCCTGGCTATCCCACCTCTCCCATGTTGATTTTAATTTCATGATTGCAGGATTGTAGAGTCAATAGGTATAAATGTTGTGGTCCATGTTTACAGAGTTCTTATAATGAGCCTACTGTGCTAAATACTTTACATAAATGAACTCAATACTCACAAAATCTCAAGAAATATATGTGATACTATTTTTCTCACTTCACAGATAAGGGGTTTGATGCACCAATAAACTGCCCAAAGTCATAAGATTTGAACCCAGGTATTCTACTTTTGGAGTTTCCACACTTAATGATTATGTTTTCTGTCCTATATGTGGGTTCAGCATGGGCTCAAGAAATACTGATGAATGGCTAAGTGGAAGAGGAATTTGTCATGACAATGGGTGTGAAATGATCTGTTATGGGAACTGTGTGGGAGTTAGAGGTAATATGAAGATAAGCTAATTTAAGTTTAAACTTGTAGAGTACATAGAGAGAGGTCAAGGAGTATGAGAATGGTTGCTATAATATCGGGAGTAAGACAATAGGATTACACAACAGCTGATAGGGAAATGGATAAAAAATTTTGGGCAGGATGTTTTAAGGAGTTTACATTGGGCTTCTCTGGCATACTAAGTGCCAGAGAAAAACAAGACAAGAATGTGGCCGGAGAGTAAGGAAAATCTTACTAATCAGAGAAATCATTGGTGTATCAGTTAGGAATGTACTTTGCTGCAAGCAACAATATGTTAACAAAAAAGCTTAAAAGTTGGGATAACAAGATTTCCAGAGTTTTTTTCTTAAATAACAAGATTTCCAGAGTTTCACTGTTGGCAGTGTTGGTTTTTTCACTCAAGGACCCAATTAGGATATTTCTTCTTTCTGCTTTGTCATCTCAGAATGTTGCTTTTCATCTCTATGCTTGTCTTATGGTCACAAAATGTCTGCTGCAGATCCAGCCATTACATCCACATGGGAGACAGAAAGAAGCAGTGAAGAATAGAGTCTGTCTCATCTGTCCTCTTTTACAAAGAGAGCTTTCTATGATGCCACCTTTCTCCGCCAAGTTTCTATCAGATCTCATTGTCTATCCCCAGGCCACAGGATTGCCTCTAACTGCCATGAACAGCTTAGGCAGCACCAAGGCTGGCCATTTGCTGCTCTGAACCAAATAGCAATTCTCTTAAGGAGGAATAAAGATTTTTTTTCATCAGAAAAACAGATGAGAAACATATACAAGGTGGATAAAAGTAGGTTTACAGTGGTGGGTATGCAAAACACAGAGTTTATTCTTTTATTATTATTTATTAATTATTATATTGTTTTCTATATGAACAACTGTAAATCTACTTTTCCCCCATCCTGTATATTTCCCAGTTGAAACAGGAAATATATCCTCTACCTTATTTTGTCTGAAAACCCTGTTGTGTATTTGCCTCAAGTACAGTGGACCCTTGAACAATGTGGGTATTAGGGGTACTTATCCCCTGCACAGTCAAGAATCCATGTATAACTTTTGACTCCCCTAAAATTTAACTTTTTATATTCAAGGGGGAGTGGTTCCAGGATGCCCCTGGATACCAAAATCCACAGATACTCTAGTCCCTATTATAAACTGGCATAGAACAATGCATATAGTTGGTCCTCTGCATCTGCAGATTCCAAACTGTGGATTAAAAATATTGTTTTTGATCCATGATTAAATGAATCTATAGATTTGAAACTGAAGGATGTGGAGGGTCTACTGCTTATTTATTGAAAAAAGTCTACATGTAAGTGGACCCACACAGTTCAAACCCATGTTGTTCCAGAGTCAATTGTAGGTTCTATATTCACAGCGATTCATGCCTAGAAATGTATCCATGTTATTCTTGGCCATCATTTGTTATTTTGCCATTATACACCTCTTGGCATTGCTGCTGGCCTGGTTTGCCAATTTAAGTAACATGTCATTGAGTAGTTATAAGATACTTCTCTATTGAGTTTAAAGAGTTTTGAAAGAGAATATTTATTGTGGCAACTCCTCAGTGTGGAAATTTGTAGTCTAGGTCCTGTTGGAGCTAGGAATGGAACCCAGATTCTTTAGCCTGAACCAGAATTAAATGAACACTCCTATGGAAGACATCCCATGATTCTTTCTGTGGGAAGAACTTTGTCAAACCCTCCTGCTATATGTGCATGCACGTGTGTGTGTGTGTGTGTGTGTAAGAGAGAGAAAGAGGAGAGAGAGATAGAGATAGAGATAGAGACAGAGAGAGAGAGAGAGAGAGAGAGAGAGAGAGAGAGAGCAAATAGAAAGGCCACATAATGACTCTTAATAAGGTTTAACTATTGAGTTTCAATGTCAGATCCAAAATGCTTTCCTCTCCTGATTTTCCAATCAATATTGGTATTTCATGGAGTCATGGTTGTGATTTTTGTATAATGGCTATATTTATTATTGTATTTAATTCTAAGAATGGTTTCAGTTAGACAGTTCTGAAACTGGTTAATTTGGTCCAAAATCATTCTAGCAAGGTGTTTTTTTTTTCCCTCCTGGTTTATACAGTTTTCAAATGCATGAAGTTGATAAAGCAGTGATCCAAATAAGAGCAAAAGCAAAACACTTTTAATTCTATTCTATCATAGACTCTTTACATTAAACATTTTTATGTCACATATGTGATTTCTCAATCCCCTCCTATTTTAGTACAAGAGCAAGAAACTACGTATATTTAAAAAATTATTATAAGATTGCTATAACAACCTGTAACACACACACACACATGTAAATTTATTATAATTGCTTATTATTCTGTCTTTCCAACTGAGGCACTGGCTTCTTATTGACAATCACTTCACCTTTTCTGTTTCCTATAAGCCTTGGTTTGCACTGTGTAATCAAGGAGCAGACCAGCATACCCTGCAAGGGGCGTAAAGTAGGCTTCTGTCCTTAAAAAACTTTTTTTTAATCTGGGACCTGTGATGGACAAATATAAAAATGTTCTCCCTATACTCATCCATTTCTTTCATTCTTGGGGAAGAGGAACCAACAATTTCAGATGCTTTCACTTAAGTCCTTTGTTCCAAACTTTCCTGCCTCCTCTGGGGTCTTGAACTATCAGTTAACCAACCTCTTTAGTATCTTTGATCTTTCTCCTCTCTTATGCTCTTCTTTGACTATAAATATTCTCATGCTAAAATCCTTACTCTGAATTTATTCTTCAGCCCTTTCCCATCATTGCAATTTCTGTCTCTAGGTTTACATGTTTCAATGACTCCTCACCCCCATTCCAATCTGACTTTCATTAGCCTAACATGTCAGCAAGAGGCTTGGATGGATGAAAAAGTCTGGCACAAACTATATACTTGGGTAGATCTGTTCCAAAGAAGTAGAAGGGAGTTGATGCCATTGGGATATATGACAAAACCAGAAACATTTACCTGGAAAGACACAGGGTAAGCATCTGGCTCTACACTATGTGGAATGCAGTTATGAACAATCATATCTGTGGGTGAGGGAGGGACGCATTGGAGTTGTTGGAAGCTTAACTGAGCCCCAAATTCCAACATCAGTTGATCTAACCTGAATCAGCTCATGTGTACCAGGTGTATTTAATTAAATGTATAGTATGAATACTAGGGAATGAAGTACAGTTATACTCCAACAGTTCTCCACTGGACATTACAAAAATAAAAGACATATATTTGCACACCAAATTTACAAGAACTTAAGGAGACTAGCCCTGGAGTTCTTACAGCCATAATGATTCTTTTATCAGAGCCCCCTGGGGTATATTATTCTAGATTAAGTAACCCAGCTGTGCCAAAATGTTTTCCTGGGGAACAAGGAGACCTGGAGAAGACCAAGCCCTCTGGAAGTGGATCCTCTATCATGAAAGATGTCTGTTGATTTGTACAGAAGACTTAGGGGAGGATCTTTTGGAAAGGAGGACAGATAGAGTTAGAAACTGAGTACACAGGTCATGAAAGCTTTAGCTTCCAGGCTGCTTTTCCCTTGAACGTGGGAAATTAAAAATATTTTCTTCATGTGTTGTGATCTTGTTAGTTTTTGATACATCAGTAAAGCCTGATGCACATGTATGATTTGTGTAATGAATAAGAAAGGCAAACAAAGCGGGGAGCCCAAGAAAATTGGAGGACACAGCACTGGCTATGGTCAAAGCCATGCCCTCCCTCTCTATAGATTACTCACTGGAGGTGAAATGTAATGAATGTAGCAAAAATGAACACCTATCTCTTTAGTATCCACTTGGTTTTGGGGTTCCACTCTTCTCTGACATTGTGTATTTCTATGTGATCTATTTTATAGTTCTAGCATGAAAGATCATGCTGACGCACAAATCTTTCCATGTAGTCCTGAGCTTAAATTCAACCTAAGACCAACTTGATCCTGGACTTCTTCACCTAGACTTACTCTCTCAATCTGCTCCTGGTCAAGTTCTTTACCTTCTTTACCTTCTTCCATAAAAACATTAATGTTTATGTAGTAACTCAAGAGAGTATGTGTTTTCATGTCATCAAATATTTTTAATTTCATCTCTAATATATATCCTAATTTCATTTCTTTCTCTACATCTCACTCTCATGCTGCCCCCATTCTTCTCACTCTGTTCATTCTTCCTAATTCTCTTCCCACTTCCTCAAGCTGCTTTCCATCAACATTATATTTCTATCTCAGAAATCAACTTAAATGCCATAGAAAATTAAATACATAATAAAATTTAACATTTCTGTGTAGTTTATTTTTTAGGAAGTTTCACCAGCCAGCTCTTTTAGTTTTATCTATCTTTTCTCCCCCACTTTATTTTTTAACAATGTTTTTATTGATTTTAAAGAGAGGCAATAGAGAGAACACATCAATTAGCTGCCTCTTGCATGCCCCCTAATGGACATTGAGCCTGCAATATGGCAACCCAGCCATTTGCCCTGACTGGGAATCAAACCAGTCACCTCTGGGATCATGGTTCCATGCTCAACCACTGAGCCAAACTGGATGGGCTCTCTCCATTTTAGTAATAAGCCCTATATTCCAGCATTCTGATATACTAACTGTTCTAATATAACATACTAGAGGCCCAGTGCACGAAATTCATGCACGGGGGGTGGGGGGGGGTGTCCTTCATCCCAGCCTGCTCCCTCCCCAATTTGGGACCTCTTGAGGGATATCCAACTGCCCATTTAGGCCCAATCCCACTTGGATGGGGCCTAAATGGGCAGTTGGACATCCCTATTACAATCTAGGACTGCTGGCTCCCAACTGCTCACCTGCCTGCCTTCCTGATTGCCCCTAACTGCTTCTGCCTGCCAGCCTCATCACTTCCTAACCATTCCCCTGCCAGCCTGATTGATACCTAACTGCTCTCCTGCCAAACTGTTTGCCCCTAACTGCCCTCCCCTCTGGGCCTGGTCACCCTAACGGCCCTCCCCTGCAGGCCTGCTCACCCCTAACTGCCCTCCTCTGCAGGCATGGTCACCCCCAACTTTCCTCCTCTGCAGGTCTGGTCTCCCCTAACTGCCCTCCCTTGCAGGCCTGGTCCCTGCCAACTGCCCCTCCCCCCTGCTGGCCATCTTGTGGTGGCCATCTTGTGTCCACATGAGGTCAGGATCTTGTGACCACATGGGGACAGTCATCTTGTGTGTTGGAGTGATGGTCAATCTGCATATTACTCTTTTATTAGATAGGATAGAGGCCTGGTGCACATGTGGGGGCCAGCTGGTTTGCTCTCAAGAGTGTTCTGGATCAGGGTGGATGTTCCCTTGGGGTATGGGGTGGCCTGGGCGAGGGGCCTGTGGTGATTGGCAGGCTGGCCATGCCCTCGGCGACCCAAGTGGAGGCTTTGGTATCTGGGATTTATTTACCTTCTACAATTGAAACTTTGTAGCCTGGAGCTCTGCTTTGTAGCTAAGCCTTCTGCTCAAAACAGCCATTGAAACTTAGTTGCCTTAAATGCCAGCCAGGGTGTGCAGAAAGCTTAGCTTAATCCATCACCAGGGGCAACCCAAGCTTCTCTCCTGCTCTCTCTGTGGCTATAGCCATCTTGGTTGGGTTAATTTGCATACTTGCTCTGATTGGCTGGTGGGCATGGCTGGTGGGCATGGCTTGTGAGTGTAGCAGAGGTATGGTCAATTTGCATATTATCCTTTTATCAGAAAGGACTACTGGCCCGGTGCACAAAATTTATGCACATTAAAAGGGGATTAGAGAAAATAATTTAATATTGTTATTTGCCCTTTCTCTATAATAGAAGTGTCAGAGATGAAAGAAAATTAGTAAAATGTATATGAAAATCTTCCTCCTGTTAGAGTCTGGGGCGCACCATGAGGCCCACCCACATGTGCCTCAAAATCTTGTGAGACCCAGACTTGGCCACCCCTCACACCCCTATTAGGCTAGATCCAGACCTGGCCAACCCCACCCTTGTCAAGCCCTGCTTGGCAGGGAGGATAGCTCAGGTCCCCTGGCCTAGTGTCCGGGAAGGGGGCTTGCCTGAGGTCCTCCAGGCCAGATCAGGGTGGGAGGGGCTCTTTTGAGTTCCCCCATCAAGCCCCACCTGGTGGGGGGCACGGCCTGAGTTCCCCTGACCCAGCACTGGGGATGCACCTTGAGGTCCTCTTGCAAGCCCTATTGGGTGGGGGGCATAGTCTGAGGTCTCCCAGACTGATGCCATGGAGGAATGTGGCCTGAGGTCCCCTGTCAAGTCCTGCAGGGTAGGGGGCACAGCTGAGGTTTCCTGTCAAACCCTTTGGTGGTGGGAAAGGGTATAGCCTCAGCTCCCTGCTTATTGCTCATTAAGGCTCCTTATGGGAACGTGGCTTCAGCTGTGGATCAGCCATCTTTGTGATGAAGTGATGGTCAACTAGCATATTCCTCTTTATTAGATAGAATTCTTTATCTTTTACTTCATGATTTTGTACACACTATTTCTTCTAACCAAAATATTTATTCTTTCCCTCTTTTCTCCAAATGCCAAGCACTTAATCATCCCACAAAATCAAGTCTATGTATTGATTTTGTGGGATGATTTAGGAAGCAGCCTCTAACTTTTACTACAAGACCTTTTAAAAAAATACACCTTTTTACCTCCAAGCACTCTGTATACAACTCTATGGTCACATTTTTGGGGGAAGGATGTCTAAACATATTTTTGACAGTATTTTGAGCTCAGATTGTTTTTTATATCTGTATCACCATAACATAGCATACCTTGTATATAATAATTGCTTAATACATTTTGAGTAACTAAAGAGGGAGCAAATCTAGGACCAAGACATGAGGTATGGTCACTAAGCGTAGAATTCAAACCACCAGTGGAGACATTTATTATTGAACACAGGAAAACAGCCACCAAATTCAACTGGCAGGCATAGCACACATGTGTACAAATGCTCTCTCCCTTAGGTAGTTTTCCACCAGGACAATAGGATAGAGGCATAGAACATTTCCTCATCACATATCTCTCATCTTATTTAGGACTCACATGTATGTTTTTAGTCACACACAAGGACAGAATTTTCCCCTAAGGTTGCTAGTGTAGGCTTCCATGACATATTCTTGACACTTTCCTACAGCAAGTAATGATTCTTCTTCCTGGATCGCACTGAGAGTCTGTGGAATATCTGGAACATTTTCTGAAGTTTCTTTTATGTCCAGCAAGAGTGGCTGAGACTGGATATGAAAGCTGTCTAAATACTCTAATCTACTTCCAACCCACTGGAATGTGGGCTTCACACTCTGTTCATTGTCATGAATCGTGATGCTGACAAGTCAGATTCGTAACATTAAACACAACTGATAGGAGTAACTTCTTCCTTCATCCTTTGGGAAAGGGATGGGTGTTCTTCTGTAGAACTGAGCTTCTGCCAATGTAAATGAAAGGGTAGAATAGGGACTAGAAGACTGACACTTTTTTTTTATTTCATTTTTTCTGGGAAAAATAAAATTATTCCTTTTTTTTTTTGTCTTGCGTAATCCCTATCTTTTTTTTTTAAACTCCTTGCTGCATTCCATAAATTCTATTCTGTCACTACTCTGAAATTTTTTTCATATTCTATTATTGGGTTGTTATTATCATGGCCTTTATTATAATGAATAATACTACTCTATAGCTACATGACATTTTCCTCTTGGATCATCCTGCTTAGTCTCATGAAAGAAATTAATCAAGTTACACCTTTAAGGAAAGCATTAAGCCACTTCACTGTAAACACAAATTGTCTTTATTTACTGATTGTAATTGTGTACAGTTTTCTAACGAGGCATACTAAAATATTAGGGGAAATTTTAAATTGGCCACTACTTAAACTGATTGACTGGTGCCCCCCCAAAAAAAAATTTTTGCAAATAGTGTATTGCAATGCTAATTATGTGAGAAAAATAGATAGAGGCTCTCACAGTGTAACAAAAAGTTCATTTCATATATTCAGTATGTGTGTGTGCATATATATTTGTTCCTAATGTAATACACATTTTTAATGTCAAGGAAAGTACCTGAACCTGATAATATTGAGCTGACTGTCATTCTCTTCTTTTCCCTGCTGAGAACACTTGCAGGAGTCAATGCAGAAACCACAGACAGGAAATGTTTCTCACAACATCTCAGAATGTGACTTTTCTTTTCTTTTTTCTTTTTTTAAACATATATTTTATTGAATTTTTTACAGAGAGGAAGGGAAAGGGATAGAAAGTTAGAAACATCAATAAGAGAGAAATATTAATCAGCTGCCTCCTGCACACTCCCCACTGGGGATGTGCCTGCAGCCAAAGTACATGCCCTTGACCAGAATCGAACCTCGGACCCTTCAGTTCACAGACCGATGCTCTATCCACTGAGCCAAAACAGTTAGGGCAGAATGTGACTTTTCATCATACTTCGCCCCTTCCCCCAACTTGCATAACTGTTACAGTTCCATTCTCTGCAGAGGGAAACAAAAATAAAGTTAATTATCATATTTAATTTATGTATGAGAAAATTTCAAATAATATCTAACTCTTAGACTTAGATTTAAATTAATTTTTTTGTTTTCCAGTGGAGTTCAGCTAAATAGATGGCATTCTACACTCTCTCTCTCAAATTTTCTCTATCATTAGAAGAAAATGGGAAGGATATAAACAGGGAAATTCTCTGTTTGGAGTTATCTTTAGCCCCATTCACCTGCCATCTGTAATCACGGCTGTTTGCAGGTTCAGCACCACCTAATTCCACATCAGTGCAGTAAGATCTGGTAACAGATTATTTTGAAGATTGGAGAGGTACAGACAGGCCTTTTGGGTGAATATCTTTTTACTTAGGGCCTCTGTGTGTCTAGAATCAAAGAAAAATAGTACTTAAAATTATAGCCATAATCACGAAGTATATACATGCTAAGATGACCTCAAAGCATTTTTTCCAGATAAAATAGACAATATTGATTTAGTGTTATTTGAGAAAAGATTCATAATTCAGATGTGAAAACGTTTGGGAGAGTGAGATCAAGAGTCACAATAGTCACTTCTAATTCCCACATGCAGTTCAGGCACTTCTCATTTGAATTGTGATTCACTGTGGTAGGATGAATACCAGTTCTCCAAAGATACCCATGTCTTTATCCTCCAAACCTTACAAATCAAACTTTTCAGATGTAATTAAATTAAATGTTTTGATATGAGATTATCTTGGGTTATCTAGGGGCCCAATGTAGTTAAAAGGACTTCCTTCTTATAATGAAGGAAAGAGAAGAAGAGTTATAGAATGAAGGCCATGTGATGGCTGAAACAGAAAGATACTTCTGAAGACACTACCCTGATGGCTTTGAAAATGGAGGAAGGGGCCCTGAGCCAAGAATGCAGATGGAAAGGCAAGAAGATTTATTCTCCCTGAGAGCCTCTAAACTCTAGAGTGTTGAAGGAAGGAAATCTTGCCAACACCTTGATTCCTGCCAGTGAAAGCCATTTTGGGACTTCTGGAACTATAAGAAAATGCATTGGTGTTGTTTAAGCCACTGAATGTGTGGGTAATTTATTATAACAGCAACAGGAGACTGATAGGTCCATTGATGGGGAAGGGGAATGTAGAGATATTAATCACATACTCTGAACCTGGCCCCTCTGAGTTTGAATCTTGGTTCAGTCATTTGTCAGTTGTATGACTTTAAGCAAGTTATTTATACTCTCTGTGACTGTTTCCTTATCTTTAAAATGGGTATACCTATATCACGGCCAACATTATAAAGATTGCATTAATTAGTTCATATAGAGAACTAAGAATATTCTCTGTACAAAATAAGTGATCAATAAATGTTAGGCATGTAAAGAGAATAACAAGAGTTAGTGTATAGATTAGGAAAAATTTGTCTCAGGTAATAGTTAGTGAAAAGAATTTAAAGCGAATTTATTTGATTAATTTCCATATTGTTATATGAAGAATATAGATTCTATATCAGTAATCTCTCAATTTCCTATCAATTTCAATTCTCTGTCTATCACCATGCTGATTACTACCAACTTCTGCTTTATTTCTTATTTCATTATAGAGGAGACATTGGCTGCTGACATCTAACTTAGAAATTGAAATAACATATCTATCCACAGATTCTATAAAGTTTGTTAATACTGGCTTTTTACTCATTTTAACCAATTATTTTGTCTTAGACAAAGTATTAAAACCACTTTACTATTACTTATAAAACCCCCAAAATGGAAACATTAAAAAAAATAATCAGATGAGCACAAAATGACCCTTTTATCCAGGCCAATATATCATCCTGGTTGGTATGAGAAGCAAAAAAAAAGAAGAAAGAAAAAATTGAGATAGAGCAATCATTTTTTTTCTCTTAAAACTTTTAATTTTTAACAAATAATCCAAATTTTTACAAGTAGTGAATATCTCTTTATCACAACTGTCACCAAAACAAATAGTCAATGACTAGTGTTAGCCTAGGAAAAGCTCAATCAAGAATGTTGGCAGTGAAACAAAACAGAGAATCGAAGTATTGAGGAACTGAAAACCCAGAGAGATACTGACCTTTTCAGTGAAGGGCAAGTGAGCTCCCAATTACTGTAGAAAATATGGAGTGGATTCTCTGGACATACTAGTATTATAGAAACATCTGGGCAGGAGGGCCTGATTTTCTATCCTTTGTTTTCATGATTTATTTAAAGAGAACTTTTCATTTCAAGAATCACTGAAAAAAATAATTTCATATTATGATAAGGAGCCAGAATTATATAGAATTATACTATAATTGATGTGAAATAACCTAATTATTTCTGTGCTTTATTTCCAAAAGTCATGCTCAATTCGCTGTATTGTCACAAGAATTTGAAAGAAAGCAAAAAGATGTGAAGAATTTTTATTCATTCACTGAAAGCTTATTTTAAATTACAATTGGCATTTAATAGAATATTAGTTTCAGGTTAGACATTTATATAACTTTGAGGTAATTCCCCAGTAAGCCTAGTGCTCACCTAGCACCATATATAGTTATTATGGTATTATTACCTATATTCCCTGTGCTGTATTTTACATCCTGTGACTATTTTATAAATGACAATTTGTACATCTTAATCCCTTCACTTTTTCGCCCAGTCTCTAACCCTCCTTCCATATGGCAACTAACAGTTTGTACTCTGTATTTGTTAGTATTTTTCTGCTTCGGTTTTTTTGTTATTTTTGTTTTTTAGATTTCACATAAGTAATATCATATGGTATTTGTCTTTCTGTGTCTGACATATTTCACTTGATATAATGCCCTCTAGGTCCATCCATGTTGTGCACAAATGGCAATATTCCATTATTTTTATGGCTGAGTAATATTCTACATATATATATATATATATATATATATATATATATATATATATATCTCACATCTTCTTTACTCATTCTTCTATCAATGGGCATTTAGATTGCTAATATATTTTGGCTAAATTAAATAATGCTGTAGTGAATGTAGGGGTGCATTTATCTTTTCAAATTAGTGTTTTGGATTTCTTTGGATAAATAAATACCCAGAAGTGGAGTTGATGGGTTATATTGTAGTTCTTTTTAAAACTTTTTGAGGAACCTCCATATTGTTTTCCATAGCAGCTACACCAATTTACAATCCTACCAACAGTGCATCCTCACCATTGTGCAGAATACCATGTTAAGTACTGTATGGCCACTGGAAGGTGTTAAAATTCCTTTGAATAATGGATGAAAAAATTAGAAAACATTATTATAGTTGTTTACTATGTGAGAGTGTAGCAAACCAACTCTATGGAAAGTCTAAGATAAGACAACAGACAACTTCCAAGCTGAGGAAGGTTTTGGAGACAGGTACACAGAGCAGCTCCTGAAGAGGTCTTTTTAGGTCTGAAATTATGATAACCCACAGCATAATATAGACACCATGGATGGAATGTCTTGGGTTCTTGCTATGATTATCTCAGGAGTCAACAATTTTGACAGCTTTGACATATTTGTATTAATAGTCTTCTCGGAGAAATAGTCATTTAGAAAAACAGTAACTGCTACAAAATGGATTCGGAAAAATAAGTACCCACTGAGACCCCTAAACCTCCATGTCAAATAAGAAAGAGCCATCAGTGTGTTTGCTGCTTCACTTGTGGGCCTAATCAGTCTGTGTAGCCTTACAAGATGGGCAGAGTAGTTAATTAAGAGTCAGGGGACCTCAATCCTACAGAGCAGAGAGCAGTTTACAGTGAATGCAGGGTGAAGTAGCTTATGGCCAGTGCTAACACATTAATACCAAATCTGTTAACCAGTAGAGTTTAAAGAACAACAACATCTAAACTGGGCTTTGAATAATTGATGACACCCTCTGCACTATTAAAGAAAAATGTTTCTCTCCTCTAGGAAGCCATATATATGCCTGTTGATCACCTTCTTTTTTTCTCTGATTGGATACAAGCTCTCCACGAATGTTATTTTTTCCTCTGAAACATGATGAGGAACTCCAATAACAAATTTTTGATGGAAGGGCTAGAAAGTTGACATGTTTCAGAGAGGATCCCAGATTAACTAAACTGACATCAAAGAATCATGCCTATGATTTTATTGGACATGTAGGTACAAAACAGGAGAGAAACAGAAATTAAAAATTAACTTTTTTTGCTAAAGGTTGTTGGGTATGAGAGTGGAATTATGAGGGTGTCCACCACAACACAGACTGAGAAAAAAATGAAATGCTTTTTAAATCAATCAAAAGACAGTCTAGTTTTTGAAGTATAGTGATTACAAAGGATCTTATAAGATAATTTATTGCAAACTTGTGTGAATCTTTTCCTTTGATTAAAAAAAAAGCTCTTTCTAACCTTTGAACTGTGTCTAACCTTCAGAAAGAGTGTTCTGTGCAGCATCGGTTCTTACTGAGCTATGAAACGGTGCATAATGCAAGTGGCACTTCTGGATCAATTTTCCCTTTTCCTTTTTCTTGTGCATTGTAGATGTTACATCTCTAATTGTTTCCATAAAAACAGCCAATGTTGGACTTTTGAAACTGTAGTGGTAAGGGAGTGGAAAAGCAGGGAAGATAGTTTGGGAATGAATGACCAGTGAATGTGTTCAAACAAAGTAAAGGATGCATGACATTGAAGTGTTGAATGAAAGTACACACATTTCATAGGTGGAATAGGAAGTTTTACAAACTGAGTGAGTAATGGTTGGACATAATAAAGTTCCAAGTCAAAAGTCTGTATGTTAAATTCTCATCCTAAAATGCATGCTATTTGGGAATGTACTGATGTGCACGATGTCTTAGTCTTAATCTGTGATGGTAGTCTTCTAGCCATTGCAGCCTTACTCATTATGTAAAAAAAGAACAGCTAACATTGACGATGCATTTCTTTTTCCAATAAACATGTATGAAATGCCTATGGATGCCAGGTTCTCTTCAAAGCATTCGGGATACATCAACCAACAAAGCAGAAAATAACCTTTCATTGAGCTTACACTGGGGTGGGAGTGTAAACCCTAAATGGGGGAAAATCTTAAAAATTAATCTTGTGTGGAGGGAAAAGAGGGGAAAATTTGAGTAGGATAAGAGACCTGGGGTTTGTGTTATAATTTTGATGAGGGTGATCTGGGAAGCCTTACTGAGAGAATGAGCAGGGTTGAAGAAGTACACCACTGAAACACTATCTAGGAGGTCCCTCCAAGTAGAGAGACAGCACCAAAGAGGAAGAGTGCCTGCACATTACTGCTACAGCAAGGGTGCCAGTGTCACTGGAGGGGGAAGAGTAGGTTGGAAGATTGTAGGTCAGAGATGTAGCTGTCAGCCAGATCATTGGAGTATTTAGGCCATTTGAAAGATTTTGGCTTTTACTCAGAGTTAAAAGGGAAACCATTAGGTCATTGGTTTTCAAAGGATAGTCCCTCGACCAGCAGCACCAGCATCATCGGGGGAATTGTTAGAAATGCGAATTCTCAGGCCCCATCCCAAACAAAAATTTCTGGAGAGGGGCCCAGCAGTCTGTGTTTTAATAACTGCTCCAAGCAATTCTGATACATGTATGTTCAAGGTGGAGAAATGCTGCCCTAGATGATTCTAAGCAAAGAATGTCATGATCTAACTTGATCATTTATCTTAAGACTACTATGCATTGACCATTTGTAGGAGAGCCCCATGAATTATACTCTAAATGTGGGCCTTTCTTGTGAATAGAAGGGCAACTAAAATAATTAATAGTTATAATTTATCTATAACAGGCTATCATCTGGGATTTTCCAGGGCAAACCAGGGCATAGGAGACTACAAGGCACTCATTTATTCCATGACATATTACAGACTTTTCTTCTAAAAAGAGAGCTAGTCACCAAAACAGACTTCTACACATGGAAAAGAAGAGAAAGAGGAAAAGCATTATAAAATGTGGCTTCCCATTCTGGAACCTTTCACTCTCATTAGCGATACCCAGCCTGAAGTTCACAAGTTTGGCCCTCTCTCACTTGAAAATAGACAAGTTACCATGCATAACTGAAATGATTTAAACCGAAGCTGGAGCCAGAATGGGATTTTTTTATGGAAGCCTGACCTTTGGTCTTGCTCATTTCATTACCAAGTATTTTACTGCTGACATTTAGTCTGGGCCAAAGTTTGTCCCTATGCATTTTGAAGTCATGACATTTCATCATGTGGTATTTTGCTTTTGATTAAGGTGCTATATAGCATCAGTTACCTTGTAAATTTAACAGTATTTAAATATTTTATATGAACATGCTCTGTTTTAAAAATGTGGCTGTATCTAATTTGATATTTAAATGAGGACTCTCTCAAGGGTGAAGTGTTGCTGTTTTGAAAGGAAGGCTGAGGTGCATTCCAAACAAGCCCCAGGCAGACATCAAGCTGGAGAGTATGAGCGGCAGCACCTAGGATCAGTGTCTCCTCCCCGTGTGCTGTTTTCTCCCTGTGACGCTGTGGGATACTTCACGTCTCAGGAGAGCTCATTTCAACATGGCCAAACCACAGTTACAAAGTGAAGATGGCAATCTTCACTATTAATAACATTGCCTAAGAAAAATGTAAACTAACTCAAATAAAAACTCATAACTGTAGCTTGAAAAGAGATTAACGATTGAATCTGATGCCTCTCAAAGGCAGGCAGTCCACAGACCACCTGTGTAAAGGTCATACAGAAGACACATTCAATATACAGACCATCACAGGCTTGCCTGCTGAATCAGGATCTCTGGTAGGGTCTTAGAAATCTGCATTTTTAATAGGCACTCTAGGTTATTTCTATGCATACTAAAGTTTGTGAAGCACTATGATATACACAGTGTCCGAAAAAATTATTCAGGGCACAAAGGATGAAGACAAGAACAATGATAATATTAAGGTAATTTTCTGTCTTTAAAAATCCTTTTTGGTATGAATGATTGTAAATTAAAGAGAAAGAAGGAAGAAAAAGACATACCAAAACCCAAAGGACTCACTGCAGGGAGTGGGAGGAAATGTTAAAAGCTTGAGAAGCAGCCACATAATTGCTGCGGGTGGGAGGTTTATGGCGCCTGCCTGGAGATCTCTTGGGACTAACTTCACATTGCTAATTTACAATCACATGCTGCATCTGTCACTTTTACAAATCAATGAGAATGCCCACCCTTTAATAGCATAGGGTGACTTGCAGTGGTTGCTAGTGTGGGCCACTTAGATGAGACCTTTCAGGATGTCAGGAAAGAACCTTGGTGACGCACATTAACACACACACACACACACTCCTTGATGTCACTTCCAATCTATTTTATCTTAAATTGTCAGCAAGAAGAAATCACGTCCATATTAATAACTAGATGTTGCAGTTATGCCAAGAAAAATAAACCCTGCTGATAACTCTGCAGCCAGCTGGTTACCTCTAAGTAGAGCCAAGAGGGGAAAAATGTCATGGCTTTTTGTATTTGTGGAAATTTTATAATATTTAGGGAAGGGAACTGGTGGATGAATGGTTTCAATGTCTTTGTTTAAAAAAGGCATTTTGAAAAAATAATCAAGATTGTCATTAAACATGATTTTTACTATAAACAGCAGAAAAATGGAAATACTATTAAGATAAAGTTATGATAAGTTTCAACCATCTGGGAATCTAATTATGTTAAGGAAAAAGGAACTGAGATATTCTTTTTACTTTTCTAAAGACAAATGAAGAAATTAAGATGCTGCTTCTATGAGTCTTATTCTGATCAAAAAGCAAGAAATGAATTGTTCATGATGAGAAGTGTTTACATGGAAATAAATGCTGGCCATAACCAGACATGGGACTCAAATATTTGAAAGTAGATTTCAAAATTACTTAAGGGGAAAAAAAAAGCGGGTTTGGCTTTCATATGAGCCTTAAAATAAAATGTTGCTCAAGGGGTGTGGTAGGAAAATGAACTTCAGTTTATACAATCTCCATTCAAATGGGGAAGAAAATATTTGTAAGGGAACTGATGTCCCTGCACAAGATGCTTTCTGGAGACTGGGAATATAAAAGAACATGTGGAAGAGGTAAGAGAAGGGGCGCATAGCAAGGGATGGAAACAATAGGGCTGCCTAGACTTGGAAGAACAGTGTCAGAAGGGTTAGAGGCCAGAGTTACTGAGGCTTGCGGATCTGCTAAAGACAAGAAAAGGCTTTGCAAGCTAAGTTCAGAGACATACTCTGAACAAAGACAGGATAGGATCACTGCTGGGGGAAAACTGTGCCCTGTTAACAGAGGGCTGAAATGTTTACTAGATTATTGATTTATTAAGCTTTATAAGCCCTAGGCCAAGCACAGTGCCTGTCAACTATCAAGTATATCACACATGTTGAAGGAATAAATTGACATGGAGTTCAGATTGTGAGAGCAATTTTTAAAATAGAAAAGTGGTAGAATAAATACAATTTTTATAAAAGAAATTTCAACACCAAGATAAAACATTAATTTTATAGAAGGACTTGGTTATTTTAAATTTACATATCTCTGCCCACTAAGAAGAATGACCTCCCAAGATGTCTTATCTGACGTTAGAACTGTCATTAACTATGTTCAGAATCATAGTGAAGAGATTTCAAAGATACTCTAAGAGCACTAATCTGAACTTTATAAAGGGAAAAAGAGATGGATTTTGGATATTATAGAATAGAAATGTGACTATTTCTGCCATAATTCTATAATGTCTTATAAGGCAGAGAAATT
This sequence comes from Lasiurus cinereus, assembly GCA_011751065.1. Taxonomy (NCBI): domain Eukaryota; kingdom Metazoa; phylum Chordata; class Mammalia; order Chiroptera; family Vespertilionidae; genus Lasiurus; species Lasiurus cinereus. Next base: position 2,976,277 of record JAAGEH010002531.1, read on the forward strand.
GGAGTGTTTTAGATTTAAAAATAATATTTAGAATTTACTAAAAATGTATAATTAAAAACTTGTAGGATTTGTTTTTTATAGGATTAACTAAAGACTATAAAGAAAATGAAATTGTCATTGTGATTCCAGTAGGACATCCTTTTGTACTTATAATAAAATTGGTGAAGGGTTAATTTGGTGATGAAACAAAAAATCCTATATAATAAAGAAGTAATATGCAAATTGACCCTCATGCCCTAGCACAAGATTGCCATCCCCATGTAGTCAAACATGGCCACCACAACATGGCTGGCAGGAGAGGGTAGTTGTGGATGACCAGGCCAGCAGGAGAGGGCAGTTAGGGGCAACCAGAATGGAAGGGGAGGGCAGTTGGGGGTAACCAGACCAGCAGGGGAGGGCAGTTAGGTGTTACTAGGCTGGCAGGGGAGGGCATTTGGCGGTGACTGGGTCAGCAGGGGAGGGCAGTTGGGGGCAATCGGGCTGGCAGGGGAGCAGTTAGGCATCGATCAGGCTGGCAGGGGAGTGGTTAGGGGGTGATCAAGCTGGCAGGCAAGTGAGTAGTTGGGAGCCAGCAGTCCTGGACTGTGAGGAGAATATGGAATTGGGCCTAAATCGGCAGTTGGGCATCCCCCGAGGGGTCCCAGATTGGAGAGGGTGCAGAATGGGCCGAGGGACACCCCTCCCCATGCACAAATTTTGTGCACTGGGCCACTAGTGGATTTATAAATTTCAAGCATTCTCCAATAGGACCAACATGGAATGAGATATTTCCAAGCTGTGCTGTATGACTCTGTGTTTGGCCTTGTTTTGTTCAATATTTTGATCAATGGTTTGAATTAAAAAAACCAAACAAACAGAAAAGGTACTTATAAAATTTGAATATGAAACAAAGCTGGAGATAAAAATAATATTTTACTGCCAGTCCAAGCAAGATGGCATATACTCATTGTCTAATTTGGGATGCTATAGCAAAGCAACATACTGGGTAGTTTATAAACAACAGAAATTTATTTCCCACAGTTTTGGAAGCTGGAAGCCTAAGAACCTGGGGCCATCCTATTTGGGTTCTGATGAGGATATTCTTTCAGGTTCCCCACTGCCTTCTCCTCATTGTGTCCTCCCCTGGTGAAATGGGTGAGAGAGATCTCTGGGGTATCTTTCATAATCCCATTCATAAAGACAGAGCATTCATAACTTAACCACCTCCTAATGTCCCTCACCTATTATTATCATCACATTGGAGCTTAAGATTTCACCATTCAAATTTGGGAGGATACAAATGCTTAGTCTGTAACACTGAGTACAACTACGTACTCTAGAAACAACTCCAGCGAGAAGCAGAGGGGAACTCCAGAAGGTGGTGTGGTCACCCAACACAAAGATGTCCACATCCTAAAACCCAGAATCAATGAGTATGTTACCTTACATGGCAAAGGGACTTCACAGATGTGATTAAATTAAAGAGCTGGAGATGAGGAGAATACCTTGGATTATCTAAGAGGGACCCTGTAATCACTAGGACCCTTATAAGAGTGAAGCAGGAAGATCAGCATTACAAAAGGAAAACTGTGCCATGATGGAAACAGAGGCAGTTTGAAGTGGATGTGCAGCTGGCCTCAAATATGGAGCAAGGGGCCACAAGCCAAGGAATGCAGACAGCCACTAGACATGGAAAAGGCAGAAAACAAGGTCTTCCTTAGAGCTTCTAGACACCTGGATTTTAGCCAAATGAAACACAATTTTGAACTGATCTCCAGAACGATAGGAGAATAAATTTTTGTTGTTTTAAGCCACTAAATTTGTGGCAGTTTGTGATAACATCAGTAGGAAACTAAAAAAGATAGTAAGAGAAAGGAGAACTAAGTAGCTCCTCCAGAACTGAGGGGAAAATGTCAGGATGCCTCCTGCCACTCCTTCTCACCACCCAACAGAACATAATTCCTATATACTGTATTCCAACCCTTAACCTAGTAACTACCTGGCCATTTAAGCCCATCCTTCTCCTTGATTAAACAAGAAAATGGCTAAAATAAAATATAATGGAAATAATAAATGCTGTTGAAATATGGAAAAGGGTCAATCATACAGTATTTGGTGGGAATATAAAATGGTGGTCCATTCTGAAAAACAGAAAATTTCCCATAATACTTTACATCCAACTTTCATAGGATCAGCACTTTTCACAGAAAAGGGAAATCTATGCTCAAGCAAAAACTTGCATGCAAATATTCATAGGGGCTTTATTCAAAATAGCCCCAACTAAAAACTGTCCAGGTATCTTTCAGTAGGTGACTCGTTAAATTAACCATGATACATCTATAAACTTGGAATATTACCCAGTAATAAAAGAGTATGAACTACTAATACATGAAACAACTTGGATGACTTTTGTCAAGGGTTGGGGATGGTGGGAGGGGGTGGGTATGATTATAAAATGGAATTAAGAAGCAAGCATTTTGCAAATGGAACTGTTTTTTTTATGTTGATTATATCAATGTCTTTATCTTGCTTGTAGTATACGTTTTCAAGATGTTGCCAGTAGGGAAAATTTGTTAAGGGTACATAGGATCTCTTCGCAATTTTTCTTACAACTATGTGTAAGTATATCTCAAAATGAAGAGTTTAATATTTAAAAAGGCCTTCCAAAAACTAAAACCAAAAGTATGTTTATAGTTGACAGAATATTCAGTAGTGCTCCTAATAATAATTTCTCTCAGTTTCTATTTGTCATAAAAAGTTATTTATTCTTTGTTTATTTCCAGAGATATTTTTACTGGGAGTAGCCTGCTGGGATGATCTTTGTGGTTTTCTTCCTGCCTTGAAGATGTCACTCTATCATCTCCTGGCTTGTATAGTTTCTGATGAGAAATGTTATTTCTTTCTAAGTAAAGTTTTTTTTTTCTCTCTGAGTTCCTTTACAACTTTCTCTGTGATTTTTAACTTCTTTAATATGATGCATCAAGATGTGAAGCTTTTGTTGGTTTTGTTCTGCTCGGGGCTCTCTATACCATTTTAGCATCTGGAAACCTGAGCTAAAAGTACCTTCCCTTAGCTATAAAAGGGGGAGCAATGACAGATTAAGAATCTCTGAAAATCCTTTCCTTCATCCAAGTACCACAAACAGTGCAAACTGGTCAACATCAACATTCTTTAAACTCTTCAAATTAACAAAATGTTACAACAATCAAGGAGCACTTATTTAAGAAAAAAAAAGGCTGGATCTTGGTATGAACAGCAATAAAATAGTGTATGAATTTGCCTTATTTCCATCCCCTTCTTCTCATTTTGATGGAAACCTTGAAAATTATGAGTCTCAAAACCATGATTGCTGTGAAACCCAGAGTGTAGCAGAACAAAATTGGTTTGGAGCTGCCCTAAAATCCATATCACTAAAGGATCATCACTTTTGGCTTGTATGACAGCTTTCTGTAAAAGCTCATTTTAAAGTATTTGTCTTTATTTGACCTGACACAGAACTCACTAAGTGGGAAAGACCTTATTCATAGAGTTTGCTGAAAATAATGTAAAAAGTTCAGGAAGTGTAAAGAAGAATAAGAAGAAGAGAAAGAAGAAGTAGAAGAAGGAGAAAATTATCTTTGCTGTAATGAGAACAGAATTTATGGGGAAGAAAGAATAAAGCTATGTCAAATCATAAGAGGACTGAGAATGAATCATTATATTTCAGAATGTGGATATTATCTTGTATCTTGAGAGCAGTTTCAATGAAGTGGGGAAAGAAGATAAGGAAGAATGGGAAAGCAATTGAAAATAGGTACAGACAATCTTAGAATCATAATATTTCTGGTCTCCCCAGTCCCTTAAATAACTACTTCATTGTGTAGGTGTGGAATGGAAACCCCAAGAAATTGATGAACAAAAAGATAGCTGGTTACTGGCATTCACATTTTTTCATTCTTATTTTAAATATGTCAGTCACACAAAATTGCCTGCTTCTGAAAGAAAAAAAAAGATAGAGTATTTTTATTATTATTATTAATTAAAAACAGATATTCTAGACTTTAGAAATAAAATATTTTTCCTTTGTCTAAAAAAAGATACCACAATCAGTGATTTACTGAACTATGAATGTTAACAGCAAAAGGAAAACTGTATTTTTTAAAAAAAATATTGTGTGTTTTTATTTTTTATTTATTTTTTAACATATCTTACTGATTTTTCACTGAGAGTAAGGGAGAGAGATAGAGAGCCAGAAACATCAATGAGAGAGAGACATCAATCAGCTGCCTCCCGCACGACCCCCCACTGGGGATGTGCCCACAACCAAGGTACATGACCTTGACCGGAATCGAACCTGGGACCCTTCAGTCCACAGGCCAATGCTCTATCCACTGAGCAAAACCAATTTTGGCTGTATTTTTTGTTTGCTCACTTTTTTTCATGGACTTAATCCCATAAGAGAATATTGTCTCTGGTTCTTAAATCTTTTGCTCAGAGTGAGTTGTATTTTATTTTGAAATAGTAAGAATTTAATTTATCTTTTTAACTCAAAATGAAAGTCTTCCAAAGGCCTCTCTGTACCACCTTTCACCTCTTACCTATATTTGATGCTCTCCAGAGAATATTAGGTGGGTGAATAATATCGAGTTTTTATCTAAATATCACCCAGCTCAGCATGACTTCATAGAAGAAAATGGAAAGAAAAATCACAGTGGTCAAGGAGCTAAAGACTAAACTTGATCCATAATTAAACACTGCATTCACATGGCTAAACAAAGAGCTTGCAGCTATTACTAATTTCTGATGTTCTTTTATACGACATTATCTCCACTTGAAAGCTTTCTAAGACACTTCTTTGACAAGTAGTCTAAATTATTTGCTGCTTCCAATATTAATTTTTGTTATATATTTCTAATGCATTCCATACAATGGGATAGAAACATTTTATGCAGATTTTTAATTAAGATTAGTCAGAGCTACCATGCTAATAATAATAACAAATAGATACATCCCAGACATATACACTGTGTAGTTCTGGCTCATTAGATAGAATATGTAGAAAATAGTAATCAAAGGATCATTTCTTCGAACATTTACTTTAATTATGGTACTATGTACTACATATAATATTTATTCTAAGGGTGTGTAAAGGATTTTAAGATGAAAAGTATAATTATGGTAATTATGATTTGAGGGCTTTTTTTCTTGAATGTTTTTAGGAGGTATGTGTGCCATAAAAATTCTAAGTAAAAAAAGGCTCTGGGCATGAACAAACACTTAGTTTTTTAATAATTCTCATCATAGTCAATACTATTGCCATATTAGCATATTATCATTTGGCCTTTTTTTCTTTTTCATAAGAAAACCTTCTTGCTTAGTTATGTAGAGTATAATGTCTCAGGTTTTTCTTGGGTATGGAGCACTTAGCATTGCATATTACTAAAGAAGATAAGCTTCAACAGATATTTTTTACTTCTTGAATCTGAAAAGAAAATAAATGTATGTGTTTTTTCTCTTATTTCTGGTCTCTTTGTGAAGAGAAAAGCTTTGACATATTAAAACAATGGATGTAAAATTTCTCTTATTTTCTTTCTGAAATGCCATATATCATATAAAATACATATGCATAATAAAGAATAGAAAAAAATAGTGAAATAGTAGACTAGCTTATGGTGATCCTTAAATAACATCACACAAACACATACTCATACACATACAAATCTATACTCACATGTGATGAATTGCTTTATATAAGGAAAATATTTCTTTCTCTTTTTTTGGTATTTATTTCAGCATTTTATTTCTTTTTTATAATATTTCTTTCTTAAATGTAAAATAAATATTTGAATAAAACTTTATTTATATCAATTTTTAATATACTCATATATTTAAAAAGAAAAAAAAGTGAAGCAAAATGAAAAGTTCCAAAACTGTAAAAATTTACTACAAATTTCATCATTCATCACTCAACATTAGTTTTGATGAACATCAACCTGGCCTCCCTTTATTCACACAAAGCAACCTAAAAGATAGAAATAGTTTAGACAATGAAATAATATTATGCATAGTATTTTAAAGTTAAAATTACACTTAATTTTTATTCCAGAAGTGGCTTCCTGAGGTAGCAGTGTGGTTTTTGTTAGCTTCCACCAAGGAATTCCATGGCCAGGGCCAAAATGAGCAGAAGGTGATGGTGCAGCCATCAACCTTATCTTCAGATACTTGCAAAATAGAGCTCGGATTTATGTGTGGCTTTATGAGTAAGTGAATATGCAGAGAGAGGGGGCTGTATCATTGTTTTTTGTTTGTTTTGTTTTTTAATTTACCTTTATTGTTGAAAGTATTACAGATGCCCCCTATTTTCCTTCATCTACCCTCTCTATACTTCTCCACTCCCACCTCCAAGGCCTTCACCACACTATTGTCTGTGTCCAGGGATTATGCATACATGCCTATAAATTCTTTGTTTAATCTCTTCCTGCCCTCCTTCAATCCCTATTTAGGTATATAAACCTCACAATAGATGATGCAGAAGAGATTCATTATAAAACAAAGCCAGGAAAACAACTAGGTTGGATCATGCTAAAAGGAGATAATATCACTTTGTTCCAAAGTATCTCCAACTAGAAATGATCAATGATGTAAGAAATTGTTGAGAAGCAGTATAGTTTGTGGATTTTAGGTGTCCTTCGTTGGTAGTATAGTTATTAAACATTTCCATATTGCTTTCGTTACTTTTATGTTATTACCAGATACAATCAAGGATGTTGGATTGTTTTTGTTAAAAAATTATACTTAATTTTATTTGACTTTAACTAAAGGAAAGGAAACTAAGGTGAAACAGAATTTTTGAAACTTGTGTGTGAGTGTGTGTGTGCCACATGTGTATAAGACATATCTCTTTTTAATATATATATATATATAATTTTATTGATTTTTTTACAGAGAGGAAGGGAGGGGGATAGAAAGTCAGAAACATTGATGAGAGAGACACATCCATCAGCTGCCTCCTGCACGCCCCCTATTGGAGTTGTGCCCGCAAGCAAGGTACATGCCCCTGACCAGAATCGAACCTGGGATCTTTCAGTACCCAGGCCGACGCTCTATCCACTGAGCCAAACTGGTCTCGGCAAGACATATCTCTTAATGATAGCTTTAAATTGAGAATAAAAAAATTAGTGTCTTTTATTTATAGCAAGAAATAATGAGTTTAATAAAATGTAATATTTAGTTTATAGATTCGTTGAGGGAGTTAGAGAACCAAGTCCATGAACTATGATTCAATAAGTACTATATGGAAGAGCAAAGATCTAACGTGATTAAGAAGTCACTGCCACCACTTTTACAATTCATATCTGAAATGATAGAAATGTTATATGACAAGAATTACTAAAATCTAAACATAGCTGGCTATCCATTCTAGATAAAGAAAAACCAACTGAACAGCAATGACAAACTAAATACAGCCAGGTTTGTTACATTTCCTGTTTTGGAATTGAAGACTTGTGAAAGCTTTTGTCTAGTAGATCGGGGTCCATGTTCCTGCCAGCTGGCTGCCAGATGGTTAGAGAGGCAAGTGTTCTGGATTGTACCTCTACAATGATGGAATGCATAATATGGGGATCTATATTGTTGTGATTTTGAGGAGTTGGATGGCCACAAATAACAGTTACCTATTACATAGCTCCTGTTTATTGATCTCATAATTTACTTTTTCATTACATACTTCTCCTTCAATGGAACACTAAATACTACTGAGAAATTGTACATGGGAGACAAATTTTTGAGCACTTGCATAGCTAAAAAGAGTTACTTTTAATTAATACTTCAAGTTTGAAATATATTTGACTTCCTGATAAGAAATGTGGGGAAAATATCACTCAGATTTCCTCCCACATTTGATCTCTTAGCTTTCATTTTTAATTATATTATCATTTTAACATTTTTAAGAAGTATAACATTCACTTTGGATTATGTAATTATAATTCAGTTTTTAATCTTCAGTGTTGGCATAAATGGACCCAAATCTCACTAACCATGCTTTTCTACAATTTTGCATTTTCTTAAGCTCTTTATATTGTGTTGTTTCCTCTTTGTCTATTAGGCAAGACTGGTTAGTTCTGCCTTTTACATGAAATATAAAGGACAATTTTACTAAATATAAATTTGGTGTAACACTTTTTCTTAGAAGTTTATAGATATATCTTTAGTTTCTCTGAAACTGAATTTTTTTTATGAGATCTCTGAAGACTGACTTATATTCTCCTTTGAATGTTACTTACTTTTTCATTCATTCATAAATAAATGATTATATAATTCTTCCTTTATTCTTAAACCCTAAGGAATTGCCAGAAGGTATCTTTTTATAGCAAACCCCCCTCTATCCATTTTTCCTGGAATACTATGAGACTTGATCTGTAGATTCAAGCCTGTTATGTTTCAAAACAATTTATTTTAGTGGCGTACTTGAATTTTGTAATACTTTGGAATACAAATTATATATAAGTCAATGGCCTTTGCTAGATCCATAACTTTATCTGCAGTCATGTTCATGTTTCATTTTGATTTCTACTATTTTATTTATGTGTTACGTTAGCCCATCCACTATGAGTTTGACTTTGTTTTCAGCGACATTTTTTTAAAATTAAATCTTTATTATTCAGATTATTACATTTTTTCTCTTTTTTCCCCTCCATAGCTCCCCTCCACCGGGCTCCCAACCCTCCCTCTACAGTTACCTCCCTCCCGTTGACCTCATCCATAGGTATATGATTTTTGTTCAGTGACATTTTTTATGTGACTTTCGGAATCATTTGTTTTTGTTGTTCACTTGTATTTCTTTCCTAAGATCAATAAGACCACTTTTCAACACATTCTTTTATATTTCTTTATTTGAACACTTGTACCTGTAAGTCTTTTTTCCATTTGCAAAATTTAAAAGTTATATCACCTATAATTTTTGTTTCTATAACATTACCTGCATTCCTTTGAATAATTCTTTTTATATCTCTTCTACACTAGCGTTTTTAATACTTTTAATTTTTTATAAGAAGCATGCTTGCATGTGTAGTTTTTTACATTAGAATGTTGATGGTTACTTGATAAGAGACACATCTTGATCACCCTGCTGGCCTTCTTCCTTTTAGTAGCCTAGTTGAGAGCTGGTGGACTGAACTCCTGGTCTGCTGAGAGCCAAGGTATTTGGCTCATGGAAGCAGTCCTGCATGTAAGGCTGCTTCTAGGGCTCTTGGTCTGTGCATCTTGAACTTTGGTATATATAATCCTCAGTGTAGTTCCAGAGCCTAGAGTTAATTCATATATTTCTTGTTGCTTAGTGTAGGGATCAGAAATACTACAACCCAAGGGCCAGATCCAGCCCACTGCCTGGTTTTGAATGGCATCTTAGCTAAGAATTGTTTTTACATTTTTATGTAGTTAAAAAATCCAAAGAAAATGAGGAATTTCTGAAACATGGAAGTTATATGAAATGTAAATTATAGTATCCACAAATAAAGTTCGGTTAAAACACAGCCCTGCTTATTTGTTTATGTACTGTCTGCAGCTACTTTCAAACTGACATAGCAGAGTAGAGTAGTTGCATCAGAGAGTATATGGCCCACCTCTATAAAATACATGCTATCTGGTACTTTACAAAAACCATTAGTCTACCCATGACTTAGAGAAACTGGGTGTTTCCCAGTCCCCATAAATATGCAGCAGGCCATTAGGCACATGCTTACTCCTGGAATACTCAGTTGCTTATCCAGCACTCTGACCAAGCCAGACCCTTTCTTCCAGAAATCTGGCTCTTATTCATACAGAACACCTGTGTCTAAATCATGCTAGAGAAAAATGAGAGTGTGGGGATCTACTAGGATAATCAGCCTGCTATTTCTCTGCTTATAAATGTTCCCCTAATAAATTCTCTGTTATATTGGGACCTTGTGATACTAGTGGCATGTGCCTATGATATTCTTGCATGACATTACTCATCTTTGAATGTTAATAGCTACTAAAGGAAAGGCATGTGGGAGTCTAAGAAGATAAGCAGTGGCTGGAAGACAAAAAAAAATCTAAAGCCATACACAACTTCTATTTTTATCTTTCCTACCATTTTGAGCTCTCACACTGGATCTGGATGGGGACATTTAAAAAAATCTTTCTAGACAACTGTAGAACTCTTAAAATTAATCATAACTATATGTCATCTTAAATATTAGGAAATATATACATTGTGTTGATCCCTCATTTTGATTATCATTTATAATATTTGGCAAGTGATCTTAAAATGTTGCTCTGTTAGCCATGATAATTTTCTTGCTACCTTGATGAGGAAATATTTTTCCCCCCATCGTTAGTTATTTTTTGTTGATGGTGAGATTTGAAGAAGCTGAGGAAAGAAAAAAATTATTTTGCCATTTTAAAGTAAAAACTCCAGGCTGTTTTTATACCCTTACTAGAGTCCCAGTGCATGAAATTTGTGCATAGGGGGTTGGGGAGGGATTCCCCTCAGCCCAGCCTGCCTGCACCTCTCCAATCCAGGACATCCCTTCACAATCCTGGACCACTAGTTCCTAACCACTCATCTGCCTGCCTGCCTGGTTGCCTCTAACTCCCCACCACACACCAGCTGACCTGATCACCCCTCACTGCCTCTGCATCTCTGCATGCCAGTCTGGTTGCCCCTAACTGCCCTCTGCTGCTGGCCAGGTCACACCCAACTTCCCCCTCCCTGCCAGCTTGGTTGCTCCTAACTGCCCCCCTTCCAGCCTGGTCTCCCCTAACTGCCTCCCCCTGCCAGCCTGATAGCCCCTCATGCCCCCCCTACTGGCCTGGTCACCCCATGCACCCTGTTGTTCAGTCATTTGGTTGTCCCTCACTAATCTCCCTGCCGGCCTGGTCATAGATAACCATGTTGTGAGGGCATGAGGGTTAACTTGCATATTATCTCTTTATTATATAGGATTCTTTTAGAATAATGTATAATTAATTTTGTTTCATGCCCCTGAATTTAATTTCTGTCCTAACATTAGACTACCAAGATTTCCGCTATATGTGCAAGAAGAATCACTAAGATTTATTTAAAATTTCAAGTTGACATTTTTGTTGTTTTTTTTTTTTGTTTGTTTGTTTTAAATAATATTCTCGTGGCTATGTTCCACACTTTTTAAAAATATATATATATTTTATTGATTTTTTTACAGAGAGGAAGGGAGAGGGATAGAAAGTCAGAAACATCAATGAGAGAGAGACATCAATCAGCTGCCTCCTGCATGCCCCACACTGGAGATGTGCCTGCAACCAAAGAACATGCCCCGGACCTACCAGAATCAAACCTGATACCTTTCAGTCTGCAGGCCAACGCTCTATCCACTGCGCCAAACCAGTTCAGGCACTAAGATTTATTTAAAATTTCAAGTTGACATTTTGGGATTATCCTTTCAATTGAATATACTAGGCTTATGCTAGTAAGTAGGACAGTTAAGTCCTTTGTAAACATAATGCCCATTATTTCTTCTGGTAGGAAGAAAATAATGTTGACTTCCAAAACAAACAAACGAACAAACAAACAAACAAACAAACAAACAAACAAAAACCATGGGTCATAATTACAAAACACTTCTCTCAATTCCCCCATATCAGCTACCAAGAATTTTTTTTCACTTATTCTTTAAAACCAAGCTAACTTATTTTAGGACATATTGTATATACCTCTTAAAATAATTCTTAGAAACTGCATGTGTGAAATTTTCATGTGAAAAATTTGTGAATGAAGTTCATTGTGAATTCCCAATTAGACAAGGATTTCAGAATTTTGATTTTTTTCTTCTTATTTTTTAAAATAAGATTTTTTGGCAAAATGTTTTAGAAGTAGTAAGCCAAGACTGAAAGAATAAAATTAGTAGGAATGACAATTGTATATAGGATAACAATTTGGATAACATAAAAAGAGAGGTTTTGGGGTGTTGTTTTTGTTGTTGTTGTGTGTGTGTATATTTTTAAAAAAGACTGCCTTAGTAACAATCAACCACAAGATATGAAGCTGTGTAGTTCTAAGATCCAGTAGCATTTTGGGGAGTTAGAATAAAGACAAGCATTAGATATTTATTTTATCTTGAGTGTAAGAAAATGTCAAAATATTTACCGAGGAATGTGAGCCATGATTAACTGTTTAAAAATTGTTTTCCCTTTGTTTAGGATTCTGTGGTGTCTAATAGATACCATTTTCTAGGAAAAAGAACTATAATTTTGCTTTTAATGAGTTGAAACTTTATATATTAATATATTTTTATTGATTTTAGAGGAAAGGAGAGAGGTAGAGAGAGAGAAACATCAATGAGAGAAAAGCATCAATCAGCTGCAGCAGGGCACTGAGCTCACAACCAAGGCATGTACCCTAACTGAAAATCACACCAGAAGTTCCTGATTAATGAGAGCCTCACTGGCCAGGCATGAGTCAAACTTTTGATTAGCTTTGTTTTGATGTCTCTATGTCCCAAGTTGAATAGAAATTTGTGGTATAAAGGGAAAATTATTCAAAGATGACACAGAACAAATTGAAAAAACTGCTCATAACTAAGACAATTGATAAAAGCAGAATGTTTATTGGATTCTTTTCTTCTCAACTCTTTAATGAGTAATGATGTTGACAACAATTATTTTTTTCCTTACCCTAGAAGTGAGGAATCATTAAAATAAAATAAAAAATTATGCACACTGTTAAGATTTCATACTTCTACTTAATTCAAAGATAAATTGTGGAAAATTCTTACAATGCCAGTGTTTTTTTCCGCATGGTTTGTCTTCTGCTATTTATAACACTATAACTTAAATTCTATTATTACCATAGTAAATAAATTATTTAATATTCTTGAAGATTATTTCCTTTATTTAAAGCCAAGATTGTTAATATTTATGTACAGCTCAAGAAAATTTATTTTATTCTTTTATATAATGAATTAACAAAAAGTATCAGTTTAATCCATGTTATGATGATTGGGATATATTGCTTAAATAAACATCTTACATTGGCTACTTGTTACAGAAATAACATAATATGACCTAAATACTATGCCATTTCTCAATCATAAAGGTTTTATTAACTTTATTTATATTAACTTCTCTGATATCACTAATTTATATATCATTATGAATATTCATAAACAATATTTTCCATTTAGGAATTAATCTCTATGCAGAAAACACAAAAGTTGGAATGAAGGAGAAGATATTATATCCAAGAAATGGTAATATGTAAGTACCATTAATTAGCTATTTCATCTTCATTATTGGTAGAAATATTGAAATAGTTGTGTTAATTAACTGTATATAACTACTGAATAATTGAGAACAGAAAGGTATGTGAATAAGGGAAAAGACTGAATAATTGAGAACAGAAAGGTATGTGAATACTTCCAAGTTCTGACAAATACTATAATCCTGTTTATGTAAAGATATGCTATTTTGAGTACCAAAGCTTCCCCTTCCTCCCCCCTGCAGATATTTTATATTTCATGAGACAGAATTTTTAATATCTAACTTGTTCCAGTTCCCCCTTCAAAATGCTTTTGATTTTAATTAGTAGTAATCAATAAACATATTTCTTTGGATTTTTCAAATTCCTGGAGTGAACGCCTTTTATTTCCAGGTATGATGAGCTACCATTCGACAAACTATTACTTCTTTTTAAAGCAAATGTACAAGTTAAGGTTGAAGGCTTTAGAGAAACCCCAAGAATACCGAGATTCCAGATGGTAGGGAGTCAAATATGGGGAGTTGACACTGTATAAACCACTTTTCTTATAGTGGCACCAGCTGATATTTGGCAAAGCGAGAAAGGCTGAGAATATAGGAACAGGTCCACAAATAAGAATCAGGGCAGCTAGCACCAACTCTGGCAATTTCCCAGGGCTAGAGAGATAAACATTAGAGTCTACAGCATAAGACTGCCAAGATAATTAAGACTTAAGAGACTAAGATATAGATGTTTGTTTCTTTCTTTAATTTTTAATTTATTATTTTATTTTTTTCATCACCATTTATCCCCTCTATATCCTCTTCCACCTGCACCAATCCCCCTTTCCCAACACTCACCACAATGTTGTCCACATCCATGAGTTCTCTTTTTTTTGCTCAATCCCTCCCTCGCACTCCCTCCCCCCAACATTTCCCACACATACCAGAGCTTTTTGCCTGCTCTCTATTTAGGAGTCTGTTTACTGCTTGGTAGTTCAGTTTTTTCATTAAATTCTACATATGCATGAAATAATACAGTACTTGTCTTGCTCTGACTGGCTTATTTCACTTAGCATAATGTTCTCCAGGTCCATCCACGCTATTGCAAAAGGTAAAATTTTCTTCCTTTTTATGGCTGAATAGTATTCCATTGTATAAATGTACCATAGCTTTTTTATCCACTCATCTGATAGACATTTGTGCTGCTTCCAAATCTTGGTTATTGCAATTAGCATAGGGGTTCACATAATCTTTTAAATTAGTGTTTTGGGTTTCTTTGGATAAGTTTCCAGAAGAGGAATTGCTAGATGAAAAATAAGCTCCATATTGCTTTTCCCCAAAATGCATCTATAATAATAAAAGCATAATATGCAAATTGACCAAATCACTGAACAGCAGAATGACCATCTGGATGACCTTCTGGATGACCATGATATGGCACACACTGGTGCCAAGCCAGCCAAGGTGAGTGCGATACAGTTGGTCCAGGGGCCTCACCATCGCCTCAGGATTGCCCCACAGAAGGAGGCCCAGGCCACCAGCCAGCAGGGCGATCAATCAAAGCAACCAGTTGTTCTGCCATTTGGTCAATTCACATATTACCCTTTTATTATATAGGATTTCTTATTCTTTTACAACATGTTATGAAAGCAACTTTCATTATACACTTAGACTTAGGAATATGTTCTTCTATATATGTTTTGGAAAATGGTACTGGGACACATATGAAAGAATGGAATTGAGAATTTTCCTGGTTATCCTCTTTAGCGAACTATTTTTAGCTTTATATCCTGCTAAACCTGGATCTCTCTGATGACTAGTCAGGACTGCAATAAGCAGGCAAAACACAGGCTGAACTAGAAGATCATCCTCAGGAGGCCTACAATTGTATAGAAAAGGGGGAAAAAGATGTAACATTCACACCTTTTTCCTTCATTATGTCTGCCACCAAACAATTCTTCAGCCAAGCTCTCAGTGCTCAGAACACGGAGCTCCTGTTTCTCACATCGACCTACATGTTAATCCTCAGACTTACTGTTTTTCTTTTCCTCAAGGCATTATAGCTTTCTGATTTAGTGAGTTTAAGAGGAAAAACATGTTTGGAAGAGGGCACAGTACATAAGTGATAGCAAAAGTACTAGCAAAGAGCATTAAAGCAATTACCTTGGATATGAAATTACAAGTGTTGAGGCAGCTTGAGGTCAGTAGAAATCACCATCGTATTTCAAAGGCTTTGGGGCTCATTATTATTTTGTGGGTGTGTTGTGATAATAAAAGCATAATATAAGCCTAAGGAACTTTAAAGGCTATTAATTGGATTCAGCATAAAAGAATTGTGGAATTAGAATTGTTGTGCTCTCACTGATCATTTAGTTGCATTAAGATGACAAAAATTATGTTTTACAATGACAGTTCAACACAGTAAACAGAAAGTGATGATCCAAATATAAAAAAAATTATTTCATACTCAACTGTAGAAAAGTATAACATACTGATTGAAAGTGTGGCTATGCCATAATAAATATGATTACATGACTACACATGATCACATGCATAGGCAAGAATATTTCTTTTCAATACTGAAATCAGGTTGCTATATTTTTTCTAAGTACTATTTTATGTAATTAAATGTAAAAATGGAAATGATTTAATTTTGAATGTGATTTCTTAAAACTTATAAATATTTTATAATCTATACTAATAAAAGGGTAATACATATGCTAATTAGACCAGACGTCTCCTGGACATAATTCCTGATGTCTTTCCTGATGAAGTTGGGGCCTGGACAAAGCCAGCTGTGGTCCCAGGTGTCTGCCAACAGTGGGAGAAAGGAAGCCCAGGTCCCGGGTGCCAGAGAGAAGGCCAGTACCAGCAGCCGGGGGAAGGAAGGGATAAGGATAGAGAGTTAGAAACATTGATGAAAGAGAGGCATAGATCATCTGCCTCATGCACACCCCAAACCCCGGGGGTGTGCCTGAAACCTGGATACATGCCCTTGACTGGAATCGAATTCGGGACCCCTCAGTTCGCAGGCCCACGCTCTACCCACTGAGCCAAATTGGTTTCAGCCCATTTTTTACTTTTTTAGGAAACTCTATACTGTTCTTCACAGTGGCTGCAAAAAGAGATGGACTTTTAAATGAGTGGTTTGGAGACTTTGCAAAGCCATTCAGAAAGAGATAAAATTGGTTGTATACCTCAGGTCTTACATCATATCAAAGTAGGAAGGATAAAGAACTAAATATTGCCCAGCCAGTGTGCTTCAGTGGTTTGATTCCTGGTCAGGGCACTTACCCAGATTTCAGACTTGCTCCCCAGTGGGAGGCAGCCTATCGATGATTCTCTCTCATCATTGATGTTTCTATCTCTCTCTCCCTCTCCCTTCCTCTCTCCAAAATGAATAAAAATCTATTTTTTAAAAAACTAAATGTTAAAAATAGAATGAACACTAAAGGAATATATGAGTGAATATATTAATAATCTGGTAGTGAGGAAATTTTTTCTACATAGAATGTAAGTTCCAAAGACAAAAGGAAGGAAGATTAATATATTTGACTACATAAATATTTTTAAAGATAGCTTTTGTGTGGCAAAAACACACACCAAAAAAAAAACAGGAAAAGTAAAAGTCATGTAACACATGAAAATAGTTGCAACATACGTAAGAAAAAACAAAGGGCTAATGTATCTAATATACAAAGAGGTCCTATAAATTGTTAATAGGAGAGACAAAAAACCAATAGAAAAAAAATGGGCAAATGTTATGAAAGGCCAGTTGATAGGAGAAGTTATAGAAATGGTTATTAAACATATGAAAATTTCCTCAACCTATAGCATCATAAGAAAAAAAGACAACTATCCTAATGCCATTTCTTACCTACAAGATTGGTAGGTATCTAAGAATTTGACAATATACTCTACTGGCAAAATGGCAGGGTGACACACATTCTCATGATTTCTGGTAAGAGTGCAAAATTTTATAATCCCTCTGCGAATTTGGTAATACATAGCAAAATTGCAAATTTCTTTATTCTTCAATACTGAATTCCTACCTATATGATGACTACATCTCAAAAAATAAATCAGGAAAAATACCAATATATGTATACACATGGATATTAATTGCAGTATTATTTGTAATAGCAAACAATTAGAAATAACTTAAATGTCTTTTAAGAGGGCACTGTTTGAATAAACCAGGTAATGTCCTTGTACAGTAGGTCCTCGAGTTTCGTTGAAGATCCGTTCCTACAGCGTGACTTAACGCGATTTTCACTGTGAGTGGGAACTCACCTACATAAGCACCTACGTCACTCACATAGAGCACATATGCAGCAATGATGAAGTGACACAGTAAAGAAATTTAGAAGAAAGATAACAATTCCTGACCTTTACTTGTGGTAAACAAATAATAAAAAAAAAAACATAAAGCACATATGTACATATGTTGAAATGATGGAACTTTTTTTAAAATAAATAAGTGGAAGATGGCCATGTAACCACAAAACTATGTACATTGAGTTTGATGTAACCCGAGGACTGTCTGTAATAGGATACTATGTAACCATAAGAGAAAATACGGAAAGTTTCTATAAAATTGCTCTTCAGAATATATTAAGTGACAAGAACAAGAGGCAGAAAGAGGAAAGAATGCAAATATGCCTGTAGAATTCACCCCTACTCTGAAGGCTTGAGAACCAGGGGAGCCAATGGCATAAATCCCACTCCAAGTCCAAAAGTTTGAGAATGGAGGGCACCCATAGTGAAACTGCCAATCCAAATCTGAAGGACCAAGAAACAGGAGCATCAATGTCCAAGGGTAGGAGAAGATGGATATCCAAGATCCAGCAGAGAACAAACTCTCTCTTCCTCAGCCATTTTGTTCTATTTGGGCTCTTAATGGATTGAATGATGCTCACATACATTGGTGAGGGAGAACTTTATTCAGTCTACTGATTCAGATGCTAATCTTTCCTGGGATCACTCTTTCCTTACAGACACATTCAGTAACAGTTTTACCGGATATCTGGGTATCTCTTAGCCCAGTTAAGTTGACATCAAATTAAACATTTCAGCCTATATGAACTTTCATTCTCAGGGGCTGCAAACTAAGGGTGCTGGCATCTGGGGACACTGAAATAGAGTTCCATTTCTCACCCTGCTTATCACTTCCTGACTAAGATGTTTGCATATGAAAGAAGTGTTTCATGTGAAAAGAAACCATAAGAGGTAAAAATTAAAGGAGTGAGAATAAAAGGAATCTGTCAAATAAGAAACACCAAAAGTCTAATTAAACTCAAGTTAATGACACTCCATGAAATCTTGGCCTCCATAAAATTTTTACTGTGAAATCAAATAATGAACTCTATGTGTGGAACATTTCCAAAAAGAGTAGAAACCAAGTCAATTTTATTAATTGTTGCAAATTGCTACATCCATTTGTTGCACAAAATGTGTCAATCAAATACACAACTTTGTTTTCTAAAATGGCTTTGTTTACTTAGCTTTAATGTGGGAATAACCTTAATCATATGATCGTGATTTTATACATACATTTATTGCTACTTAGCTTTGTGTTCCTGCAATCATCCCAGATAACTGAAGAAAGGGATTGGTAGACTGAGATTCTGGCCTTCTGGGTGTAGGGGTGGTGAAGAGGGAGAAAAGGAACTAATATGTATGGTGTTTATGCTGTAAATGTTAGAGACAAAACTGAGTGTCCTGGGAGGAAGTATTTATTTTTTTATACCTCTATCAGTAGCTTAGCTAGGGGGCTGGCTTAGCCGTTTGGTTTAGAAGATGATAACAACCACTGAACTATAAACATGTCCCCTTCTAACAGGGCTACTTTCTTACCCAGGAAACTCCATTTCTGGTAGTCATACAGGTATCCCCTGTACTGTACTTCCTTCCCATGCCTCTTCCTATACATGGGATATGAGAGCAGAGCATCTCTCTTGGAGCCTTTTACATGATGAAGCTTGTTCATTTTTACCCACTGAAATGATCCTTTAGGGTAAAAGCTCAGGAAAAATATATTTGCTTTGCTGTCTCCCTGTCTATATTTTTTAAAAATAAATTTGATTTTACACCATAGGACACTTACAGTATGTATCTATGTGCTATATCTTATTTTAATCTCTATTTGAAGATGAATTTTTATATTTTCATTTTATAAATAAGAAAATGCACACAAAATTCATCAATGAATTATTGCCCCTTTCAAGCTGGAAGCAATTAAGAGTGGCCATCGTCCATGTTCACCATAACATCCCGTAGTTGTTCCACAAGGCTAAGAGAAGCTTGTGGGACAAGGAAGGGGAATGAATGATCAGGTTAAAAAGGGCTAATTTCAATGTAAACTTGATGTTTGGGGCTGTGATCTGAATCTAAGCCAGCAAGCTCACTGTACGTTCCTGATAACCTATAATTAAGTCCCTCTCTTCTTCTCAGATACTGGTTTTGCAGAACCTGTTACTGTGAACAGTGCACTGCCCTGGAGGGAGAGTTATTAACACTGGCACTAGGCCAGACCATCAGATATGGCGTGGAGATCTCCAACACATAGGGGCCTTCTTGCAAGGCCTGCAAAAAGGACCGGTAGCATAATCCATGTTTGTGAGACAAAGACCACAGGGAGGGAAATATAAAGGAAAGCCCATGTGTGTTTCTACACTCAGATTTGGAAGGCTGTTCCCTGAGTCCGCCGGTGTATTTAAACAGTGTCCTTCCTTTTTCTTAGAAGTGTCTTTGGTTTTTTTTGGTCTTCTGCAATACTGATAGTGAAAGAGTGAAAGTTTTTCTCTCAAAATGGAAATGCAGCAAGTATCTCTACTAATGCCATTTCAAGTCAACATTTTACTACAGAGCCTGTGGATGCCACAAGATTAAAAAGCAAGAAGTAGAACTGTCTTTATTTGAAGATTATATAATTGTCTTAGAAAATCCTAAGGAATTTATCAAAAAGTGACTGGAACTAACAGATGAGTTTAGCAATGTCTCAAAGTTTTAAGTTCAATGTTGAAAAATCTGTCATATTCTATCTTACTACTATGATAAGTAGAATAACAATGTCCTTAAAGATATCCCACATCCTTAGGAGCTGTGAATATGTTGTTACTTTATATGACCAAAGTGATTTGCAGAGAAGATGAAAGCTTATTCTGATTATCTGAGCAGGCCCAAACCAGTTCCACTCTAATTTGGGATCAAAATCTAAACCCACCCTATGTCTTTAAAAGTAAAGAATCTTTCCCAAATGTGGGCAGAGAGCTGTGTAGAGGAAGGAAAGTCAATGAGATGCAACATTGATGGCTTTGATAAAGAAAGGGGGAAACAGAAGAAATACAAGCAGCCTCTAACAGCTGAATAAGGCAAGAAAATTGATTCTCCTCTAAACCCTCCTGAAGGGAATGTAGCCTTACTGATGCTTGACTTTAGCCCTATGAGACATGTGTTAGATTCTGACCTACAGATATATAATACAGTAAATTTTAAGATACTGATATTGCGATAATATGTTATATAAACAGTAAAAAATAATATCAGTAACAATGAAAAATAAAATTAAAAACAACATAATTTATAATAGCATAAATAATATGAAATACCAAGGAATTAAAGTTAGCAACGTATAGTATATCTAACACCTGCAATGAAAATCTCAAAAATATTTCTGAGAGAAATTAGAGCTAAATGAATAGAGACAGATTCCATGTTCATGAATCAAAAGATTCAATTGAAATTTGAAATTTTAAAAATAATAAAATTTTCAGAGGCTATAATCAGAAATATAAATAATTTGGGAATAATATGAACAAAAAATGTGTAAAACTTTTACTTTAAAAATTAAGTAAAACATTTCTGAGAGTGATTAGAAAATATCTAAATAAATGCAGAAATTTATGTTATTCTTGAATTAGGATATTAAATTATCTAATATCCACAAAGGCATATAGATTCAATAAAATTCTGATCAAAATTGAAGCAGGATGTTATAGTAAAAACTAGGTCCTTCTAAAATTCCTAAAAAGGTTCTGGAATAGCCAAAATAATTTTGGAAAGAACAAAATTGGGTAACTCACACTACTTGATTTTGAGACTAACTATAAAGCAACAGGAACAAGATCATGTGGCATTGGTTATACACAGAGATATCAATGAAAAAGAATTAAGGGATTTTATCCATAATTTACACACCTCAATTATAAGAAAAAAAACAACCTGTGATGGATTGAATTGCATATATGCAAAAGGTTTGTTGAAATCCCAGCTCCCCATAACTAAAAATGTGATCTTATTTGAAAATAGGTTATTGCAGATATAATAGTTGAGATGAGGTTATACAATGGGCCTTTGATCTAATATGACTGACTAGAGGCCTAGTGCATGAAATTCGTGCATGAGGGTGGGAGTGTCCCTCAGTGTGGCCTGTGACCTCTCATAAGCCGGGAACCCTTGATTAGGGTCCCTAGGCCTGGCCAGAGATCAGGACCTATCGGGCTTTTTCTTCCCCTAGCTGCTGGTAGCTCACCCTGCCCCTGCTGCCACTGCTTGCCATCTGTGTGGTACTGCCCTGCCTCCCTTGCATCAGTTGCCTCCCTCTGCAGGCAATAGGTTCAGGGTGTGATCACTTGGCTAGCCTGAGTCTCCTTCTGCAGGGCGATCATTGGATGGCCCCACAAACCCACCACAGCATTGCTGGCCAGTGGCCTAGGCCTCTTTCTGCAGAGCCATCGATTGTGGGGCCCCCAGATCAATCGCCCCACAGAGGGAGACCCTGCCTACCCACCAAAGTACTGCCAGTTGGGTGGCCTGGGCCTTCCTCTGAGACCACTGGCTGGGTGGCTTGGGCCTCCCTCTTTGAGGCAATTGATTGTGGGGCTCTACAATCAATTACCACATAGAAAGAAGCCCCGCCCACCAACTGGGGCTTCATAATTGATCACTGCGCAGAGTGTGGCCTGGGCCTCCCTCTTTGGGGCGATTGCACAGCCCCCCCTGACCCCCCCATCCATCGCCCCACTGGCCAGTGGCCTGGGCCTCAATCTGCAGGGCACTTTTGGGGCTATGATGGGGCCCCGTGACCAATTGCATCTCACCTGCCTTGGCTGGCCTGGTGTTAGTGCATGTCAAGTGTGGTCATCCAGAAGGTTGTCTGGAGGGTCATTCTGCTGTCTCATCAATTTGCATATTACGCTTTTATTATTATAGACTAGGGACCCGGTGCACGAAATTTGTGCACATTAGAAAAGAAGAGACCCAGACCCCGCCAACCACAAGCCGCACTGGCAGATGACACAGTGTCAAGTCGCCAACTGACACTGGGTGGGAACACAGCATTACATTCCCAGTAAGTGCCAGGTGGGTACTCAGTGTCAAGTCCCTGCCCACCCGCGCTGGCCTTGCTGTGCATGCAGCCTCCTGCTGACCAGTAATTATGGTGTGAGAGTATTACTATCATTAGCATATTAGCTCTTTTTTATATAGGATGTTCTTAGAAAAAGAGGGGAAAAGATGCTGACACTGAGGGGACAATGCCATGTGATAATAGAGGTAGAGATCGAAGTGCTATAACTACAAACTGAGGGATGGCAATGATTACTTGCAAATTACCAGAAGCTAGAAACAGACAAGGAAGGATTCTCCACTACAGAGTTCAGTAGGAGTGTGGCCTTTCCAACACCTGGATTTTAGACTTCTAGCCTCCAAACTATGAGACAATAAATCTCTATTATTTTAAACTACCCAGTCAGTGGTACTTTTTATGGCAGCTCTCAGAAACTAAAACACAACCCAACAACAACAACAAAATGGTCACATTCAAAGAAATGTACAAATGGCAAATTAAGCATATATGAAAAGTTGCTAAAATTATTAGTCACTGGGAAAATGCCAATTAATACATAAAAACCTCCACACACTCCCTAGAATCATGAAAATTTAAGTATTATCAAAGATATAGTGTTAATAGAATTCTCATACATTGCTGGTTAGAATGCCAAATTTTACAGTCCCTTGGAAGAATAATGTGACAGTTTCTTACAAAAGTAAATACACATGTACTATATAACTCAGCAATAATACTCTTTTGTATTTACTTGAGTTTTTTGTTTGTTTTCTTTTAGAGTACAAAAGGGATCAATTCCATAACTCTGGTGTGGGTTACACAATCCTACATATTAGCCAAAGTACATAAAATGGAACAATGTTGGCAAATTTTATTTTATATAAGTTGCATCTCAATAAGAATACTAAAAAATAGCATGATATCATTTTTATGCAATCATGTGCATCTTCCTACATGTACCTACTTAGCATATTATGTTTATACTAGAGGCCTGATGCACAAAATTCATGTACTGTGGGAAGGGGGAGGTAGGGTGTCCTTCAGTCCAACCTGTACCCTCTCCAATCTGGGACAGCCTGCACCCTCTCCAATCTGGGACATACCCCCTTGGTATCAGGCCTAAACAGGCAGTCAGATATCCCTCTCACAATTTGGGACTGCTGGCTCCTAACCACTAGCCTCCCTGCCTGCCTGATCACTCCCTAATCGCTCCCTACTGGCCTGATTGCTCCCAACTGCCTTCCTCTACAGGCCTTGTCACCCCCACCTGCACTCCCCTGCAAGCCTGGTTGCCTCCAACTGCCCTCCCTGCTAGCCATCTTGTGACAATATGGGGGTGGCCATATTATCATGACATTGGGGTGGCCATCTTGTGATGACATGGAGGCAGCCATCTGGTAATGTAAGTGCATGAAGGTCAATTTGCATATCACCTCTTTATTATATAGGACTAGAGGCCTGATGCATGAAATTCATGCAAGAGTAGGCCTTCCTTCCCCCGACTGCTGGCACCAGCTTCCCTCTGGCATCCAGGACCCAGGCTTCCCTCACAGCCCCGGCTTTGTCTGGAAGGATGTCTGATCTATTTAGCATAGTATGCTTTTATTATTATAGATGCATAGAGATGACTAAATAAAGATTATGCAGGGAGAAGTGTCATTTTCAGTGGCATAGTTTGAGGATTTACTTTTTAATTGTATATTTTTGGTGCATTGCTTAAATTCTTTATGTCATCTCATTAAAGAAATAGTCATTATTTTGGAATAAATGTAAAAATATTAACTGTATTTTATATATTGCAGTTGAATATGCCTTGCAAAATTTTGTATTTATCCTCAAATACCAAGGAAATAGACAAGAGAACACATAAGCCTTAGCCAGTTTGGATAGAGTGTCAGCCTGTGGACTGAAAGGTCCCAGGTTTGACTCTGGTCACCAGCACATGCTCAGGTTGCAGGCTCGATCTTTAGTAGGGGTTGCACAGAGGCAGCCAATCAATGATTCTCACTCATTACTGATATTTCTATCCCTCTCTCCCTCTCCCTTTGTCTCTGAAATCAATAAAAATATATTTAAGAAAAGAAAGCACATGTTACATAATATTCAATTTGTGTGTTGTGATTTAGAAACCATTTACTTTCTAATCATGTTGGTAATATCTGGTCTTTATCATGTAAATTATTTAAGCATATATTGGTAACATCCAATGTTATAAAAATAAGAATGTGTTTGATCATTACTCATAGAAATAAATTATTTCTCAGACCATTATTTGATCTCAACTTTAATCCTAAAGTAGATTACTTCTCATCATTTCTGTTAGTATTTCAGCAACACCATATGTTTTTAAAGAGATTCTATGGTGAAATGCATTTGAGTAGCTCTTAGAAAATGGAACCTATGTCATAGCGTATACAATATTAGTAACAGTAAAGCTTTTAGTTACTTAGTTTTCCAAGTGATAGCCTAGCATCTGAAACTTACCCACTCTTAAGATAGATCAGATATTAAAAATTCTTCAAAAGATTATCACAGACTTGTTAATTTTTGTATTTTTCTGACTATATATAACCCATTTATATGTACTACATCTATCATCTATCTGTCTCTCTAACCTGTCATATATATGTACTCTAAATGCTAAAGAGATTTAAAATGTAATTATATAAATATGAGATGGAGGTATATATAAGTTATAACAAAATTTGTACTTTAGTGACAGCATGTTACATATTAGTGCTGTGTATGTAAACATGAAGTTAGGTGGAATTGAGATAAAAACACTGATTTAAATGGCATATTTATATAGCAATATGTTGCATATCCTTAGTCTATCTCTATACCATCTATTTATTAATCTGATTTAAAGCATACCCTCTCTGCCTAATGTTCCAGTTTGGACGAATTCTGGATTTGTTTTAGGGTTCAGGGGTCCCCCAAAATCTTGATTCTTTTTTGTCCTCTTGCTGCATTTCATGTGACTGACCAATAAAGTGGACATTTTTACTTTGGAAGAATATCTAAACGTGAAGGTGACATCATTTTAGATTCCAGAAGTATTTATATTTTAAGGCGAACACAAGCATTAATGCCAAACACACAAATGAATACATTTGTGGCATTGCAAACTCTTTGAAACCCATACAGAGATTGTGTTTGTGTAAGGGAAAGCTTGCAGTTAGTTATCCAAATACACTATTGATGTCTTTGACCTCTGCTGACTCGCTCTACTGACCAAAATAAAATATTGCTACTGTAAACAGTGAAAATACACTAAGTCTTTGCTTTATTGAACTCAGAAAAAATAATTTCTAGCTGGTGGAATGATAGACACTACCTTCTAACCTAGGATACTATATAAAATATATTCATGAATCCATGTATCCATACAAAGTATGGGAGTTGTTTTATTCAAATAAAAGCAAATGACACCAGCATAAAGCAGTCCACATGCCAAGCATGAAAGAATTTCACTGAATATGCAAAAAGACAAATGATAAAAATGGAAAGTGAGATATGCAAGTTAAGCTTGTATGTCTTCGGAGCTGGCTGCATATGTAAAGCTTTCAACAGAATAATATTACACTTTACTGGCAATGAATTGTCCATTACATAGAAGAATAATCATTATCATTAAGTGAATTTCCTGCTGAGTACATTTTTCACTATGAGCAGGCTCATCTCTTGGGGCATTTGCAAGGAAGTCTCTGTAAAATTGTTTAGATCACAGAAAGTAAGAGCATTAGTTGTTTGATTTAGTTGTCAAATAAGAAAATGAGATATTTTAAAGCAAGCCACCAAAAAAATCAGATATTTTTAAATGAGATATTTTATAACTAGATTTTTTCCTGGCTCTTTAGGACAAATTTATATACTTTTTTCTTATATTTTCATCAAAGTAATTTAAAGGAGAAGGACAGAGATATTGAAATTCTACTTGAGAAAAATCCTACTACAGATATATAAGCACTATCATCCTTATATTCAAAGATATCTATATAGCAAAGCCATTACCTCAGGTCGCATTGATCAAAGGACAACTAGAAAAATATGTTGTGAATTATACAATTTTTCTAATAAAGCTTAAAATATTAATAAAAGCCAAATTAAAAAAAATAGTCATATAAAGTTTTATTTTTTCTAAACTATAGATTTTTTTATATCTTTTATTTGTTTCCTTCATAGATTCTCATAAATACTTCACACAAAGATCTCAAAATACTTTAATACTCTAATTTTTAAACATTTCTTTGGCATTAGCAATGTTAGAGTTATAGGAATAAAATTATTCAGTTTTGCTTATTTCCCAGCTCTTTTTTTCCTTGATGAAAATCTAGTTGATAGAGTAAAGGAAAAGGCTTAACATTCATGAATATTATGGATTCATTACCTCATCACATTTCATACAAGCATACAGTTACTGAAGAAAAAGTATAAATTGTAAAAACAGGTTAATATTGTCTGAGTGATTATTATGTATGAGACACTATTGTGTTTTAATTGAATTATTTTATGTAATCCTTATAACAACCCTTTAATTTACTCTTATTATGTCTATTTAAAAAAAAATGAAGCCCAGAATAATTAAGTAATTTTCTGTGAAACAGAGAGTTCAAGGTTCAAATCCAAGCAGTTTGATTCCAGCGTCCATCATATTTTAGCCCAGTATTGTCTACTGGCATACAGTGAATAAGAAAGTAGCAGCTATTTAAGTGTCCACCACATAAAACAAGAGAAGAAAGGTTTGCTGAGTGTATAGTTGCACCAATCAAGTATATTTGCAGAGTTGGAAGAAAAGTAAATGTAAACAAGCCAAAGAGATTTCCCAGAGTAGTTTTCTAGCCACTATCTAACAAAGGCCCTTAAAATAAGATTGTCTATATTTAAACTAAGAGCTTGTTTTGTCATATAACTTTCTTTTTCTTTAAAAAAAATATTCTATATAATAAAAGGCTAAATTTATGCAAATTGACCAAACAGTAGAATGACTGGTCGCTATGATGTGCACTGACCAGCAGGGGACAGACACTTAATGCAGGAGCTGTTCCATGGTGGTCAGTGTGGTCCCACAGGGGGAGCACTGCTCAGTCAGAAGCCAAGCTCATGGCTGGCGAGTGCAGCGACAGTGGCAGGAGCCTCTCCTGCCTCCATAACAGCACTAAGGTTGTTCAACTGCCAGCTTAGGCCCGCTCCCCATGAAGAGCGGGCCTAAGCCATCAGTCAGACATTCCCCGAGGGCTCCTGGACTGCAAGAGGGTGCAGGCCAGGCTGAAAGACCCCCCACATACATACCCTGAGTGTATGAATTTTATGCATGGGGCCTTTAGTTAGTAATAATCCTATATAATAAAGAGGTAATATGCAAATTAACCCTCACGCTCTCACAAGATGACTGCCTACAACCAGGCAGGCAGGGGGGTTAGTTAGGGATGACCAAATGACTGAACAAGCAGGCTGTGTGAGGTGACCAAGTTGGCAGGGATGTTAGTGAGGGATGACCAAACGAATGAACAAGCAGGCTGTGTGGAGCGACCAGGCTAGCAGAGGGGTTAGTGAGGGATGACTAAATGACAGAACAGCATGCTGCGTGGTGTGACCAGGCTGGCAGGGGGGCCATGAGGAGCAACCAGGCCAGTGGGGGGCACACTTAGGGACAACCAGGCTGGCAGAGAAGGGGTGTTGTGGGGAACCAGGCCAGCAGTGGGGGGGGCAGTTGAGGGCAACCTGGCCAGCAGTAGGGGCAGTTAGTGGTGACCAGGCAGGCAGGCAGGTGAGAGATTAGGAGCCAGCAGTCCAGGTTTGTGAGAGGGATGTCCGACTGCCGGTTTAGGCCCAATCCCTGGGATCACGCCTAAACCGGCAATCAGACATCCCCCAGGGGGTCCCATATTATAGAGGGTGCAGGCTAGGCAGAGGAAAGCCCCCCTCCCCCAACACATGTACGTATTTTGTGCACTGGGCCTCTAGTAGCTAATAACTACTGTTCTTAATCTGTATTGAGTGCTAAGCTAAGTGCTTCACATTCACTAACTTCTCTAACTTTATATCCATATTTGTTATGTAGGGCTCCAAAATCCTCCTATTTTACCAAATATGCTATAGTTTCTTTTAAGGAAAAACTTGTTTTCTAAGAATCAGGATTGAATCTAAAAGACCAACTATTCCACTGTGTGTATGGTGGGAATGGAGTGTTATACGATAAAATACTCTGTAATTAAGTGCATACTCCAATCAATTTGATCAAATTGACCATCTCAGGAAATAGTTTTATTATTTCAATCAACAATTGCATTAGGCCTACTCAGCAATTATCTTATCAACTTCTCAGCAGTAGACTGTGCAACAGCTAAAAACTATTGGCCATTTAGTTAGAGCTACATTTATAAGTATTATTTAAAAAAACTATTTCTAGCTCATTTTCCAAGATGTGAACTGTGTTTTTCCTTATATCTAAAATAAATGTCGTCCTGGCCAGGTAGTGCAGTGCAGTTGGATAGAGCATCATCATCCTGATATGTCAAGGTTACTGATTCAATCCTTGGTCAGGGCACATATAATGAATGCATAAATGAATGGAACAATAAAATTGATCTTTCTCTCTCTCTCTTTTTCTCTCTCTCTCTCTCTTTCTCTTTCAAATCCATAAATACATTAAAATAAATTAAATGTTTTAATATCCAAGAAATGAGTCTATGATTTAATAGCTTTGTGTTTTATTTGCAATGTATTTTATAATTGTTTATTCTAATAAAGTCAATTTTAGTACATGGGGCTAAATAATATTGGTTATTACTCTTTACATCTGGTCAATTATTGCTGTATCTTCACTCAAGAAAAATTGCTCTGTTTCTGATTTACTATATTTATGCCTTACATTTAGAATTTCATGAATATCACTGATTTTTATATTCAGGGACAGAAAGAATGCAGTGCATTAAAAAAAACCCATTCCTAAATTTAAGACCAAATAGAATGTAATAGAACTCCTCAATGCAGATCAAACTGAAGATCTTGAATTTTAGATCATTTGTTTTAGTAGAAGTTCTATAGCACATCCCTTTCTTTATACGTGTGGAATTTTATTTTTTATAACTGTGCTTTTTAAAAAATGTTTTTGTTGATTTTTTAGAGTGAGGAAGGGAGAGGAATAGAGAGATAGAAACATCGATGAGAGAGAAACATCATTGATCGGCTGCCTTCTGCATGCTCCTACAGGGGATTGAGCCGCAAACCTGGGCATATGCCCTGACTGGAAATCAAACCAGTGGTCTCTTGGTTCATAGGTTAGCTTTCAACCACTGAGTTATACCAGCAGGGTTACATGCAGACTTTTAATAGATATTTAATCTCTGCTATATCAGAAACATTTCATGTGCTCAAAAAGAATCAGATCATTGAGCCAGAAAGATTCTCAAGAAATTATCTAATCCATAGCTTTAAACTTTAAATCTGAGTAGGAAAATAATAGTATTCTAACTTTTCCTCATCTTGTCCTTTATATCACCTGGAACAGCATTATTTGGTAACACATAGTAAAACCTCCTTTATATTCAGAATGCTTTTCTCAGTTCTCACAAATCTCTGTACTTAAATTCATTATTCAAATTGATCTCAATAGAGACCTCACATCTCATCTTTCATCAAATCCTCACTGTGTAGCCAATACTCCTGAGATTGTCACTGCCTGTCCGCAATCTGACTGCCTTCAAACTCCTTTTCCAGTCTACTCTCATGTTGGTTATTACTCCAAATGAGCCCTGAGCATTGTCCCCACCCTGGCATACACCAAATTCTCATATAGTCCCTAGGTCTAGAAAACATTACCTTTTAGCTCAGTCTGCTAAAATCAAGTCAGGTTTTATGTTACCTCATTTACAAAGACCTCCTTCATCATGCCATCCAAAAGTGGTATACTCTTTCTGCTGCTCTCTGTCTCTATGCATCTCCCGTTTTTTAACCAAAATATCAGGTATATGTGATTTGCTAGATTAATAAATGGGCCCATAAAAGGGAATGAGATGTGCTGAACTTCCTAAAGATCTCTAATATTAAACTGCCTGTTGACATGGAAATAGGATAATAAGGAATGGTTTTGGATATTGTCTTTATCATTTTAGATAGTCTTATCCTGCTCATTTCTTAATAATTTTATCTCCTTTTTTATTCTACCTGTGAGATATTTTATCTATTTTAGCAATACTGAATGTAATTGTGTGTGTGTGTGTGAGAGAGAGAGAGAGAATTAAAAACTATGTTTCCAAAATACTAATACTAGCATTAGCCTTGAACATACAGAAAATAAGAAAACTAAACTTATATTCTAACTTAGTTTCTATGTAAATGAGCCAAAATTGCATAGCTCTTCAACTCTAAAATTAAAAAAAAATATATAGCAAGACCTCATTGCATATGCAGAAAGTAGAATAAATGTAGTTCCTAAAAAAATGTTAGAATAAAATTTTATAATCTGATGATTTACACTTCATTCTGGATTTTAGTGTGTAAAGGATAAGCAAAACTAGTGGAGGTGGAATTGGGTCAAGTAAAATTGGAAGCCATTAAAATTCCAGCCTGAATCTTTAAGGTAGAGTGGAACTTGGCCACCCAAGTGATATATAGCCTATTATTTGCTTCTGAGTTTCCTAGGTTTTATTTGAGCAAGAAAGTGGAAGGCTGAACCTGTCTTCACCCCCACACTGAACCCCTTCATTTTGGAATCTGTATTGGAGCAGTAGAAAAGAGATTGGAAATCACGGAGTAATATTTGCCTCTTTAAAGTTTCAAATAAATCCTTAATGCAAAGAATTTTGAGTAACTCGGATTCTTGCATTTATCTGAAAACTCACGTTTTCATATGATGCCTAAACACTGATGGCATGTTTCCATTCAAGATTTTTATTTGTCATTTAAACAAAGGCACCCAAAAAAGCCTGCATTTGTGAACCATTCACAGAGAGAAATCTGCACGTTTGCCACTTGTTTGGAACAGCGTGTTTCAAAAGATGCAGCATATTTATATGCACGAAGCAGTATCTCCCTAATTATAATTTCTTTTTGCCTAGAAAAGAAAAACACAACAGATGTATTTCTACCAACTCTTGGACTGTCACATGGCAAATGAACAATTGAATAAATGCTTCAAGTAAATGTTCAAGCACTTCGACATGAATAATTTTTAGCATATCCTTGTTGCGGTATTATAGCATTTAACCTCAATGCTATCTTTATTGGGAATGCTGATGATGAACAAGATGGTTTGCATTCT
This sequence comes from Lasiurus cinereus, assembly GCA_011751065.1. Taxonomy (NCBI): domain Eukaryota; kingdom Metazoa; phylum Chordata; class Mammalia; order Chiroptera; family Vespertilionidae; genus Lasiurus; species Lasiurus cinereus. The sequence continues at coordinate 3,008,085 of JAAGEH010002531.1, forward strand.
ACTCAGATCACTTTCCTCTGTGATCAGTAAGCATAAGAAACAGAATCCACAGATAGCAGAGCAATTGCATTTTAAATGTCACATTGCTGCCTTTATTATTCCAGCTGGCTTGTGGAAAGAAAGGTCCCTCTGTTAATGAGACTAACAGTGCCAGTCCCATTATAATAGATTTAAGCAAATAAATAACATGTTTGCCATTTCTTCTCGTGTTGTTCAAGCACTATTTTTGTCATTGATCTCATTGCTACAGGCATTTGAGTAGAATAACTATAATTGTTGCGTGGCTTAGGAAATGAAAATTGCACATGGAGTCCCTATTTATTTTAGACAATTCAGCATATTAATCCAAATTGTCCCCAAAGCCTGTCCTCCTCATAGTTATTGCTCACATTTGTCATTAATGCTAACATGACAAAAAGATACAATGGGTTACGTTTAGTGGTTCATTAATGTGTGTTGGTACCTATTATACACTTGACAAAGAGAAATAATAACCATGTCGTTTCAAAAGAAACAAAGTCCCCTGCAAGCTTAAAAATGGAATAAGTACAAGATCTGTCTAAATAATTGCCAAAATTGATTTGAAAATAGAGACCACCAATTTCTGTTCTTTTATATTTAGGAAAATTAAAAATCCATTGGGGAAATAATTCCTATCTCTATTGAGAGGTCATAAATATAATTTTATGAAAAAGTCATGCTTTGCTAATTGCCCACTGTACATTTAGACACCGACTCTATGGCTACATAAGCAAGCCAGGTTATTTAATACATACTATCTTATTCAATTTAGCAGTTTTCATGTAGGCTCTACATGAGCCACATGAAAGTCCTTCAATATATTGAGCTTTTCATTCTCTACACAGAGTCTATAGGCTTTCTCCGGGTTGCTTAGTGAGTAATGTGTCTCTAAATATTATTTTATACTGATGACTCCCAAATCTAGTTCTGGTGCTACCTGCCCCTATAACTCCAATTGCAGGTACTCAACTGCTTTGCTAAATAGAGATCTCAAACTAGTGTTGCCAAAACAGAACTCTTCATCTAGCCTACTAAAACTTTTATTTCTTCATCACCCCATTCATTAAGTAGTATGGCTCATTACTCACCAATTCAACAACTCAACACAACAATCTCAGAGTAATGCTAGACTTCTCTATGCCCTCCCAACATATATACAAACACACCAGTAAAACATACCTCCATCCTATCCCTCTGTTCACTGCTCTTATCTCCACTACTAACACGATGATGCCAAATGCAATTTTTTTCACCTGAACTTCAATAGCTTCTTGTCTGCTTCTACCTATTCTGCCCTCCCCGCCCTCCCCATGCTTCTCCACTCCTCCCTCTCCTCCTTATTTACTGATTATAGAATTTCTATATATCATCTTACAGTGAACAAATTCAGTTTTCTAAATTGCTTTAAAGGAGGGGTAAAAAAGAATAGTGGAGATGATATTAATATTTTTACCTTAGAGATAGTGATTTTTAAACTCAGAAAATTAAAAAAAGCCTCTCATATACTCACTAGAGGCCCAGTGCATAAAATACATGCACTGGTAGAGTCCCTAGCAGCTTCCAGCTGCCTGCTCCCAGCCATGGCCTCCCTCCTTTCCCTCCCTTCCCCTGGCTGGACCCGGCCCCTCGTTGAACTCCCAGACAACTCCTATAATATGCTTTTATTATATAGGATTGATTTAAATGTAGATTTAGGAAATATATCAATATTTTTCTATATGGGTACCTTTTCTGTGAAACATAATCTCTAGCATTAAGTCTGTTAATTTTAATTATTTTTAACTTTGGTAGGCTAAAAATGATTTGCTAGCTAATTATCACATTCATAAAACTATAAATGATGTACCATTTTATTTTGGTTTAATGAAGATATAAGCCCTACGTAGTTCTAAATATTTAAGGGCTTTCAGAGTTATACATTTAATTAAGACTGAAATAGGCCATATCATCTCAGGTATCTCTATTGTTCAATAATTTAGGGATAATGCAACTTATAGTTACTCAGCTTTAAACAGGAGGCACATATTTTATCTACCTGGGAACAGGCAAATGTCAAGTTTACAAAGAGAAAATAAATAGCCAAAGGAGATAATTTTGTAATGTAACTATAACTGTCTTTCTAAATTATTAATTATTTTATATGTGTTGAGGTTATTGCTGTTTTGATGTATTTTTCTGGTGCTTTTTGCATGGAGAGGGAAGGTGAGAGATCTAGAAATAGTGACACCTGTGCATTTTCCAATGCTCAGAAGTACAATCAGTACCATTCAAAAAGCAATGTTGAGCATGTTTATCTTAATGTATTTTCTTTTAAGTTTCGGTAATAAACCTCTGAATTTGTTGTAGTATACATCATAATAATCAGTGAGAGTTTTCACATTGCTTCTGGAAAATCTCATGTGTTCCAGTTTTAATTAGTGTATTATTATCCACTGCTAATTTGAGGGTTTCAGTCTAGAATTAGCACACAGCTGCAGTGAATGCAAGCTGGATTAGCCAGAGCCTCTTAAAGGGAAAGGAGTAAACAAGAGAGATGCAACAAACTGTATCCTCCAAATAACTCCTAAAATGTATAAGCCAGTACCTACAACTTAAAAGTGAATTCCTCAGCGAGAAAGAAACAAATATCAAAGTGTTACCATGTTTGCAATAAATTTTTCTAAAGTCAGTAAAAGTTTGCAGGAGCAGTTTTAATTGCCTTTCTAGCCCTCCTAAGCCCCTTCAATTTTTCTCCTCTCCCCCTTCCCAGAGGCAACCCAAATTCTTGAGTTGGTAAGGGTATTATCTGTCTTGATTTTTATATTTTCACTAGATGTTTGTAAATCTACAACATATCCAGTATTTTTTTATTGTTTGAACCTTTTTTGAATGATAATAAGCTATGTATAGGGTAGAGCAAAAGTAGGTTTAAGCTGTTTGTATGGAAAATAATATGATATAATTAAATATAATGAATAATAACATAAGAATAAACTCTGTGTTTCACATATTCAGAATTATAAACCTAACTTTGTTCTGCCTTGTATATTATACTGCTGCAACTTAGCTTTTTCATTCAACATTATGATTGGATAACTTCTCCATTGTGATTATATATACACACAATTGAGTTTATTCATTTCACATGGATTTTCATTAGTACAATGTGTATTTAATTTTCTTTTCTTTTGCTCAGCCCAGTTTTGATTTTGCATTAAAATTATGCTAGTTTCAGAAAACTATTTGATTAGTGTAGCAGAGACATCTACTTACCTCCCAATAGATCACTCTATCTCTATTTTCTTTTTTTTTTAAATAAGAGATATCTGATGAGATTTTGGCATATTTCCTATTCACTTTTATGTATGCATGGTATGTAATAAATTCTGGTTGGGCTGTTACGTTATTATGTGAAATGTTTCTCCTAGAATTATGCATGCACAATATTGAAAGCTTATATGATCCATCTGGCTCTCATCAGGTAAACAGAAGGGTTGCATGTGATTTTTAGGAAGTTTTCTTAAAAGAATAGGTATGTGCCCAGCTGGTGTTGCCTAGTGGTTGAACATTGGCCCATCATAGTTCCATTCCCAGTCAGGGCATGTGGGCTTGGTGCCAGTAAGGAGCATGCAGCAGGCAGCCAATTGATGTTTCTCTCTCATCCTTGATGTTTCTCTCTCTCTCTCCTCCCTCTCTCTGAAAACAATAAAAACACATTTTTTAAAAAAGATTAGGTATAAATTCTTATTCTCCTGCTTTCCTTCTTCTGTTTGGCACAGGGAACATGATGCTTTTTAGTGCTGATCTCATTTTTTATTCCTTTTATTTTAGTTACCAAAAAACATTGTTTACAATAAGAATAATCTATCCCTTAAAGATTTGTTAACAATATCTTATAAATGTATAATTTTTCTCATTAACTACCCTTTGAGTTTTCTTCTCAGGAACAGATGTTCCTGGTAACCATGGAATTGCTATTCTTCAAACATTCATTAAGTAGGTCTGCATGGTCCAAAGAGTAGACTGGCATTCAAGGATCTATTGCTCCTATATTCCTTCAAAAGAAACTGCCAGGGAAAACATAGTTGATTAACTGCTTTCAGATGCCCCACTTTTGGATCCACTAAAGTGTTCATTCTGAGGACATACTTACATCATACTACCACCAGCCAATGACGGAACAGGATCAGAATGCTCCAGACAAGTTATTTCTGCTTGGCATAGGCTCTCCTAAATATTAATCTTTATTCGAGGTCTCCCTTTTGGCATGAATGAGACTGTTTCAGAACTTTACTGTAGTCAGAATCTTTCTACCCAATCTTCCTTCCTTGTCTCTTTCCTTTCATGGGAGATTGACTGCCATCATATGATAAAGGCACTCCCTGCTTATTCCTCTTTTACTTCCTTTATTCCTTCACAGAATTTTCCTTAATAACTGTCTTGCATATTTCAATTAGTTTTGTCATATGCTTCTCAGAGAACTTGTACTAACCCAGAATCAAGGCATTAAGAATGAGAAAGGAGGCAGTGCCAACTAAGCACTTAGAAGATCATAGAGATAATTGGTAGTAAAGCCACTGAACCTCAAAGTATAAAGTAAAAGTAGAATTTAAAAGAGACCTGAAAAAAAAGAGAAAAAAACTAAAGAATAAAAGAGACCTGAGAAATTCAAAGACATAGTGGTAGGACAACACCTTCTGTGCCTGCAGTTGGCCTCTGGTCCACTAGCCACTTGTGCTCATCCTACCTATGAGCACAATGTTGTTGATGAAATGGCTTAATGTGACTTTCTGCAGGGTATCCATTAAAGAAGTTCCACACTGAGCAGAAATCGTCCTCCTCTAGTACCTCTCCAATGCTCAGGCATTGACTGAGAGTAGTTCAAAGGATAATGATCTTGGCATGAATCCCATGAGGTATCTGAAGATGCAATGGTTATAGACCATCAATTAATTAGCTTTCCCCTTGCCCTGACAGCAAGTCCGCTTGAAAGGAAATCTGGGACTCCTGGGCTGCCACAGACCTTTAATTCTATTTTGTCTAATATTAGTACTAGAATATCTATATTTAAATAGAATATTATACTTACTATACCTAATATTATACTTGATTTAACTAATATTAATACCACTACTAATTGTCTGGGTGCTAGATTATTGTTTATTTAGGTGACTTATTTAGTGAATAGTTACTTGGATATTATGTATACCATTTTCTTATTATTTCTTTTTGTCTTAAATTTTATTTTATCTGTTATTAATATTGCTATATCTTAGTCACTATCAGTTTCCTGGAATTTTATAATGCAGTGACTAGTCTCTTCCTGACCAGTAAATAGTAGACTTTTTGTTTTAATTTTCAAGAATGTAAAAATAAATAACATTCAAATAGCAAAGCTCTTATGATCAAGCATATTCAAACTGAAGCTCATAAAATGGAAAAATAATTCTCAGTAATTAATTTGTAAATATGATAAATATTGATGGGGGAGAAGGAATCATTTTGATAATAAAACATTCAATATCTCCCATTGACTTTTAGAAAAAGCATACAGAAAGTTTTCCAGACAATATGTGAAGAAAGTAGAGGTATTAATGAGATGTGAACTATTAGGGAGTGCTGTTTACATACACCAAAATGAATTTTGAAAACAGAAACTAAACAATACACCAAATCTGAAAATCTTGAGACACTCCCTTGTGGAAACTCAAGTCTTCTGCTCTTGCCTCTTTTCCACATTGTCTTGGAATAGTCTTTGGCTATCTCACCTCCACATAAATTAGGTTAGTCCTATGTGCATTAGAGGGATATTAATAGGCTAGTACAAAAGTCCTAGATAAAGAGCTGATGGGAAGAAATGATCTACTGCTTTCACTCTCTTCAGAATTCTGAATCCTTTGGGGAAAATATTCATTTACACTGAATACATTATGTAGAGATTTTTTAAAACTATGCTTCAGCTAATGATATAGTAAAAAATTCTTTTGAGACTATTTTCATTGTCTATAATTTTCCTTAGTTTTCATTCAACTTGAACTAACTATTATGTTTGTAGTTTCTTTATACTGAGTATCAGACTTTGTATATGAATAATTATTCTTATTTAAAAAAATTTTTTAGCTTACTTATTTTTACCTAGGTAATGTTTCTGTGTGTGTGTGTGTGTATGTGTGTGTGTATGTGTATGTGTATGTGTGTGTGTAGTGTAACATTGATTCATTTGAGGAGGTATTGAAAACAAATACAAAACAATTATTTTTAAACACTGATTTCTCAACAAAATATTAGCAAATCAAACCTGATGATATGATACATCATGACCAAGTGGAAAATATCCCAGAAATGTAAAATCGGTTCAACATTTTAAAATAATCAATCTATTTTAGCATATCAACAGACTAAAGAAGAAAAATCATATGATCTTCTCCATAGATGCATTAAAACATTTGACAAAAATTCAACAGCCATTAGTTTTTAAAAGTCTCTTTATAAACTAGGGATTGAAGGAAACTTCCTTAGTCAGATAAAGAATTGATTAAACAACCTAGCAAACAAGCATAAAACCTGTGGCTAATAACATCATATTTAATGTCAAAAGAATGAATTTTAAGATTGTCAACAAGATAAGAATGTCTACAGTCAACATTTCTGTTCACTGGAAGGTCCTAGCTAGTACAATAAATAAGAAAAAGAAATAAAAGGCATCTAGATTGGAACTGAAAAAAATAGAACAGTCTATTCACAAATAACATGATAGTCTGCATTAAAAATCACAAAGAATCTATAAAACAGCTATTAGAACTAATGGGTAAATTTAGCACGATCATTAGAGACAAAATCAATATATGAAAATCAATTGTTTCCAATATACTAGCAATAAAAAATGAAGAATTTATGCAAGCACAGAGATAATGAATTTTAAATACATTATGCTAAGTAAAATTACCCAGACTCAAAAGGCAACACACTACAAATTCTACTTTTTTGACATTATAGAATAGACAAAACCACAGTACCAAATATCAAATCAATGGCCACTGTGGACAAAGGTCGGGGGAGAGAATCACTCATATAGGGATAGGAGGGAACTTTTTGGGATGATAAAAATATTTTATATCTTTATCATGAGTATATGTGTTTGTCAAAATTCATAGAGCTGTAGACTTAAAAAGAGAAAATTTAACTGAATTCAAATTGTAACTCAATAAAACTTCACTTTAAAAGTCAGCCAAGTAAAGATAAATATTATGTCATTTTTATACTTATTTTTAGTAGACAACTAGTAGAACTAGCAATACAAGATTATTTCAATCATTAAATTGGAATAAAGTGATTTGAAGCTGGTATCAGTCCTTGAAACAACTGGTCTATAACCAAATCAGCCATACTTCTGGAATATAGCCTGAGAGTCCTAGCCTAAATTCATGGATTTCGTCATCCTTGGTGGTCCCTATTGCTTTGCGAGTAGATCACAAATTCTACTCCCTTCTTAGCCTTGTGCTTACCTATTCTGGAGCTAGCAGCTGTACTTAGGATAAACTATCCCCAAATGTTGGACTCATTTCTCTGGATTTCTTATCTTTATATCAATCTTATCCCCATAATTCTTTGTTCTTTTATAAAGATCAGGTATCTTCAAGCAGATTTAATAATAATAATAATAATAATAATAATAATAATAATAATAATAATTTGTCCATCTTGTTTACTCATTCTTATTGTGAGAGTTGTGTTAAGCTACCTGCTCCACCATTATACAGAGGAGCTATGCCATTTTCAGCATTCATCTTTTGAGGCTTTCTTAGTCATCGCCATTTTTAATCAATAGAAAACAAACTAGATGCTTAGAGGAAAAGTTTTTTGTTAGCCCAGTGACATCCATTTGCTCACCTTCCTGAGGGGAATCTGTCTTGACCCCCCATCTCTAAAGGAATCTTAGAAATGTGATTGTAGGTGCAGAGCCCACGATGAGTGAGAACCAACCACCTTTGCTACATGAGACCACCAAATGATACTCTAAATATTCCAATTCTTATAGCTATTCAACTCAGACATTTGCTCTTCATTTGAACTTTTAGAATGATAAATATTTTGTTGTGAAATATTTCTTCATGCTTCATGATGAGTTTTAAAAATTTATTATGTAATAAGGACATATTTTTCTGCACTTACCCTTTGTACACTCTCATAGATTTTAACCTGTTCCTCCTCCTACAGAGAAGGTCATGCTCTATTCCTAATTCCCAGAGGATAGCAGGCTTTTTCCACTGCAGTCCTGCTGGCCTGAGGTGACTTCTTTGCTTGGTACTGACCCTGCTTTTGCATTTTAATTTCTGAATGTGCAACACCACCTCCTAAAGCAGCCCTTTGGCTCTCGCTGCCTGGATTTCTGTGTTTCAGTGGACCCTCTTTCTGTTCAGTCAGAAATCACGGATATCCCAACTGGAGTGGTTTAGTTGGTTCAATGTTGTTCTACACACAGAAAGTTGGCCAGCTTGATTTCCGGTCAGGGCACACACCTGGGTTGCAGGTACGATTCCTGGTCAGGGCATGAACAGAGGGCAACTGTTGGATGTTTCTCTCTCATTCTCTCTCTCTCTCTCTCTCTCTCTCTCTCTCTCTCTCTCTCTCTCTGTGTGTGTGTGTGTGTGTGTGTGTGTGTGTGAAGGGAAGGAGATACTATTATGCTGCTTCAGAATATAGAGCCCTTTATCCTGAGAATAGCTGTCTGACTTGGTTTTGAATATAGACAATTTTCAGGGGTGTAGTAGTAGGAAAGAAATGAGGGGTTTCAAACCACTTTAGAGTGGGCCGATTTCCATTATTTCTAACTGTACATCACATGAAAGTCATTTCTTTTGTTCTTGTTTTAGTTCTTAGATAACTGGACACTCCTAGATTCTGGTAATTAGTTAACATGAAGTCCAGTCTGGGTGACAACATATGAGTATCATCCTTTCGGAGATTTAGAGGAAAGTTTTAGTGAGAAAATTAGAATAAGCTGGATCAATGACTGTTTTTTACACCCCATTTTAAATCAGAATATTGGTTTGGCCTTATTTCACATGTTATTTTTTCATTACTTCACCTTGAATTGCCTTTAGAAAATTTTTCAACACCCTTCATCAGGTTTAGGAGCACTAAATGTAAGCCTCCCTAATGCCTGTAGTACTTAGACAGAAAGATAAATAAAAGCAAGGCAAAACACTGTGAATTACATTGAGCATTGAGAATGATTCAGTATCTGACATGTCATATGATTAATAAAGGAGCATTAGAAATACTACACGTATCTGCACAAAGTCAGAAGACATATCACACACACTGTAGGTCACATTTTGTGTCACAGTGACTATTACTCTTGGTGCAAGTTTTTAAGCATAAAAAGAAAACAGAGACAGAATTATATAATTACGTAACATCTTTTATAAAGATGTATGGTTTTAAATCAGTGAGTCAGTTTAATATGTTTCATTTGTGATAAGAGGAGACTGAAATATAAGATGAAGTTAGCCACTTCATGCATTTCATAAAGAAGGTGAAAACGAAGCAAATTTTCAACTCTCATGGTTATTATTTGTGGGGCTACAATTATATCCTTCAGAATAATCATTATAATTCATATATTACATATAGTTACTCTTACGCTTTTGTGGAATAATGATCCTTTACACATCTACACAAATAAATCTCCCCACCTTGTATCTTTACAAATCACTGTGCCATAGCCTTCCAACTAGACACTCCATTAAATTGATGACTAAATAAATTTAAAAGACCCGTAGTCCTTGCTAATTTATATGCTACTTAAAAGTGTTACAAAACAGAATTTGCTTTTAACATTTCCAGGCATTCCACTCATCTAAATTAAATAAAGTTCGCATATTTGATGGGTAGAATATGCTATTTATATTTATGTTATCAGGGACTGCTTCCTTTACAAACGGTTAAACCACCCTGAAGTAAAGCAAACACAGAAAATGCGTGATTATCCCACATTTTCTGAAAACCTATGAATGTCCTTTGCTTCTACACACATTGGCAGAATGCATCCCTTATGTCTTGGAATAGGAAAGTCACATACAGCCAAAGAGGAGGCGATAGCTCTCACTCTCTTAAGTCTAGTCTGTTTTTGTGATTCATTCAGGGTTGTCATTGTTGCTTTTTTCATTTGGATTTTGTTTTTGTTTTTAATACTAATGGGATGTTCTTATACTATCAAGGAAAAGGTTTTAGCTCTTGTTTCCCCTTCCCAGCACAATATCCCACTTCATCTTTCTGAGTTCACTGTGTTTCTGTGGTTTCTCCCACGTGCTCCTTGAGAAGGCTGGCAGGTCTGGCATTTTATGAGGGGAAGTGCAGTACGGGTTTCTTCTTTCAGATCTCGCTGTGGAGAAGTTTCTCTCCCCGCTCCCTGGGAGCAGGTCACACGCTCTCTTTGCAGCGTGTCAGGAGCCAATTAGAGCCTGTGTTCCCTCTTCTTCCAGGGGCCGCTCTCTCTGAATCGCTGGGCCTTTAATGCGATGTTGAAGTCCGCGCCTGCTTGACTCCTGCAGCTGGTTTTAATCAGGCTCCTCTAAAGAGGAAGTTTCAATTAGCACAGCTCCAAATGCGCTCTGGAGGTATATTTTTACGACTACTCGACTAATAGCACTCTTTGTTCCTCATGGTGTGTGACTCCTTAACAAACAGCCATTCGTGTGAGTCACCAGTGACTTTATTGCAAGGCGAGGCTCTGCCAAAACCAGGAGAATGAGACAGCCAAATTGAATTAGTGGTTGAAATACATTAATTTATGCTAGATAAATGTTATTGTGGTCCCGTGGGCAAGTACTCAGGTCATAGGCTTTATGAACTATTTGCAGCGAGAGGGCTTTGTGGCAGTAAATCAGCCCTCGGGCAGGACTTTACAAAGGACTCACAGCCACTTGCTCTCTCCTGTTCCTTTAAATTGCTTCCTCCTCTCCCCCTGACCCCCCCCCCACTACTTTCCCCAACCCCCTCCTACCCCTGCCTTCCATGGAGACAGCTCACCATTTTGCACATGTTTTGTGATATTCGCCATATAAGCAGTTGGATTAATGATTTGTGTTGGCTTTGCCTGACTCTGGTGGAGACCTGGCCATCTATTATGCCTGTGGCCCTCACCACAGGCAGCTGTGTGTTTATCATTCCAGACTGCAGCTCTCAGTGGGTCCGGAGCCTGGCTTAGCACCAGCTCTCCGAGTCTGTGCAGCTGGGCAGTAAATGGAAACCTCCATGTCTCAAACACAGCACACACCACCGCGTCCTGACAGGGCTGTTTCTCTTCTGGGGAGGAATTAGATCCACTTAAGGCTGGATTATTTCTCGAGTAAGAAAAGTAGAAATAAGTGCTTTCTGGCTGCAAATTGTGGCAAGTGAGAAATGATGCCAAGAAAGAATTATTCATAAATGATAGTGTTGAAACTTGTTTTTATGTGTTTAGAGGTGTCTCTGCCAAAAAACTGACAAGGCCTCTTTGTTGGCATTTTTTTTTTTCAGAGAGAGACCACTCACAGTGAACATTTTCTTAATAAAGAAATAATTGTAAATCACTAGTGTTTAGGCAGGTGATAACCAGTTTACCTTAAATATGATCTCTTGCAAAATCTAGGGAAAACAACTGCAACTGGCAGGGCAGAGTGATGAATCCCTTCTCCCTACCCCCCCCCCCCCACACCCCACCCTGCCTACACACACACACACACACACACACACACTTCACAACCAAAAATGCCTGTGTATCAGTCAAGGCCCTGGGAAATTTAATGCCATGAATAAGGGCATGGATTTAGATTTGGTTCTGGTTTAAATGCTGATTCTACCTCTTACTGGTTTTGCAATCTTGAGCAATTTGTGACTCTGTTATGGAGGTGAGACTGTTCAGTGATATGGACCTTCCAGCCAGAACAGGTTGCTTCTTACAAATACCCTGTCTGATTGACCCTTTCCCTAAGCCCACAAGGTGTTTTCCTGTTATCTGGAACGGGTAATAATGCCCCAGTACCCTATCCATCCTCCCCTTTAGCACCTGCCATGAAGCATGGAGGATATCCATGTCATCTTGCTGTAGTCCAAGAGGTACTTCGTGTAAATTCCCTTAATAAACTCTTGATATAATGATGGAGCGCCAGCCTCTTTCTTTGATTTCTCAGGCTCAGAAAAATTTACATAATATCCGTGTCCTCGCATAAAAAATAGATATAATAATAATACCTACTTTTGCAGTGTTAAGATAAATGATGTTCATGAATGTAAACTATTAACAAAGTAAGTGGGTTGCAAGGTAGACTCTCAACAAATGATCATTTCTGTCAACTATTGGTGTTTCTATTATTACTGCTATTGATCCAAAAGAAGAACATCTGTGCTTTTATTTAAATCCTGCAGTGGCTTCTGAAAGGAACTGATGTGGCTATAGAAGATGCCTTTTCCTGGCATAATCTAGCCCCACTATAGGAATATTTAAGTTCTCATATTCTGTTCAGCCCATGGGCCTTGACCTACCTAACGCTTAATCCTCCTCTACTCTACCATTTGTTTTTATGTTTGAAAACAGCCTTCATGACACTCGCGTTGAATATTTAGCATTGAGCAGAGAGGCTTACGCCTGACAGGTGCTCATCACATCCCTGAAGAGCTCAATTTCACATTGACAGATACACATGTGTGCTTGCTTACAACTGTATGCACAGACTTCCCCATGGTGAACATTTTCTCCAAAATTCAGCATAAATTCCCAAGATTTGACAAAATATCTTTTTCAGATTAAAAAATTTCTGCTGTCCCCTTTCACACTGGTAAAGAAAAAAGAAAATGCAATCAATTCATAGGGACTTTAAGCTTTCTGAATGAATCCATTTTTATATATGTTGTTCTTACTGAGTTACCCACTAAAGCTTATTCAGTTGCTTGAATTCCATCTATTAGTTGCTATGTAATCATTATCTAATTAGTTGGCTGATTTAAAGAACAAAAATGTAACTTTAGTCAAAGCCTCCTAAACTCTCTGTGTGTATAAATACATTAACATTTTTATTTGTCCTGCTTTCTATTTTTATTGGGCTTAAGACCAGATTCTGTGTCTTCCCCAACTTAAAAAAAAAATGTCTGCTTGTAGCACCTTTTTCAAATTGTACTTACATAAATGATGTACTTGGTTTAATTTCCTGTGGCCAATCTAACTTTCTAAGTCATCAAACAGAATTTTTCATCCTATAGTCTTTTTACTGAGTTCCTAAGGAAAGTTAAGTAGAATCCCATATGGAAATAGTTGTTGGACTTTTCAAAAATCTGTTATCCTCTAATTAAAACACTCCAGAAGAGCAGGGATTCTGGCTGTCTTTTTGCTCCCCAGTTTAGTCCCGGTCTCTAACACTCTCTAACACATAAGCCCTGAAGTGTTTGTTGAAATCAGAATTTAGTTCGTGAACAGTAGTTGACCAATAAACTCTTATTTCTTCTCCTTCTTTCTAACTTTTTTTTGTCATATCTTATTCTTTTTCCCCTCATTCAGATAAGACTTGTTTTGTTTTGCTTTTTTAACCGTGTTTTTTACTATTAAAATAATCTCTTGCAAGTATGAATTTCTATGAAAAAATGGAATAGTACTAAGTTTTATAGAAAACAAAAAATGAGTTGCCTAAAAATTTGTCTCATCCCAAAAATACTGATTTTTAAATTACAACCAATAGATGTGGTTTACTGTGGTACATTCCGAGTAACTCCAAGTGCTAAGTAAAGTCCTTGGTGGATGAGCAGGGCGCAGCCCTGTGTGTAACATCTCAATGAACATCTGTCTGGGGGCAGGAGTCATGGGTTCATAAGTTTTCTAAGGAGATGCCTAATCAATAACAGTTCTATACTCGGGATTTTGTACATTTTGTTAATTAGGCCAAAGAAATCTGCCTTTGTGGCAATTATTCAGACAGTGGTGTAAAAAGATAGCCTGACAAACAAACCCCCATAATCCACTTACGTCTCACAGAAGCCAAAGGGTTGGAAAAGCCTATTAACAAGCTCCCTGCCTGTCTGTTTGGAGACGCTGTTAAGTCGAGAGTCTCAGCACCCGAGGCGGTCTGTTAATAAAGATCGTTTGCAGCAGATTGCTGTTCTATTAAGAATGGACATAAAACAGCATAATTTAAAATATGTCAATAACTCAAGGCAAAAATGCCAAACATAGTCTGTTCTGCCTTTATAAAATGGAGCCACATATACACAAGGAAAGTGCAAGGAAGGCTTCTGCTGACAGACTTTAGAGATTGACCATGATGAATAATGTGATCCTTCACGTTAAAACCACCTCATGGGTCAGGATCTCTGTGTCTTTCCTGCACTAAACTCCAGGGATCTTTTTTATTTAAGGGCCAGTGAGACTCCTAGCCTCCAGTCCTAGAAGATGCCTAAAAACTGGTGCCCTTTGTCAGTCTTGTGAATTCATAATAGCTTGTGAGTGCTTCGTTCCCCCCCTCATTCTTTTAGTTTTTCTCTTGAGTGGAATTTATGGGTTGTTTGGGAACAGGTCTTTATAGACCCTGAGCTAGGGTTGAGATGTCTTAGGAATACTCACTAAGGAATCTAAAACTACCGAGCATTGCATCACCCCTTGTTTTATGTATTTGATTAAACATGCTAGTCTGTTTCCAATTACTGTGCTGTATTTTTAACACAGAAATAAGGACCAGAAAGCCAATATTCCTACAGCATTTCTCTGGCACTTACTGTATTATAATGGCAAAAGCTGATGGATGGAGTTCTCAGTGAGGGCTTTGGGAGGATGAGGATGTAGTAGGGAGGACAATGCAGTCCCGAAAGTGTGTACTAAACCCTGCCCTTGCCCGTAGATTATAATTTAACAGACTGTCTCTCACAACAGGTCTGGGTGGATGGTTGAGGCTGAGGGATATTATCTGCTCTATTAAAAGCCCTCTCATGAACTGAGTGGTAGTTTTAGTTAAATCCAGTAGGTTGAGAAAAGTGGTTTGGCAGTTTCAATTGATTTATTGTGTTTGTGACATCTAGGCCTGATTTATTGTATTGACTTGCAGAATTGTTTTTGGACACTTACCCTGTGCATTCTCATTCTGATCTGGAGGACTCACAGCCTGTAAATATGTAGCATTTTTATTCTACTAAGATTTTAGTTTTCTCTTTGTATTTTTCTTAGTTCGTTGGATGGTAAACTATTGAATGCATCTTGTTAAAAATGTGATTGAAAGCATGACGTGTGTGGGTTTGTGTACACGCACAGGGCTGTTTGAAAAGGAGTGCTGCGTGGAAACTCACTGTCACCATCCCAGCTCAGTTTATCAAAGAAAGAGATTGATAGTTTTGCTTGTTATTAAGTTAGTCAATGAATTGCCAAATGATTTGTTCAATGTTATGGCTTTCTAAAATTTAGATGTAAATTTGAACACAGTGTCATAGAAAGTTTGTTTTCAATGAAAGTAGGGAGCATATTCAGCAGGATATCATAGACAGGTGCTCCTAAACCCACATTTTACTGCAGTTAAGTCAATTTTAGAAAGCCTACACTGCAAACTCCACAAAACATGCATAAAAAGGGAGGATAGAAAAGAGTCAAGCTGTAATTTCTTCCAAAGGGGGAGGGCAGAGAAGCAAGCAGGCCCCAAGCAGCCTGGATGATTCACTAGTCTCCAAATGAGCGGTTGCACATCCAAGGCACAGACACTGTAATGATGTGTCAGGCTCCCAGCATTATAGCTCTCTATTTCCTACAGCTGGGGCCACTTAGCCCACACCTAACCCCCAGCCAGTGTTCTGGAACAAATCAGGCAACATTCAGGGAAGTCTAGGTAAATCTCTCAGGCAAATCCACTTCAGGTCAGCCTGTGGCTTACCTCACTTTGACCTCCCGCTCCAGGATTAGAGGCTGGACTCTTACGTTATTCTTTGTAGTCAGCCTCTCAGTGGCGTTTAATTTGCTTAGACTGGCTTCCTACTTTTTTACTCTTGTACTCGGGTGTCTCTCTCAATAGATTGCCTGACTAGTCTTCGTACATTATTTTTCAAAATACATAGAGTACAGCTTTGAGCCCAAAACTGGGACTTACCTGACATTAACCACTGACGACCACCTACAATCTAGATGTTTCTCTCTGGGCTAAGTTGGGTCTGCCAAGTCAATAAAGTCTTCCCTGCTAAACTAGGCTTACACTTATATGAGTGGTTGCACATCTTAATATGCAACATGATCTCTATCTTTCCTTTAAAACCCTGATTTTGTCCCCTTATTTCCTTTGGTAGTGTTATCAGTTTAAAGAGAGAATGGTTGCTCACCACCATTCTACATAGCCATATAGGGTTGATTTGAAAATGTTTACTTTTATCCTCCATGGTGCCTGCTTCAAATAAATCATGAACTTTATTTGATTTTCTGGTGGCTGTTTAATGGAAATCCTCTAATTGGGTGAGATAGGATATGTGAAAGAAAACAACAATAGGAGACACTGAATACCCATTTCTATTTAAAACATAAAACAGGCATGGATTTTAGCCTAGCGTAAAATCTTCTTGGAAAAACCTCATTCGTATCCAATTCAAGTAGAAAATAATGCCAAATTACTCTTTAAAAACAGCTTTACTGAAATAAAATTTACACATCATTGAATTCACTATTTTAATTGTACCATTCAATGATTTTTAGTAAAGTTCTACAAAATTGTGCAGGCTGCACTCAAATCCAAGTTCAGAATGTTCTCAGCACCCAAAATAACCTGGTCAAAAAGAGATAATGAATTATGATTTTACATATGAATCATCTTAAATTAACCTTAGAGTGATATTCTGTGCATAATTTAGGAAGAAAATATAAAGTGTGTTATATGATTTACACTGCATATCTAAGTGTTCTCTTGGGGGCCTGCATCAGGTGACTTGGTTGACCTGATCCCTAGGGATCAGACTGCAGTGCAGCTTGCCCTTCATTGAGAGAACATTCAGAGAGAATTTTGAAAGTAACTCATTCTAAAGTAGACTAAGCCTACATGTGGGCAAAAATATTTCTCATTATTAGAAAGAACTATGGCTTCTGTGCCATGTTCAGATGAGGAAATACTTCCTCATTATTAATCATCATCACTCTTATTTGACCTGTGTATGGGCTCCCTGCACACACCTGCAAGATCCCCTACCTGTAAGGTAAGCACCACAATTTCTGGAGCCACTTTTCCTAATAATCTGCAAAGAGCTGGTCTTGAAAGTGTGGCAGGAAGAGAAGCTGGAGAGAGTGCTCTCAGCAGTGGTAAGAGTGCACTTCTTCACTGTCAGAGAGAATGATCCTAATGGTGTTTTTCAATTGTGACACCCAGACTCAGGTTAGAGAGCATACTAACCAGGTATGGAGCATTTAAAAATTTGTTCTAGGAGCTTGGTGTGGATTTCTGAGAAACTAAAGACTTCACCTGAATTATTCAAATTAAAAGGCTGACTCTTTGCTTTTACTTTCATTCAAAGATAATATGACACCAAAGAAATAGCAGTGACAAGGGAGAATTTGCTTTGGCAGGTTCTCCAAACTAGTTTGTTCAAGCAATTTTTTTTTTTTACAAACAAGACTGTAGTAGACCAAGGAGGGAATCCAGGATTAGGGATTCACCCTCAAAGGGTTTATACTCTAGTTGAAGTAAAGCACATTTGCTTGGAATACATTATGAGTCTATTCTTACTGCAGGAAGGGCCTTCCTTTGAATAGCTATGGTTGTGATTGGATATAAATGATACTTGGTAAGATGGACACTTGGTCAGAATAAACGCTACCTAGAGCTATCATCCCTTTCCTTCCTACTTCATCATTGTCCACTCAAATCCCCATTGCCTTAAAGGAGACAGAAAGTTTCCTGTTCTTGAATTGATTGGATTTGTCGTCTTAAAAAGAATCACAGTAACTTATGATTCAAAAGATGCTTGTTTCTGCAGCAATTCAAGACAAATTACTTTCATTTTGTATATTTTGTGGTTTGATTATATGCTGATACGGTATTTCTTACTATTACAGAAATCACGTTTCTTATCTTATTTTAACAATGCATCTATTTAAAAATGGCATATGCTATCTATAGGCCTGTCACATGTTTTAGCATGCATTATTTGCCTACAGCTTTTGGTCTTAGAACTGGCATTTTATTTGCAAAATTAGACTGCATTCTGTTCAAGATGGAATTTTATTTCCTTAATAGTGAAAGTCTAGCTTGTGTAGGTGGAGTACCTGCCGAAATATTAATAGTGTAAAGGGATGAGATTCTGAGTCTCATTTCCACATACCATTGCAAGTTCAGCAGGCAACTGCTTGAGGACACTCTTCACGAAAGTTCTTGATGTACTTTTTCCTTTAGTAAAGTATTCCTATAGCACCTCATGAATGCACTTTACTCTGACAGAGATTTTTGTCTTCACTTGGAATTCAAAATATTTTTAATCATTCATCTATGATGGAAGAATTGATCAAAACAAAACCTATTTTATCCAATTCTGCTATTTTAAATTTAATAAGCTTGGTTAAATTAGAGGGGAAAATAGATTTGGAAGAAATTTAAACTTAAAGATGGTTGTTCAAAGTGTATTTACAACTTAAGTGTCATATAACTGCTACTTTATTTTGGCAGTAAACTAAGAGTATTTTGTTGTTGCTATTGTTGGTTTGTTTGACTGATAAAGCATGAGAACCTCTAATTAAAGAATTTATCAAGAATTTGGTGCCCTAGCTCGTTTGTCTCAGGGGATAGAGCATCAGCCCAAGGACTGAAGGGTCCCAAGTTCAATTCTGGTCAAGAGCACATGCCTTGGTTGCAGGCTAGATCACTTTACCTAGTTTTGGCTCCTGTAGGAGGCAATCATGTTTTTCTCTCTGTGTCTCTCCCCCTCCCTTCCACTCTCTCTAAAAATCAATGGAAAATATATCTTTGGATGAAGAGAAAGAAAGAAAGAGAGAGAGAGAGAGAGAGAGAGAGAGAGAGAGAGAAAAGAATTGCAGTGCTTTTTTTTGTGAGGAGGGAATATCTCTTTTAAACTTTTAAACTAATTGACAGGACCTATGATACTATGGTGAGATGGTGGTCCCTAAATCTTTGTTTTTAAATCAGAATTTAACTAACTTGGTTCATAACTAGAGAGTTACTCTAGGCTGTTTGGGGGCAAACATACCATATACATATCTAGGCTATCCTCCCTCCCAGACCCCCTCCCCCCACCCCAGTTTTATTGTTTCCCCTGTCAATTGTTACTGTACCCACTTCGTCATTCCTCTAATTAAAATATGCAATTCACTTACTTTCTGGCTCCTTACTCTAGTTGACTGAAAAAAGTCATCACAATAAGAGTGGGAGACCCTTAACTGGAAATTCTGACTGTCTCTACCAGTGGTTGAAAGCTTTTATTCATGCAGCCTGACATATCCCTTCCTTATTCCATGTTTGCATCTTCTTAGCAGCAATCTGCCAAGTGGATTTCCCTGGCAAGAACAGAAACCCAAGGTCTCCTGACCACTCTTTCTATTCATGGATAGATCAGATTGCTAGAAAGAGCTTCCTTGGCATGCATTGAAATGTGTATCCTGTAGCTTCTACCAATATATCATACTCAGGACATCACGCAGAATAAGGCTTTAAACTCAGCCATCAGCCCACTATTGAGAAGACTTGTGTAAGAATTAGACTTTCACCCTAGACCAGTGGTCGGTAAACCGCAGCTCACGAGCCACATGCAGCTCTTTGGCCCCTTGAGTGTAGCTCTTCCACCAAATAACACGGCCTGGTCAAGTCTAGTTTGAAGAAGTGGTGTTAGAAGAAGTTGAAGTTTAAAAAATTTGGCTCTCAAAAGAAATTTCAATCATTGTATTGTTGATATTTGGCTCTGTTGACTAATGAGTTTGCTGAACACTACCCTAGACAGGTTAGCTTTGGCCTCTGGACCAAAGGGTCCCAGAAATGATTCTAGTCAAGGGTATGTACCTTGGTTGCAGGCTCCACTCAGGCCTGGGTCATGGTCGAGGTGCATGCAGGAGGCAAACATTCGATGTGTTTTTCTCACACTGATGTTTCTCTGTCTTTCCCATTTTCTTCCACTCTCCCTAAAAATTAATAGACTGACAATTCTCAGGGGGAAATGGGTAAGGGGAGTGCTGGGAGAGACTGGACAAAAATCATGCATCTATGGATGAGGACAATGCCGGGGGCGGTAAGGGCAGAGGGAGGGGTGCAAGCTGGGTGGAGGGGATCTATGGGAAGAAAAAGAGGAACAAATTTAATAATCTGCACAATAAAGATTTATTAAATAAAAAATCAATTGAAAAGTATCCACAAGTGAGGTTTAATAATAGCAACAAATAAATAAATAAATAATAAAAGTTTAAAAAAACATAAAAAAGAACTAGACTTGTTTTCAGCTCAAAAATTCCTCTCTTCACTACCTGTCTTCCTTTCCAGATCCTTCTAAGACCAACCCTTCTCTTTGACCTCTGACCTCATCTTCATCCCAGTTAGTCAAGGAATTAGATCCAAGCATTACTTCTCACTGAAATCTCAAATTGCTTTCTTTCTAGTATACTATTACTCCCTTTACAAATTTAGTTTGGTCTACATAAAATAAAAAAAGTAAGTTTCCCCTGGGCCTTGTTGCTTCCCAAGTAATCACACAGTCTTGTGTCTTCCTTTTTCTGTCAAATTGTTTTACTAACTGATCTATGTTTTATAATTGATCTATGTTTTACATTAATTTCTATAGTACCAAAGGTGCTATTTAGCATAGTGTTTTATGGATTGGAAATAAAGCAGATTGACAGATTTCCAAAGTAGTAAATGGTTAAGTTTTTATTTATTTATCTTGTTGAAAGTTTACAGATGTCCCCATTTTCCACCATTAAACTCCTCCACTCCACACCCCTACCTACAGGCCTTCACCATACTATTATTATCTGTGTCCATGGGTTATACATATATGCATGTAAGTTCTTTGGTCAATCCCTTCCCATTTCTCCTTCCCACCTTCCCTTTGAGAGTCATCAGTCTGTTCCATGCTTCTGGATCTATTTTTCTCATCAGTTTATTTTGTTCATTAGATTCCACATATGAGAGATACTTGTCTTTCTCTGACTGGCTTATTTCACTTAGATAGAAACAAGTTTATAAGATTAAAACAAAATGTTGATATTGTCTAATGGATAGATACATATATTTTGTCTAATTGCTTTGCACTTAGGAATAATCTTCTAGAAAGATTTTTGTCTTTATGTTATATTTAAATAACACATGACCCTCTTTCCTAATTCAACTATGCAAAATAGGAGTGGAGTAATATACTATAATATATACATGTTCTAATAATTTTTGTGATGAGTAAAACATATTAATAATATACTGCAATTTAAAAGAAAATCCTAAATATTGCAGGCTTATTGTGAGCATCACTCAATGCACATGTGTCAGAATGGTGTGTCTGATGCCCTTCATAAACATATTTCCTTTACTTCTCATTCTTCATTAAATGAGGGTCTTAGGTAAGAAAATAAAAAGACAGAGACTTACTATGAAAGTATAAAAGCTTTTCTATAAAATATTTAATCGTCAATATTTGTTAACAAGAAAAAGTTTGTTTTGTAGATATATTATCTGAATAATCTTAAAACTTTAAAGTACTCCAGCAATATTGTAAAAAACAGCTAGAATTTCCTAGTAAAGCAGGAAATGAAGAAGAGAACAGAGGCATTAGAAAATTTCTGGAGAAATATGAGTGTGAATCCCATTTTCCTAAAACAAATATCACAGAACGCAAATTCCTGAAACAAATAAATGAAATGCAGAGAATTGTTCATAATATAAAAGTAAGCTTCTGTCATACAAAGTTACTAACAGAGTTTTCTTGAATAAAAAAGACTCCTGGTACATTCAAAATGATTCATTCTCTGATCATTTCATTATTGGAATTTTGAGGTCCTAATATAAACTATATCTATAAATATGAGTTTATTAAATAATGTATACAAATAAAATTAATTTGTATATGTGCGTGTTAAAATTTTGCAGAATGTTCCAAACTCTTACATTTTAATATATTTCTGTAATTCACAGTGGTATCTAAAGTTCCCCTAATTCTGAGCACCATGTAAAATCAAATTTGATTAAATCAGTTTTCTGTGATGGACGAGAACATTACTTAAACATCTGTGATTTGTGACCTATGATTGCTCTCCGTTAAATGTGATTCGAAGGTCAAGTCTAACTTAAAGCAATGGAACACAGTGCAAATTCATTACTCTATTTTAATTCATGTCGTGACACGGCTAAGATCCCATGAATATCTGTACCTCTGACCCAGAACTGTGAATAAAATCCATCTCTCTGATGTTGCCAAACCATTCAGGCCTCCATCAGTGAGATTGTAGAGGCCCTTAAGGAAATAAAAGTTCACAATATTCACGGAGGCACCTGTGAAAATATATATTGCTGTCCTCGATACAAATGCAGGTCTCACCTAAAAAGGAAAAAGTACTGTGTATTTCTCATCAGCAAATGAAGTCACTAATTTATGTCTTAAGTTCATGAACTATGTAGCTTCCAAAAACCAATGAGAAAAGTACCCAACAATCAGATTCATTATACAAGTTCACAAAGTTTCTCAACTGGAAGGGATTTTGGACTTCATTCAGCATAGCCCTTTGTCTTAGAATTAAGGTGCCTAATGACCAGAAAATTTAAATTACTCAAGATCTCACAGCGTGTTAGAGGCAGAGCCTGAACAAGAACTCAGAACTCCAGACTTCAGCCTAGTCTACTATACCAATAATTAGTTGCTAAGATAATTTTACATTCCTTTAGCTATCTGTAGGTAGGGAAAGTCAGCAATAAAAAGCATATGTTTCCTCAGAAAATTAACCTTAAATGATTTGGGGAGAAATAAAAGAAATTACATATATAAAATAATAAACCTGAAACAAAGTAGTCACCAAATAAATAATATATGGCATTATTATTATTTTGTTGTTGTCAATCCTTACCCAAGGATATTTTTCCATTGATTTTTAGAGAGTGGAAGGGAGTGGCAAAGACAGAGAGAGAAACATCGATATGAGAGAGAGACACATCAATTATTTGCCTCCCACACATGTCTGACCAGAGCTGGGGACCAAGCCTGCAACTGAGGACATGACCTTGACTGGAACTGAACCCAGGACCATTCAGTCTGCAGGCCGACACTCTATCCACTGAGCCAAACCTGTTAATACCTTCAGAAGCCATTAGATATAGACGTGTTCTATGGTAAATTATTCAGGGGGCAATTTTTTCTTGGAGACTTTCTTATAGCTTCTTTTGAAAAACTTCCCTTTTTGTGGTCTTCCACTCTTGACACTGCCTATCTCTGCTTTGGGCTTTCTTGGGCTCTATTTGCTGACTGTGGCAGCCCGTTCTGCTGGCCTATAGATATCAAGCCAAACTGAACTATTATGATTCAATACAAGTATCACCCTTACCTTATATTTCTGTCCTCCCATCCCCAAAAGGTTTAGAGCAGTGGTTCTCAACCTGTGGGTCGCGACCCCTTTGAGGGTCGAATGATACTTTCACAGGGGTCGCCTAAGACCATCGGAAAACACAGGTATTTACATTATAATTCATAACAATAGCAAAATTACAGTTATAAAGTATGGTTGGGGGTCACCACAACATGAGGAACTGTATTAAAGGGTCGCGGCATTAAAAAGATTGAGAACCACTGATTTAGAGTAAAATATCTCACTGATTTATGTCTTCCCATTTATGTCTACCTTTAACTGTTTGAGGATAAAGATTCACTTATTCTATAGGTATTAATTGGGAATCTGCTCTGTGCTAGGCACTGTTCTAAGAATTATTTCAGGCATTTTTCTATAGCTCTGAAAAAAAATTATTCTGCCTTTATGGAATCTGTATTAGCATAGGGTAGAAAGTAATGTAAACAAATGAACCATAGAGCTTTTATATGGTAAATGCTAAAGACAAAAATAAGTAATGAAGAAGGATAACAAGTTTGGGAAATATGTAATTTTAGAAAGTTGGCCGATTGAAGTCTCCCTCCAAACCCCCCTCCCAATACATGCACACAAAAATGACAATTAAGAATAATATTGGGAAGAAGTGAATGAATGGGAAGAATCTTACATCCTGAGAGTTAAGAGGTACATTTCCATGGTTGCCACAGGACCAGACATATAGATCCACATAGATCATTTTTAGGATGTTGACATTTACTCTGAGGGAAATGGAATCATGTCTTATGTTTCCTAATACCTCAAGTACTGGCCCAGTGCCTAAAACATGCTAGGCATTGAATCAATGATTGATGAATGAACCAACTCAGTCAACACTGTACTAGTATGTACACATGCATACAGCCAATTAAATGTTATACAAAGACTGGCTTTGTGATGAACTATTTAAAAGGCATCATGTAGTATTAACCTGAAAACATAGAACCCATTGTAGACAATACTATTTAAAGAAATTATAGCAAAATATACAACCTTATACCTGCCAGTCCCATGCTAATAGACAGAACTACAGACTCTGAGAAGAATAGGCAGGGCAAAGTAGAAAAGTATTAGGAGGAACCTCAGACAATAGATAGCAACCAGTGTTAGTAGAACTAATAAGTAAACTAATTAACTCTGAATGCCCTGTCAAGTTTGTATTTCAAATAAATAATGAATAATGTTTTAGTGTATGTCCCATCAATATTTAACTGGCTGTTCAGTATTTTAGCTGGCAACAGACAAGAGTTAAGTAGAATTAAAACAGTATTCTCAACATAGCCAGACTGCTGTGAACTTTTATCCAGAAGTCTGGTTGAAATGATTTACAGAGTATGAATCACAATCATCGAACATTTTTGTAAATTTACTTTTATCCCATAATTTTATATGTATTTGTTGTATATATTTTACTATATATATATATTAGCATAGTAATAGCTATTTACATATATAATTTATAAGTTAACATTTAATGGAACTGAACAATCAAACATTTATTCCTAATAAGGGAGAGGGAATCAAAACAGTTGGAAACTATTGTTCTATTCAATAGATAAGCAGCATTGGAACAAAGAATATTTATTCTTTTTCCTTAATAAAAAAAAATATTCAAATCAAGCAAATCTGATTTGCTTGGTAAAAATGTCACTAAGCTATTTAGTTTAGGGAATTTGTGAAATTGACCAGATGTGCTGCAGTATACTTTCTTGTCACAAAACAGCTGATAACCCACCAGGATAAATCACTGTGAGGTAATCACATTCAGACAATTCATTTGCTGTATTCTTTAATCTTATGATAAAAAAGAAGTTTGTTTGGACTTGATCCTTACACTTCACATGGTCTGTCATACTTTGCTGTTTGTTCCGACAATTGCCTGTCCATCTTGAAATGTGGAAAGATAAAAAGAGGAAAGAAAATAAGAAGCCACAAACCTCTCCCAGAGCGACTCAATGCAAAGCGAAGGTATTGTAATACCACAGAATCTAGACAGATGGTGGCTTATAGCAGACATCAATCTTCAATGTGAGTAAATTTAGGATAATGCCCCTCTTTGATAATGGACATATCTTCGCAAAGTTATTGCTGACAGCATCCTCTAACGTGCTGATTTCCTAAGACAGGGGGTTTATTGCATCTAATCTTGTCATCAGGCATGAAAAAAATGGTCGGGTGCATGTTTTCCATGTATAGTTTCTACAAGAATTGCCTGCATTAGAGAGTGGTTACATTGTTTTCCATATTTTATGGCACATTTCTAATGTTTCACCACGCACAACATTGATCACTCAGTCCATTAGCTTATTATGATATCCTGAAAGGAGATACTTCCTTTGGGAAAAGCCATTATTTGAAATGAGATGAAGGCTCAGACTACATAAGACAAAGTGGGGTGTAATCTATTCAGCAACTGCTTAATTTCATCAAGGAAAGTAATCATCCAGAAATATATGTATACACATGTAAATGAATGTGTATTTTTTTAAATATATGGACTTATTCCAATATGCTGTGCCTTCTGAGTGACTTGGACACTTCCTCATATTCAAACAACCTACAGCAAAAATGGTCACAGTTTTTATGAAGCAAAACTTGTTTGTAGTAAAACATATTGGGAAATATGGCATTATCAGGGTTTTATTCAAAAAATAGAAAATATAGAGGGACTTTAATATAGGGATTTGTTGGCACAGATTGTAGAAGAGCCAGGAGGCACCAAGTGACTGTGGTGCATCCCCAAAATTAACAGCAATAGAAAGGGCCACCCCTACCAGGTGGCACTTCCAGAGCTGGGGCCATTCAGTGGAGCCAGACCTATTCTGGGGCTGTCTTTGGGGGCTGAGACCATAAAGATCTGGAATCACTGGAGACACCACTGAAGGGAAGTAAGAACATACTGATTTTCCCCTTTTTTCTAGCCTTTCAATTTCCAGCAGTTCCTGAGATTGGCAAGGAAGCCTTGCAAATGCAACTCCCAGCAAAGCAGAACAAAGCAGAAGGGCTGGGAGAGACACTGAGAGCCAACAGATAAACAGATCACTTGGACAAAATAGCTTCCTTTCTTTAGCATTTATTTAATATGCTTCTGAGCATTGTCAGTTCTATCCTACACAGAAAGATAATTGTTCCCAAGCTGAAGAAAATCTTGAAATCTTTGCCAGCAAGGCTAAGGGGTTGAGCTGGAGATTGGGCGTGCAGAAGGGAAGTGTTCCTCAGAACTTGCTTTGAAAAATGCTGTGGCTATTCAGGCTCCTAACACATTCATGCTTCAGGAAATGTCACTGAATGGGAGAACATGGCTGCCTTATTGTATTCAGCACCTCGAGGCCTCATAATCTATGTAAGGTGTGTCTGCACATGTCCCTTCATCATCAGAGTGGCCTAAAAGGGGAATTCATATCTCTGTAGGGATACAAGCTATGCTATCTCTATCTACCTCTGAAATCCCAAATCCTTTCTTTCCTATAGGGGCTTTTGTATTTGCTGCTGAGGTAGTCCACAGTACTAAGCTCAGCTTTGGCAAGATGCACAGACAACTCTAACTCTTTAAAGCCTCAGTCTGGAAAATTAATAACACATGCATTACTATACTATATCAGATCAATTATTTCTCTGACAATAACACAGAGGGTGCACTAACATAGGATCTAATGCCAGCCCCCTCTGCTATGAAGATGCCAGGACAACGAACTTACCCAATCTCAGGCCCAGGAATGGAGAATGGGAGAGTTTTCATCATTTATATTCATCTATTTTCCTGCCCATTACAACCAATATAGTTATTTTTCTTTGTATAAGTTAAAATTTCATGAGCAGGTTAGAATAATTCTAGCTCTTATTCTAATTCCTCTAGCTAACTTAGAAATTCGTTGTACACTCTCCTTTTAATTTACTTATATGTACGAATTTTGCTCCTTCCAAGGATTCGATATTTCTCTACAATCCATGGCAGAGGGAGAACTTAATATGTATCTAAAACCGTCATGTCCAAGAAGAGTCACTTCCAATCATAGTCTTTGTCTCCTTTCATTTTATTGCCTTTTGTGATTTTTTTTGAATAGTTCCCTATCTTGTATCTCAGCATAGATACTTATAGATTTAATAGATTTATCAAATAAGTTTAATACACTTAAACTTTTAATCCAAAAAACTGTTTTATTTTTTAATAAGCACCCTCATTTTCTCTAATGTGACCAATAAAGTCACCCTAATGGGTTCACACAGGCTTATTTGCCACATTTATCTGCACTCCATACCTGCTGGATCCTGATTCAGGTTTCTCCAGAACAGCAGCCATAGTATCTGTAACTGGGCTTCTTTTATATTATTAATAAATAATGGCATTTTCCTGGACATGGCTCAAGGCTCTGATGGCTTGCCAGATGACTGTCTCCTTCAAAGGCAGAGCCTAACACTAGTGTTTCCTTGAGCAGCTGTCACCATTCTTTGTCCTCAGGTAACTGCCTCCCCCACCACTTCCCTTATTCATATTTGGGTTGGGCTGACATCTGAGAGGTGTGAGAAGTGGCCTGCCTAGAAAACTTGGTTGCTAGGTAAATGTGGAGAGTAAAGAAATGATCCAATATGATCCTCCCAAGGAATGTTTCAATATGAACCACAGAGAAGAAAGGACTGAGGACAGAATGACATAGAAAAATGGCACAGACAGAAAGCAGTAAGCACAAGCCATGAGAACATAGAAGCAAGGAAGGAGGAAATGCCAGGAGGTAGAGAACGACACAGGCAAGAGGAGCAGGTGGTGTAGGGAGCGGTTATAGGGTTAAGCCTCAGACTGACCTGCTGGCAAGGCTGCCAACAAGTCCCAGCTTAGAGGGCACAGCCTTCTTAGCATAATAAAGCTTGATCTTGTGACTACTCCCTAGATCTTTCCTGGGTAGCTAATGGGCTGTTGGGAGGTGCAGCAAATGCAGCCAAACTGAGTGGAATTTGCAAGAACATTGTAAATTACCTTGTTTACCTCTGACTATAAAATAAAGGCTCAGCTTGCAGACTGGATCTGTTCTGTGGCCTCAGCCGGCACAGAAGATCCACTTAGACCCAGTTTATTCTCTTTGTCTGTCTTTCCTTCATCCTTCAGGCTTGCCAAACCCTTCGCTGTGCTGGCACGGCAAAAGGTGGGAAAAGTCCAGTCAGAGATCAGGGCAGCTGGCTCACGGGACTGGATCTTTGACTCTTATTAGGATTTGAAGTATCTAGACTTATGTTCCAAGGCTCCCCGGACTTATCGTGCACCAGAGGAGAGCATTTTCTGTGCCTCCTTACTGTAAGACATTTCCTTAAAATAAACTCATGTCCCCACAATCACAAAGCCCCTTCATGAGTGTTGCCTCTGGTCTGAAAGAGGCCAGCACAGGCATTGTGGTCTTATAGTGAGTGCACCCATACATGTGCCTCACTTTTCCAACAATTGAATGCAAACTTTTCTGCTGTTGACTTCAAACGTCTATTAGGTAAAAATATGCATTTGCATACCAAAAGCCAAATCCTTGGTTCTGAGAGTTCTGTTGTGAAAATAATGAATGCTCATTAATCATATAGAAATGTATTCTTAAGGTACTAAAAACTTAGCTTTTATTGTATACTCTGTTGTTCTTCTCTGAAACATGTGCATTTCTGCTGTATGACTTGTAAAACTTTTGTTAGGTCAATAGAATAGATGTCAGGAACTTCTCTGGGCACTGAGGGGACAAAAAGTTTTTCCTCAGGCCTCTTTCTGGCTGGGTCTGAAAAGTAATCTGCAAAGACAGATTTACAGGAGAAATTATACAGATGTACTTAATGTAAGTTTTACATGACAGGGGAGCCTTCATAAGGAAATGAAGACCCAAAGAAACAGACCTCTGTGTTTTAATGCTCGATTTGATGAAGAATGGACCATTGTGAAGGGATAGGTTGGGTTGAAGAGTATGAGGCAGTTGCAGTAAACTGTAAAAACATAACAAGACCTACTTGTTAGATTCATCTGGGTGACCTTTAGTCTTTGAAGGTAAAGATGCTCCTTTCCTCTTGGTATAGTGAGGACATCTCTCACATGAGGATTTTATGATCAGCTTCAGGAAAGAATGGTTAGTGCAGGAGGAGATCAGAGATACCTTCCTGCTTCAGCCACCTTCTCATATTCATCTAGCTTAAAATAGTCAGTAAGCCAAGAATTCCATATTTTGGGGTAGCATGTCCTAAACCCCACCAGCTCCCACAACATTCAGTACTTATCTTTGCTAATGTGCATTTGCATTATTTATTAATGCTTGTTACTGTTGCAAACTCTATAAAGGCAAGGAACCAAGACTTCTTGTTCACCAAAGCAATAATAAGCATCCCACAACTAGTTGTTCATTAATGAGTAAAAGGAAGAAAGGCATTGTTACTTTTATTTGTAGGCCCAGGTTCATTATACCTTCTTAGTGTTCATTATACATCATTAGGGTTCATTATAAATTATTAGGGTTTTAGTTCAGAGAACCAAAGAAAAACAGGGCATAGAAATGGGGACTGCTTCAATGCTTAAGTTTCCTGTTTGTGGAAATGCCCTAGACCATAAAGTCCTGTCCTTTCATCAACTGTGCTTACTCTTTAGCCTCCCCTAAAGACTCAGAGAGCTTTTCAAATGAAATGAAATTTTCACTTCATTTTTATAGTTCTCTGCTATCTACGCTGCTTGTACTCACACCCAGCAAACTGCACTGGCCCCACTGCAGTTGAATTTAGGTATGTGAACTTGTTCTACTTACTGCTCTCCACTGATTGCACATTTGCATGGAAATCTCTAGTCTCAACTCCTGGTCTGCCTGTTCTTGCAGGAGCCTTGCATATTCTGGTGGATTTAAAGACATATTTTATTAAGGTATCCAGAGAATAACAACTCTGAGCAATGTAAAAAGTTGGTATTAAGGATATGTAATCAAATGGGTATGAAAAAAATGGGTATGAATAGATTTAGTAAGGAGATTTTCTCCAACTTGTTTGTCTATACTTTTTTCTTGCAGCATAGCTGTGGAACCCACTTGTAGAAACACTACTTTTTGGTATCCTTGGTAAAGTCCAGCATATTTTTTTCATATAGACTTTTTAATGAACTACAATAAACTAAAAGCTGCAAGATTATGGGTATACAGATCAATAGATTTTTGTAAAATGAAAATCCTGTATAATCCCCATTTGGACCAAGAAAAACAACACGAGTATCATATTTGAAGGTCCTCATTTTTTGTCCTGGCACAATCCACATAAAGGTAACAACTATCTTGACTTCTAACAAAGAGATTCATTTCAACCATTTCTTAGCTTTGTATAAATGTAATCATTTAGTATGTGCTTTTTGTGTCTAGCTTTTCTGTTCTATGTTATGTTTATGAAATGCCTCCATAATGTTAAATGTCACAGAAGCTACTTTCATTTTATGACTGAATGGTATTCCATTTTATTATCTTATCATAATTTGTATATTCATTCTATTAATGGACATTGAGTTGTTTTCAGCTTGTAACCAGTACAAACAAGGCTACTATGAAGATAATTGTTCATGTTTTTCATTGTACAGATGCACCCTTTTTTGAAGGTTAGGTAGCTTCGAGTAGAGTCATGAAATATTTGTAAATTCAGATAAAATAGCAAAAACATATATGAGAATGTCAATTGCTCCACATCCTGTCAAAACTTGGCATTCTCAAGTCTTTTTAACTTTATCTAATCTAATGGATACATTCCTCAGATAGCTGATGTTTATTGACTATGTATGTGCACATGCTCACATAGATGTGTGTGTGATAGAGAGAGAGAGAGGGAAACTACTTGTTTGGATCTCATATCCCCTTTTAAATTTCATTTTCTATCTTCCTTATTAATTATTAGGAGTTAATGTACCTTGTGTAGGATTTCTTTGTCAATTACATGTACTGCAAATATATTCTCCCATTTTGTATATTGACTTTTTTCTTTGTTAATAATGTCTTTTCTTAAACAGAAGTTCTTAATTTTAACAAAGTAAAATTTATAAATTAGTGCAGTATTTTTTACCTGATTAGTGGCCATCTTATATTGCTCTGATGTCTTTATAAAACAGTTCTTAGTAAATAGCTTCTTTATGAGGTTTAATTGATAGCTTGTAGCCCATTATCTCATTTATAAAACTTAAGACTTTTCTTTATAGGTGCCTGTCCTCATCCTTACCCACTTCAAAGCCCTAATGCCTTTTATTAGACCCCTTTCATAACTTTACCAGAATTTCTCATAGTTTGTCTTGTATGATAATATGATTCACTACCCAGATGATTTTATCAAAAATGTGCCTGTTTCTTTGGACATTCACCCTTTCAGGAGAGTTAACAAATATCATAGATGTAACTTAGTCTGGCACCATTCTTTGTGGGAACACATTGTCCCCCTTCTTCATTCAGAATGATGTACAGGCAAACCTCGTTTCTCAGTCTCCCATCTCGAACAATTAGATTCTCGACCAAATTGTACACAGAAAAGAATGTCTTGGTTGTAGATCGAAGCTTCAGTTTTCGAACTGACAACACTGTCAAGCTGATACCTCAGCATGACATAAAGTATCACTCAGGCAATAAGAGAGAGAATGCTTTGTTGCTGGCAAATCAAGGATTAGCACAATGTTAAAACATAAAGAAACCACCTAGAGTGCTAATGTTGCTCAGGGTGTGAAAGAAATAATGATCACAGACAATTGAAGAGGTAGAAAAGCTATTGTTAAGTTGGCTAAAGGAAAAGTAGTGAGCCAGTGACAGTCATGAACAAGCAAAGATGCTGTATATTGACCTGAAAGACAATCCCTGAACTTAATGCTAAAAATGATTCTTTAAAAATTCAATAAATTTAAGAAAAGAAATGTTTATTTATATATTAAACAGTACATTAGACATGCACTGTATTTAAGAAAAGTTACACAGGGACTCATTTGGGGGTCTGGAACAGATTAATTCAATTTATCCTATTTCCAATGGAAAAACATGATTCTGTTTTAGAACAAACTGCTTCTCCAACAATCTTCCGGAATGAATTAAGTTTCAGAACAGAGGTTCCACTATATTTATTTACTTGTTCAACAAACACTCATGGAGTGACTACTCTAGGTTAACTACTGTACAAAAACACTGGTATGTAATAGTCAGCAAAACTGAGCATAGCACTTACTTATTTAAAGTCTAAAGGGAGAGATATATGTGACATCAATAGCTATGCACATTTATGTAAAGTTACCATTTGATAGCTACTTAAATTATTACATAGATTATTGGTATAATAGCATACATCCTTACTTTTAGTGGAATTCATCCATTCTCAATGACTAGTATTCCTATATTCACCCATTCAAAGATTATTTGCCAAGGGCCTGGTATCTGGCAATCTCTCTCACAATTTAAGGGTACAATAGTGAAAGAGACACGGTCTTTCCTTTTACAAACTCACAGACTAATAAAAAGGGCAGAAATCTACACTAATAAAAGAGAAACATGTGAATTGACCATCCCTCCGCTATGCCCACCAGCCAATCAGGAGCGAGTATGCAAATTAACCTTAAAAAGGGATGATGGTAGGCATGGAGCTGGAATGAGCAGAAGGATTGGGTTGCCCTGGTGACAGAGGAAGCCAAGCTTCCCACCCACCCTGTCTGCTGCTCAAGGAGTGGCTGGGGGCCTGGGTCACTGGGGGCAACCAAGGCTTCCAACATGCCCTAGCCCATGCTCAAGGATGGGCTGGGAGAAAGACAAAAAGGAGGGTCTGGGAGCCTGGGTCACTGGGGGGTATGACCAGCCTGAAAATGGCCCTCAGCCCCTTACCCAGGCTGGCCAGGCACCACAGAGGGAACCCCAACCCTGAAGGAGGTGTGGCCAGCTTGAAAACAGCTCTCAGCCCCTCACCCAGGCTGGCCACACCCTATGGGCACCCCCACCCTGATCTGGACACCCTTCAGGGCAAACCAGCTGGTCCCCACCCATGCACCAGGACTCTATCTATACTAATAAAAGGGTAATATGCTAATTAGACTGGAAAACCTTCCAGGAGACCTTCCTAACATTCTTCTGGACAAAGCCATGGTGGTGGGCCAAGGTAGAGGTGATTAGGGGCCAAGAGGGGAGGGGAATTGTGGGTGATAAAAGACTGCTGATTTAGACCCATTTTCTATAAACTGGCAGTAGGACATTCTTTGAGAGGTCCCACATTGGAGAGGGTGCAGGCCAGGCTGAGGGACACCCACTCTGTGCATGAATTTTGTGCATTGGGCCACTAGTTAAGTATATAATTATGCTTTCAAGTGTAGCAGCATGGGTTGTCTAGCTTCTCATTCTCTTTTTCTTCAGACTGATACAATTAAGACCAAGGACACACAAAGAAACTGAATGGAATGAAACCTGTCATGGTATGAATATTTTTTGTTCTGAAATTACATTGCACTGAGGCTAAAACACATGGTGGTTCTCCCTCATCCTTCTCTTGCTGCTTAGTGGGATCCAAAGCCCAGCCTCTCTCTCCTCCCTCTCCGCCCCCATCAGCTGTGGGACTGGGTCCAAAACTCCAGAAGCCACAGGGAAGGGGGAGGTTCCAAAGCTCCAAAGCAGGGAGGTTTCCCTTTGCCTGGGGATATACACTGGATTGATGTATCTCTGTATCCATGTGCTTGGATGTTTAAATTAAAAGAAAGAAATACCGACGCATATTAATACATACTAGTACAACTTTTTTCTCATACTTGGAGAGGTATGTTGAAGGAAATCAGAATCAACACTTTCAAAAATCTTAAGGACTTTTGGTGCATTAAACCTAAGAATCAGCTAATACAAAATTGTGCTTCTGGCTATATGAGTATATACCCAATATACTCTGTGTGCAAATGTGTGTGTGTGTGTGTGTGTGTGTGTGTGTGTGTGGTGTGCATTTTATATTCTTGCTTATTGCCTGCTATATTTAAGAAGACCCTGGGATGGGGTATCTTCACTGCACATTAGAATCAGCGAGGTCATTTTAAAAAATTCTGACTCCTGGGTCTCACTTCCAGAGAACCTGACCTGAAATGTGGTCTGTGCATTGGGAATTTAGAAATTGCCTGGGTAACTCTTATGTTAGTCAAAGGTTAAAAATCACTAGCCTAAAACAAAAAATATGGCTTAAGAAATGAAATAAAAGTGTATTTTCCTTCCTAATAAGCATTAATGCTATAAATATAAGCATTACACTTGGTGCTTAAACCCCACAGATTAACCACTGTTTTCTCTTGCTTTCCCATCATCCCCCAATACAAATGTCTGAGATAGAGCTTCCCCAAGACTCTCCCAAAATCCTACCCTTATGCTTACTTCTTATTGCTTGCGATGTGCATCCCTACCTCATGTGACCTTTGTGGGTACTGCATGTGCCTCTGAGATGCTCTTTCTTGCTTAAAGCTTTAGACTCTAGGAGGAATTGAAGAAAGTATTAAGCTAACAATCCTACTACCACATATACTGCTTTCTACTGAACTCATATGCTCAGAACTTTGCTTCTTCTTGAGGTTGTTGAATATGTTTAATTCTTATTTCAGAATACAGATGAGATTACACATATTTAAATAATGTAGAGCTACATGATGGAAGGTGAGGAAATAAACATTTTCCATTTACCCTGTGGCATTTTTACATAACATTTGAAAAATAGGAAATCGTTAAGCTTCAAATAGCACATTTAGTTTCTCTTCTCTAGTAAAGATTTTCTTGATGTAGGGAATGAGAGTTTTAAGTTGAACATGGGAAATATGATTGCAATTTCAATCTGAGCATACCCAAATTTAATCATTAATATAAAATGTAAGCTGCTGTGAGCGGCAGACTTAGTGCCAATTAGATGTTCCTTTAAAATGCTCACCACATTTAAATTGGACATTAATACTTAAATATTTACATTTGCAAATGGTCTACTTTCTGAAACTTGGAACACAGCATCAAGTCAATTTGTAATGGGATTCATCCATCTTTCAGTTTCTTTAAAAAAAATAAACATTTATTGAGTGCCTCCTATATGTTAGGCAACCATCAGCATTGATATATTAAATTGATATTGTATTCTTTCATGAATCTCATAGTCAAGTGAGGGATATAAGTAACTAAAAATATAAACAAAGAGCCCTAGCCAGTTTGGCTCAGTGGATAGAGGGTTAGCCTGCAAACTGAAGGATCCTGGATTCAATTCTGGTCAAGGGCACATGCCCAGGTTGTGGCCTTTATCCCCCGTAGAGGGCATGCAGGAGGCTGCTGATCAATGATTCTCTCTCATCATTAATGTTTCTATATCTCTCTCCCTCTCCCTTCTTCTCTGAAATCAATAAAAATATGTTTTATACACACACACACACACACACACACACACACACACACACACAAATAAATACAAATTTATAAATTGAAATAAATATAATAAATGAAATCTTAAATGTACTCTAATGGCAAATAAAACATGAAAAGTAAGATATTTTAGAGGTTTGCAAATTAAAAAGCTTGGGTTGGCTAATGTATAGGGCTAGCATTCTTAGTTTTAAAACAGTATGAGAGAACATTAATTGTTCAAGTGTTATTCTGGTTTCATCCCTGGTGTGATGTTGCCATTATTTCTCTTTTCTCATTACTGCTTATAAAATAATACTGAGATCTGCAGGTTTCTTAACAGACTCAGAGTTGTGTGTGTGTGTGTGTGTGTATGTATGTGTGTGTGTGTGTTTTGTTGTTGTTCTTGTTTGTTTGTTTTGTTAAGAATATTTCATGAGTTGTGGTATATATTTCTATCAAGAAACATAAAATATCTGGTTGTCTTGATTTTTCTGATATTATCATCCACTGATGATCATTGCCTACATCCATGACTAGTATTTCATTAATGTCGCCAAAAGCCTCTTTGATTTGGTGTCTGAGTAATTTGGACACATTTCCTGCCGTATTCCTGGAATCAACTATTTCTCTTAGGAACCCAGTTCCTTTTGGTTAAAAATGGTAATAATGAGTACACAATCTGAGGACTCATTGTTACTGGGCTGGTCACTATGGATACAGCTATGTGCTATATCACACATTCACACAGTATTTTCCTTTTAAATTTAGAATTGCCAGGTTTTTACTAAACTTCTTGCATCTTGCATAGCCAGGGTCTTTAATGTCATCAGAAAAGGTAGAGAAGGCCCCCAGTCTGAGTCCTGGGAAAATACATATTTAGAGGATACTGAAGAGGAAAAGGGCCCAACAAAGCTGGCAGAGAGGAGCAAGTGGGTGGTGCCTTGAAAGCAAGGAAACGATAATGTTATGAGAGGGAAACAGTTGCACAGGACAATCCTGAGAAATCAAGTAATGTGATGTGAAATTGTGTGAATCTGTATTTGAAAGGGGAGCTATTCTTACAGTGGGGTGACAAGGATAGAACCCCATCACAGTAAAGTGAAGAGTTTTGGGGAGAAGAGAAAATGGAGGCAGTATGAATAGTGATATATCCTCATTCCTGAAAGATGAAATAAAGTGGCCATTTATAGGCTGCTTTGCCTCAAGTATTTCTTAACTGATAAAACCTAGGTCTCAGTCAGGGCAATTTTTTTTCTTAAAATCTGAAAGAGAGAGAGAGAGAGAGAGGTACCCATGATACCAATGTAAATGAATGGGGCATAAATAGATTTCAACGCAGTTTCTTTTTACATTCCTGGATTTCTTAACAGACTGAACTATTTAATGTATAAAAATGTATTCACAAAGTCCTTTTGAAAAGTTCCATAAACCAAGAGAATGTCTATCTTCATGAAGAATACAGGTCTATAGGAATCATAAATCACTGATGCCTTACTGCTTGTTTCATCACTCGCATGCCATTTCTATATATTAGCTTTGGGTCCCTCTTTATTCCAACAGATTTCCAAGCTTTCTGCCATTTCCATGTGTCGTAATAGACTCACCTGAAGTAATTACCTTGACTATGTATCTCAGCCTCACTGGCTTGGCCAGATGGTGTGTTCCTCTCGTCTACAGCCCGTTAGTTTATTTTAGCAAACCCTGGAGACTGCTTTAACATGCCATAAATGGAGCGGATGAAGGCCAGATTCTTTGTAGGTTAATGATTTTGAGATCAGTATTTTTGAAACCTAAGCACTGTTTCAGCAAAGGCAAAAAAAAAAAAATCAACAGATGGGCGAGAGGGTCACTATCAGTGATTATGGTGGCAATAAAACAGCTTACATAAGGCAAAGAACAGACTGTGTGGTTGAGTGTAGTCCTTCCCCACAGTTATGCGATAACAGCTACAAAAGCAGATCAGGCCTGCCTGTTGCTTCAGTCTTGAGGCGTGAAGATAAATGGTGAAATGACAATAATTATTCTCAGGCTTTCCAGTTTGGCAGTGTTTTAGTTCTTACTAAGGGTTTTTGTTTTTTGTTTTTTGTTTTTCCAGAATTGCAAGGTCTGCCTTTGAAATGAAGGGGCCATCTTCTTAATTAACTTTTATTTTACAACATGCTGTCTATAGCAAATAATTTCAATATTTTTTGAAGAATAGCACTCTTTTGAATCAAAAAGAGCTCTGTATAAATGAGCCCAGTGTGACTATTCACATTGTTTCTCTGAGGGGATAATTCTTTTAATAACTATGATTTTAAACAGTTTATCTAAAAATAATACCTACAAAAACCTAGGTGATTTTCTTACAAAGAAATTCCAAAAAGGGAACAAGGGTGGGTTTTAAAGAAGGGAAAATATGAAGGTTTAATAGTGAGCTTTGAATCACATTTATTTATTTTTTGCAAGGGTTCAGGTACAATAAGAGCCCACTGTGGCTCCAGGGTCACTCTCTCCCTTTTGCCTTGATTATTGCTATCACCAGAGTTTCTAACTGCATGTACAATAAAGCGAAAATTAAAACACCTGAGGCAAACGTGGGATGCAGGATGAGTTCAAAAGGTGGAGCTGAGCATGGGCTGAGGTTCAAAAATAGTTATATTTTTTGGGAGGGATGGGTATCTTTTTTTTTCCAAGTCTGTTATTTATTTTGAATGTAATAGCCAAGTTTCTAAATTATCTCCATTTGCTGATTCATGTTTAACTGGTCTGAAAGAAATATTGTACTGAGGTGACCAAGACTATCAATTACATGTCATGAAGAATGGCCTTCAAAAACTGCAACACATAATTAATTATAAATTCCTTTTTTATTGGCTAACATCTTGAGACACGGAGAGACTGGAAGCTAAGCTATCAGAAATTTTGGACCTCAAGGATGTCTAGCAATGCCAGTTTTACTTCTCTAGGGTGGAATCAGTATTGTCGGAGTAGACCATTCCGTTCCTAACTATTAGGTCATGGATGCAAAGTACCATTTCAATTACCTATGCAAGTTTCACATTAAAGCAAAATGATTTGGTTCAAAGGATACCATTCATCTGAAAATGCTTAAGTTATATAAATTGGTCTGTTGCTTTGAATAGCTCAACCTTTTTTTTTTTTTTTTAGAAATGATCTTAATTACTTGGAAAAAAATGTCTCCTTCTTGATTTCCCTTTATTTATTTAAATATTTAAACATAAAAAGCACTTTGCCAAAATGGTAGGTGTCCTTACATAATCAGAATTACCTGTGCTGATGAAAATAAGTAATGGGTCTGGAAAGAATAAGGGAATAATACTTCATACTTTTATTTCAAAATGTTTCTTGTATAAAAATTGGAGGAGGGAGCCCTGTTTGTTTTTTAGCTTATCGCAAAGCCCACCTACCCACTACACAAAAATAAAAACACATTTAAATTCATAAAAAGGAGCTAAAAGCATAGGAGACTATGAGGGCAAGATGGACACCCTTGGCGCCTCCCAGCCGGTTTCATTGGAACCCAGTATGTGCTGTCTCCAACACCTTGTCCTGAGGAAAACAGCCTCAAAGTCTCCTGTAAGTGGACAAGTCGATCAATGTTTATGCATAGGAACAAAATATTGCCAAGTTTTACATCTGAGCCGCTTGCCATCATTTGCGGGGGGTGGGGGAAATAAACATAGTAAAAAGCTCTCCCTTGGCTTTCTGAACTGAGTTTCAGGATGATTTTATGTCCCATTTGCAAAGAAGTCCTCCATTTTTCCTGTGGAATCGCTCTCTCTAATCAGGTCCTCTCGCATTGTGGGGATCCCATCTGTTACATTAGCAATGAGCAGGCTAAGCAAAAAGGGAAAACATCAGAGGTGGAAACAGTCTTGAAAACCTGTGAGAAATGCTCTGAAGGCATACATACAAACACATGCTTTAGCAGTTTCCTGGAAACAATGGAAATCCCTCCTCTACTTGATAAAAATAAAATAAAATAAAACACCCCTTCCTCCCTCTGCTCTCTAATTCCCATCCCAAAACCAGTGTTTTAACAGCAGTAATGTTCCCGGAATGAAACAAAACGTGTTTGAGAGGCAGCATAGGAGGCCGATTGCCATGAACATATGTGCAGTGCAGAGTAGTATGAACATATAGGCCTTTAAAACTGCTTTTTAACACTATTTTTTAAAGTTAGAATTTGTATGGTTTTCTGTCATATAGATTCATACCACACCAAGCTTTCTTTTTAATTAATACACAAATAAAGGGCACGTAATGGGTTGCCTGGAGATGGCACATTCATCCTCACTAATGAGGACACAGTGTGAGGATGCTCACTTCTTGCCTAAAGCTATGCTACTTTCAGTTCTCATCCTGTAATTGCAGAATTAAACAGTTTACACT
Organism: Lasiurus cinereus; assembly: GCA_011751065.1. Lineage (NCBI taxonomy): Eukaryota > Metazoa > Chordata > Mammalia > Chiroptera > Vespertilionidae > Lasiurus > Lasiurus cinereus. Next base: position 3,048,363 of record JAAGEH010002531.1, read on the forward strand.
GGCTTTTGTGATTAGGAGAAAGAGAAACACATTTTAGGGGGTTAAAAATCTACTTGGATATGGCATAGTCACAATTTCCTAGTAGCGCCAAGACTTTAAAATGTTTTGGATGAAGGATTGCTGTCTTGCCAAGCATCACCCCCTCCCCACTACCACCACCACCACCACACACACATACACACACACACATCCCAAATTTCCAGCATAAAACTTTTTGGCTGGGCAGAATTAAATAATGAGTTCAAGCCACTCTCATTGGCCAATAAGAAATACTGAGCCAGGTGCCTTAAAAGGAGTTGAGGGAAAGTGAACAATGATGGCAGCCAAATGTCTGGACAGGCCTTGAAGTCATCAGGCCTTGAGCCATAGCCTTGAAACAAGGGTCCATTATTAAAGCTTCTCTCACAGGTATTCTGATAAATATAAAAATGAGCAAGAAAAAAGCATGCCTTTAGGCACTGCACCATCAAATGAATGAGAAGGAACAGCTATAAGTAACTGAAGTATAAGGTAAACCAAGTTGAGCTGAGAGGGTGCCTGGCTATTAATGATGAGGGAAGCTTTTTGGTGGATGTGGGAAACCCAAATGGTGAAAAGGTTTAGCAAGACGTGTGTTTCAAAATGGAGTTTCTTGCATTAAAGAGAGAGTTAGTTTATTATTCAGGATGGTATTGTTATTTAATATAATTTCCTTGTCCCCTGTCTTTTTGTGCCTGATACAATACAGACCAGGGAAGGAAGGAGGTGCTCAGTGAGAAGCAGGAAGGAAGAACTCAAGGATCCGAAAAGTTTCATGACTAACAATTGAAAATAGAAGCTTAGTGCAGAAATCTGGTGGTTTAGGGGTATTTTAGAGTCCTTTTATTCTGTGCGCACAGAAATTTCAGTTGGAATCAAAATAAACAAATAAAAAATTTGTTTGCCATTGATATAGAAAATGCCCATATTTCTAGATGGAAAAATACATAATGTAAGTCACTTATTGACATGAGGTTATATATTCAAATAATGAAGGATTTCATATGAATAATTTGTATAAATTTGTATTAATATGTATTTTGCTTTAAATGGTGAAAACAAATGTGAGTTACATAGAAAACAAAGGCCTCCTCTTATAGAGAAACTGGATCTAAATTGATTTGTACAATATCTAGCTAATATCAATATTATGTACTGATCAGAACACTTTATTAGAAGGGAAGCAACCTGCCCATTACAAAGATCATATCCTTAGAGAAGGTACCCAAAACTTTTGTCTGAATAAATAAACATAAGCTCCATACTTTTTTTTTTTGTGTAGCAGTTTTGTAGGGCTGATAAAGAAATCATACATGGAGGTGCCTTAAACATTCACATTCAATTAAATAGAGTCTTGTGAATAGATGCTTTGAAATGTTAAATTTGAAATATTAAATTAATAAGGAGTTGAAATAAGCCTCTTACAACTTGGCAGGCTAATCCCTTTACAAAGTGAAAGACATGCTTTTGAAGAATTTCAAGGTAGTAATGTTTTCACATACCTTTGCTTCTTGCTAGAGTCAGTTCATTGCTGTAACTATCTAGCTCAGACAAAACAATTGGGATTTCTAACAGTCATCTATATTAAAGCCTTATAAGTTAAACTTGCTCCACTAATAGCTTCTTTAGAATTAAATTATTGCAAATAGATATATGGAGCCAAATATAGTCAGTGTAGTTGATCATTTGATTCTGAAAATCTTTGGGAACGTCACTGCTAATCACCTTGCAACCCAAACACATAAATCTACTCACTTTAATCTGCTTTATTTTGGAAATGCATTTCTAGAGGTTCTTTCTAAAGGCTGGTCAGTGGGATATTTGCTTACTTTGAATTAATTCAAACTTTCTTTCAATTAAAAAGCTCAGATAATGTAGCTCATTATATATAAAATTAATTTTATAGAAACATGAATGAGAAAGAAACATTGATCGGCTGCCTCATGGACAGCCCATACTGGGGATCAAGCCCACAACCTGGAATTCAAACTGTGATCTCCTGGTTTACGGGCTTACTGATGCTCAAACACTGAGCAACACTGTCCAGGCGAATATAGTGATTTTTAGTTACATTTACATTAGTTAACCTGCTCTCATAAAGCAATTAAATAGCTCTTTAAAGTACCTATGTATACATGTAATACATTAATAAAAAAATTGAAAAAAATAATAAAATTCTTTCTGCAACCCCCCCCCAAAAAATAAAGTACCTATAAAAATTTTAACTTGATGCTATGTTTCATTGAAGTTTCTTCCAAATTGTGTTATTCAGAGACTGTATGTTAGAATCTTACTGAAAAAGTTTTTAGCGTCTTTTAATTAGGTAGAATTAAAAATACATGCTCTATTTCAATCCTGTGCATTCAGCAAATCATGTTTACTTTCTTTCCCCTTCAAAAAGTTCCAAATTGAGGAAGTACTTTCAAGGATTATTTGGGTAGCTAGTAAATAAATGAAAAGAAGAAGGTGGAGAGGACGGGAGGGAAATTATTTGAAAAGCATCTTACAGAATCAAAGGAAGAGAAAGCAGCCAGCCTTCAGAGAACCCAAAGCAAGAACAGGAGAACAATCAGAAGCCAAAGATCCCCTCGGGATCTCATTTGGAGCTAGCATGGGCTTGTACCTTTGCTTCTCACTTCACTCCATCCAAATAAATTGATTTATTGATGTATAGAAGTAGAGAGTGTATAGTTCCATGAATTTTCACCAAATGAACTCACCAGTGAAATTAATACCTAGATTGGTAACTAGAACAATATTCTTGTCGGAAGGCCTCTTTTTTGCCTCTCTCACTCATTAGCTTTCTCTTTCCAATGGTGAACTTCTATCACAAATTAGTTCTACCCACTTTTAGACTTCATGTAAATGAAACTATATAATATGTAGTCTTGTATATCCAACCTCCATCAGCCAATAAAATTTTTGTGGGAGTCATCCATAATCCTGTGTATTGTTTCATTCTTTTCATTGCTATATTGTATTCCTTTATGTTAATATACCTCAATTTATCTTCTCTGCTACGGTTGGAAATTTGGCTACTTATAAAAGTACTTTTATGCACATACTTCAGTTTGACTCTGGTGCTCATATCTCTGCATTTCTGTTGTATGTATATCTGGAAATAGAAATTCTTGATCATAGGTCATATACATATTTAACTTCAGTAGATACTGCTAGACAAATTTCCAAGTGGATATACCAACAATGTATGGACTCTTCAATTGCTCTACACCCCCACACTGCTATAAGATAAATGTAAATTAAAACAATATAATGTTAGGATAACGTAAAGTTACAGTATATCTAGGATGAAAGTAAGAGTACACTATTTATAGCATTTTTCAAATCTAGAATTTTCATTTGATTTCTTTTCTATAGATTTATTTTCTCAGCAGAAAGTCTTCATTTTGAACTCAATTTGGGGGACATATTAGTCACATTTATATTAAAGTCCATGTGAGATAATCCAATGTCTAGATTATCTGTGTAACTATTTCTATTGTCTGCTTTTCCTCTTGGCTCTCTCTTGGTATGCCTTATAAATTTTAATTGAAGGCTGTATTTAAGAAAAACAAAATGAGAGACTTTGGAAATGTGGTCTTCTTTCCAAGAGAGGAATTTCTTTACTTTCTTGCAGAATATTTGAGTAGGAGTAGGCTAAATTTATCCGGTAGTACTCTGAATTGATTTGGGACCAGGTTTAAGCCTTTTTTAGGATTGATTTATCTAGTTGTTCAGATGTCCCAAATAAAGCTGGGCTGTCTACTAGGCTCCTTTGACTTTGATAGGCTCTCAGCTCCAATTTTTATCTCTCAGCACAGTAGGAACGACTGATAACTCTATTTAGGTGTTCAGCCTTTTAGTAACTGTTCTCTGCTCAGTTCTCAGACTTTCAGTCTGTTTCATTTACAAATGGCAAATGCTTCTTATTCACCAAGAAGCAGCTCAGACTGTCTGGTTTACTTCTCTGAGTTTCTCTTGTCTTCAAAATATTGGCTCCCCTGAGCTGCCTTGCTAGCCCTGATGATCAGAATTTTTCTCCCCAGGTCCATTAGACTCCTGGAGGCTATATTCAGCTTCTGTACCTTTGCTCTTTCTACTTGATTTAGTAGTGTGTCCGGCAATGCTACTTATGAGTCAACAAATGGATTGAGGCAAAAGCAGTGTGGATTGTCATGTTTACCTGAATGAGTGTCTCTTTCCTACAGATGTTGACCCACTAAGCACCAGCTGTTTTGATATGTCAATAACATTTCAGATGACTATATTTTGTCCACTTTAGTGTGCTGTAAGTTAATCTATCATCACCAGAAGCAGAATTCCTCTTTTATTACCTCTTTCTTCCACTATGAGTATGCAAAACACAGAGTTTATTCTTATATTATTATTTATTAATTATTGTATTATTTCCCATATAAACAACTATAAACCTACTTTTGCCCCTCCCTGTAATAGATCTCACAGATAGGAAATGCCAGCAAGGTCTGATGAGGCAAATGTAACGAGAATTATTTTCTGTTATGAACCTCTCTATACTTAGAAATTAGCTGTCAAAACTCACTCTTCACATGCACGTGTGCATTTATATGTATTTACTTATTATGTATGTAGATGCTTTATATGCATTATAGTTGCTTGTATTTTTATTACTAACTAGAATGTTTCATTGCTTTCCTGTCTACCATTCATACAATTTTAATATTGTATTTTATATTATCCTCAGTACATTGTTTTCACTGCAGGGAATCCCCTAATTTTTTCAAGAAAAAAAATCATTCAGTTAGGTGATTTTTATTATTTTTCTTAGATCTATTACAATATTTCCTTCAAGAATAATACCATTTTAGTAATTGAATTACCTAAAAGATTGCTAATAAATATCTGAAATATTAGGTATTATGCTTTTTCTAGGTATTTTTTAAAAATTAAGCATTCTTCCTTATTTGTCTTCCTTATTTGGTTTCCACAACTCTGCCATTTGTCTTCACTTGAAGTTTCTCATCCGTTTAGTTGAAGCTTTATATATTAAACCAGATTGTGTTTAAGGAACCATAGAGGCTGCAAAGATGTGTGCTCAGTTAAAAAGCAATTGTCTTATAGCAATACTTTTATCCCAAGGCCATCCTGTACAGTTTGTAGGGCAAGACATGAAGGGAAAACCTCTGCTTGAAATTTGGAAGTGACATGAAACCTGTGGTATGAAATCATAGCCTCTTCCACTCTCTGATTCCTTCTTTCTCTTAATTTTATTCCCCACCTATTCTTGTTCATCTATTCACTTCTTATTGTCTGTAACTCACAAATTATCTCTTCATGAACTCAGTGATCCTCTCCATGCTCTGTCCTAATTTCACCCTACTCTATTCTTATCTGTTCTTTCTGATTTCCACACTTATAACCCGACACATATATATATTACCACAAGTGCAAAGGTATACATATGAAAAGGTTTTACATGCTTGGTGAGTCTGAAAACAAATTGGTTTCCCACATTTTCTTTATTCCCCTTCCTAAATATTGCTTCATTCGTTTTCTTTTTTAATCTCACCTAGAATGAGGCCACACATCCAGCTTTAGTACTATTGGTTCTGAATAACAGTGTTTAAAGGATAAGAATTTGACAGTCAGAAACATGGAGCTTCAGCCTTGGAGGTTTTTATTACGACTTGGGAACAGCGGAAGTTCTGAGAGATGGATGAGAAGATCAGGCTTTCCTCACAGCGCTCAGAGGAAATCGCTGAAGTACAAAATCATGCTGGGGCTGGAATATATTCTTGATGAATAAGACCTATTAGTTCAGAGTTTCTGTCCTTTTTTTCCTCATGATAAATACATATGAGAATGTGATATATATACAGGGTGTCCCCCCAAAATAAATATACACTTTAACAGCTGATTCTATTACATTTTTAAAGTAAAATGTATTTTAATAAACACTGACTTTATAATTATTCAAAGTATGTATACATTTCTGGGACACCCTATATATTTCACATATATAAATATAGACATACATGTACATAAAAATTTGAAGAAAAAATAATGTATTAGTTATATAACCATAATCAAGTTTGAGAAGTAGAATACTGCCTGTTTCCTTTTTTTTAAAAAAATATCCTGTATTGATTTCAGAGAGGAAGAGATAGAAATATTAATGATGAGAGAGAATCATTGATCAGTTGCCTCCTGCACAGCCCCCACTGGGGATCGAGCTAGCAATTAGGCATATGCCCTGACTGGGGAATTAAACCCTGACCTTCTGGTTCATAGGTTGATGATCCACCTCTGAGCCATGCTGGACAGGCATTACTTCCTGTTTCTTAAAAACAGACAAAAACTCTGTGTGCTCTTCCTCAATATATCCTATCTTCCCTTCATGGGGTAACCAATAGCCTACATTTTATACTCATAATTTCCTTATTTTTCTGTATAATTTTATTTCCAAAACCTTATGAATACTCCAAAGGGAAAGGCAGTGCAAAATGTCATGCTCACCTTAATGAATTTTCCTTCTCCAGAGGACTTTAAGTCCTCAGGAGACCTCAGTTCCTTCAAGTATCAGTGTTCTTATTTGCTCATTTCTTATCTAACTCTTCTCGTTATTCTTGACAACACAGTTGGCTGGATATGAGCTAGTCCATCTATTCCAGGAACAGAATTCTTTCCATATTTACTAATAGGAAAAATACAGTGTGATGTGAAGAAACCTGAGCCCAGGCTGGGAGGACCCTTCTATGAGAGACCATTGTAAAGGTTTAGAGGTTTGCCAAGGAGGAAGGAGAAAGGGCATTTTAGGTGATGGAATCAGACAAATTGGCAGGGATGTGGGATGGCATAATATCACTGGGGAATTGCAAAGAATTCTCACTTCCCTATAGCCCCTTTTTTTTAGTGTTGAGACCAACCACTTTCAATTTGTCCTGGGAGCTTGAGCAATATCCCTTCATTTAAGAGCTGGAGGACCAAAATTTACATTTAAGAAGGCCATGTTAGTATGAGTTGTACTACCAGGTTGTCTTTTAAAAATTCCTCCCTCGCTGTCTTTCTCAAATAGACTTTCAATGTTGTGTTATCCTCCAACAATTGTCATTAGCCCCTTACTCACTGGGTTAACCTCCAATACATGGGAGATATGCTGTATTAGCCACATGCCTGACGTCACATTACTGGGGACTCAAGTAGCTGACTGAAGACCTGTTCTGTGTCCACCACTCTTGCGTTATGGAGTTCATCATTGGTTTAGAGAATCATTGAAAAGTTGGTTCACTTTCAAAATAACTCATTAACATCTGCTAATTCTAGAATAGCTATCATTCCTCAGTTTTTCTCCAGCTCTTCAAGTTATTCTTTACATGAAAGTTGGCTGGATATGAGCTAGTCTATCCATTCCAGAAATAGAATTCTTGTGATACAAAGATGCATAGAATTAGTACCTGTATGCCAGGAAATATGCACTCAAATGATCTGGATATAATAACAAAAGACTAGAAACAGTAAAATGTCTGTCAATAGAGAATGAATAAGCTATAATATAAACATTCAAGGGAATGTTGTAAATAAGTCAAAATTAATTCATTCATTCTGCTTGAATACATCCATGTGGGTACATCATAGAGAAATATGTTGACTAGGAAAAAAGTAGATGGTTACCTTTTATATAAGCCTTGATCACACACATATGTACAAACATTTGTATTAATAAAACAGAGAGTACATATACAGAACTTAACATGAACCCTTAAAAACATTTTATTCTCACAATAACCATATGAGTTACTCTTATTATCCTCATTTTTATATGAAGAAACTGAGAAGTTTAATTATGTGTTCAAGGTCACACAATTCAAAAGCCCAGAGCTGGCTTCAGAGTCTGTGCTCTTCAATGTCATGTTATACTGCCTCATGGAAGCCTGACACTCTAGCTGGGTATAATATTCACCAACTTCATGGCAACCGTTACCTACCAATAGGAGGAAGGAAAATGGAATAAATGGTAGATAGGACTTTTATTCTATGAATAGCATATTATTTCTTAAAAAAAAAGAGAAGAAACTATGTCTATAGCAAATTTGACATGAAATCAAAATTTGCTTTATCTCTAGTATCTCATATTAATTTTCCTTTTTTCTGTTTATTGAAAGTATGTAATGAATTGAAATATTTTATAAGATAAATAAGAAATGACCTCATGTCTTATAAGAGAGGTAACTATGATAATAAAAACTGTCTTGGTACAATGTTATTGTTGTAATTAGCAGAATACATAGAGCACATGAATGTTTACAGGCATTTTACCTCCTACATACACAGCCTGGAAGCAGGTAAGATAAGTGATTATAATTTGACATATAAGAAAATGAGGCTGAATGGGGTCAAGTAACCTGCTAAGGCTGTGCAGTGATTAGTTGTTGATAAGCCAGTTTTTGTTGCCTTATCAAACAAGGATGACAACAGCACTTTTCTCATTAACAATAGTCCAGAAACATATGAAACATGAGAAGTGCCTAGAAGAAAGAAATCCAATGAACATGTCACTAAATAGTCCATTCCTTTTTATGCCAAACACAGTGCTTTCTTTTCTCCCCTTTATTAGGAATCATAAAGTAAAGCCTGGGGAACATTTCCAAAATCTCCCTTTCCCCATCTTCCCACCATGACCACCATCAATGCATCCAGAATGAAAAGAAGAATGCATGAGACAATCTAGCTTTCCTGCTTTTTTGCAGACCTGTGTTGTTCATTGTTGCAATCATGAGCCACATGTGGCTATTGAGCCCTTAAAATGTGGCTAGTGTGGCTGGGGAATTGAATTATAAATTTTATCTAATTTAAATTTAAAAACCGAAGCAGTGCAAAACATATTTTTCATCAAATGCAACTATTATTTTTAAGATATTTTACTTTAACATTTGCTTCATGTAAGATACTATTGTCGTGTTAGGGTATGCATGTTAGACTTGTTTCTACCTTTTCACATAAACACATTACCAACTGAGACAGATTTAGTCAGATCTAGTCACTGTCAGTGGATTGATTCAGTCTGACATTTATGCTCAGATGTAACGCTGTAATGTATTTGAATATTTTCTGCAAACAGCACAAGTTATAGTAATATCTACAATGCATAATTTATTTAATTTAATTGCAGTTTTGTAATTCCAACCAACACCCCTTCCCCCCCTCCCCCCCAGTTAAGTGCTTTATGGAATTGTTTGCACCTGATCACATGTCATTTTTCTTAAGTACTTAATATTTTTCATAATACTATTATCCCTCCCCCAAATGTTTTACCATGAAAGTTTAATATGGAAAGCACTCACTAGGTTTATGTACTCTTCTCTTAAATTCATTAAGCATCCTTATAACCAGTGTTTCTGAACTCTAAATGTGTTAGATAGCTTGTTTCATTTTGTTTAGTTCTTTATCTAGAGTTTTGTTCTGTTCTTGCATTTAGCACATGCTTCATATTCTCCTCATTTTGGCTATCTCTCTGTGTTTGTTTCTATATATATTATGTAGAGCTGCTATGTCTCCCAGGCTGGTGGCCTTATATAATGGGTGTTCTGTAGGATCCAGTGGCACATCCTGCCCAGTCTCCTTCTGTTGTATTTGAGCCTTGTGTGCTGTCAGCATGTCAATGGGAGAGATTTACCACCAGGCCAATCAGCTGCAAGGACTGGCCATAACCTCTGTGAAGGAGGGGACCCACAGAGCAGGACTCACATTAGTGGAGCTCTGGTAACTACTGAGTCCATCCCTTGAGTGTATCACTCATGGAAATGCTTTGGCATGGTCTGAAGCTATCTACCAGTTGTTCTGGGGCTTCCCAGGAAGTGCAGACTAAGGTCAGCCATTACCTGTGTTCTGCCTAGGGTCACCCGGCATGAGCTACAGAGCAGTCTGCAGATGGATGCTACTTGTTTGGGGCTTAGAGATGCCCAGGATAAGCCAAACTATGAGCCAAGGCCTGCTAGGCCTATTGCCAGGCTTGGGACCACTTACAATAAGTACAGAGCAAGATAAGGCCACATACTGCTTGTTTGAGAGATATTAGCAAAGTCAGTAGCATGAGCCAAGATAGGCCATTTGTATGGCAAAGCCACTGAAAGCACCTTGGGTGGATTCGTAAGTTAGATGCGGCAGGGTCTCAGGGCATCATCAGGGCAGGGCACATAGTATGAGCAAGATTGATGAAGACTCAGATGTGGTTCCCACTTGCGGGCTCTGTGTGGGAAGGGCTCAGCCAAGAAACAATGGCCTGTACCAGCACTTTGGTCTGAGAGAAAGCTTACACTCCAGCCCTCCCTATATGTCCAAAGCATCTACCAGCTGCTGCCCAAGAGGGAATGAGTCTGAGAAAGTCCACATATGGACCTGTGACTCCAGCAACCCTCTGCCTCATTTAGCCACAATCTCCTCTGGTTCTTACAAAGAGAAGTTATGAGAACTGTTCCCAGCACTGAACCACTGGGCTGAATAACCTTCCTTGTTTTGGGACACTGTACTCATCAGGAGGCACCTCAGCAGCTGAGATATCCCTTTCACTTTTTATCTGCCACATGGGACCAGCATGTTTTGAGTTTCCACCCTTCCTATAAATTTCCATGGCTGCTTCTTTATATTCTTAGTTGTAGGACTTTTATTCAGCTAGATTCCAGGCCATTTTGAATGATGGTTGTTCTGTAGTGTAGTTTTAATTTCAATATGGTTGTGAGAGCATATATTTACTTATGCCACCATCTTGACTGGATCTAGATTTCATTCTTTATGCAAACATTTTAACCATCAGATGGGATAACACATTGTGATCTTTGTTGACTTGTCAGAGCCTTAGAGATCTCCTCCAGGGACAATCACAATTCACAACCCAGAGGTGAGGTCAAGGATTCAGCCTCTACTTAGCTCAGTGATGTTTAAGTAGCCAAATTAAATGATTCCTCATTCTCAACCACTTCCATATCATCTGGCTCAAAGCAGTTGAAGTAGTTGAAGAACCAAGTGGAAAAGCTGCAGACCAAGAATATTTTGAAAAGGTTGACAGAAAGAGGTGAAGGGGTCCCCATGAAAGCTGTAATGAAAGAGAGGCTCTAAGACTACCTAATAAACCACAACTGGTCTCTATGCTTAAAGGCATGGAGAGAGTAGGGGCAGTGTAACTCATCCTGGCTCCATCCAATCTTTCATCCTATCCTAGATCTCAGATAATAGATCTTTAGAAGCAAACTTTAGCTTCTAAAGAAGTAAGTAAACATAGTGTATAGTTAGTTGATTTTTTTTGTCTGCTCTTAATCAAATACTTAATAATATTGTGCATCCATTATTTTATTTGGTCCTCTAAAATTGAAGTTTAGGAAAGCCTAGTTACCCCATAAATGGAAAATCCAGGACTAGAGAATACATAGGATGTACTTTTCCATGAGTCCATGGACCAAGGCTATCAGTGAGGGAGATGCTGATTAAAAGAGTTGAATGGCTGGCCTTGGGTCACACATCAAGTTATAACTGGCTTCTAGATAAACTCTTATCTTTTTTTTTAAATAAATCTTTATTGTTCAGATTACTACATTTGTTCCTTTTTTTACTCCCTCCCACATAGTACCCCTCCACCCAGCTCCCACTCTTCCCTCTGCCCTTACCTGCCCCCCCACATTGTCCTCATCCATAGGTGTATGATTTTTGTCCAGTGTCTCCCTCCACCCCTATCCTCCTGAGAATTGTCAGTTCACTTCTTTCTATGCCCCCGATTCTATTATATTCACCAGTTTATTCTGTTCATTAGATTTTCACTTCACTTGATTTTTAGATTCATTTGTTGATAGATATGTATTTGTTCATAATTTTTATCTTTACCTTTTTCTTCTTCTTCCTTTTCTTAAAGAGTACCTTTCAGCATTTCATATAATACTAGTTTGGTGTTGATGAACTCCTTTAGCTTTTTCTTATCTGTGAAGCTCTTTATCTGCCCTTCAATTATGAATGATAGCTTTGCTATTCATCACTTTGAATATTTCTTGCCACTCCCATCTGGCCTGCATAGTTTCTGATGAGAAATCAGCTGACAGTAATATGGGTGCTCCCTTGTAGGTAACTAACTGTTCTTCTCTTGCTACTTTTAATATTTTCTCCTTGTCTTTTGCTCTTGACATTTTAATTATGATGTGTCTTGGTGTGGTCCTCTTTGGATTCCTTTTGTTTAGGGTTCTGTGCGCTTCCTGGACTTGTAAGTCTATTTGTTTCACCAGGTAGGGGAATTTTTCAGTCATTATTTCTTCAGATAGGTTTTCATTATCTTGCTCTCTCTCTTCTTCTGGCACCCCCATAATTCTGATGTTGGTATACTTGAAGTTGTCCCAGAGGCTTCTTATACCATCTTCACACTTTTGGATTTTTTTTTCCTTTTTGCTTTTCCAGTGGAGTGTTTTCTGCTTCTTTGTATTTCAAATCTTTGACTTGATTTCTGCATTCTAATCTGCTGTTAGGTCTCTGTATAATATTTTTTATTTCAGTCAATGTATGTTTAATTTCTAGTTGGTCCTTTTTCATCTCTAGTTGTCCTTTTTCATCTCCTCTTGGGTCTCACTAAATTTATCCATCTTTTCTAGGAAATTCTTGAAAAATCTTATAACCGTGGTTTTGAACTCTATATCCTGTCATTGTTTTCTTCATTTCTTTCATTTGTGATGTTCCTTTGTCTCTGGAGAACTTCTGTTTTGGAGTCAGCCTTATGATACAAGACTTGTAAAACTGTCACAGCCTCTCTGTTCAGCTTGGATGGGGTGGAATCTCAGGGCTGAGCAGAGACAGCCTTGACTTCCACTCAGCCCTGTCCTATGTGGTTCCTGGGTCTCAGCTGCAGCCCTCTTTATGTATGTGCCTCCAGACCTCTGCCTTTCCGGTTCCCATGTGCTCTGGGGACTTGTATGAGTCTGGGTCCCAAGGGTCTAGCCCAAAACTGGGGTTCAGTGCAGTCAAAAGTGGAATTTACCACAGTTGGGAGGTTTTGTCTTCCTCCTGCTAGCCAATCAGCAGACCATCCTCTCTGCATGCAGTGGTGTGTTCACCTCCAGACCCTTGACTTTTCACAGCTCCCTTAGGTTTACATGTACTCCTCCCTTTTCATGACAGTCCAGACTCCGCCTGTATGAGTCTCCCCTGGAGCTGGGGTTCAATGCAGTCGGATCTGGAGTTCAATGCAGTCGGGAGTTTCTGTCTCCCTCCCACAAGAGGAAATCAGCGACACACTCCACTTCCCATCCTCTCCACTTGTGTGTCTCCATACCACAACTTTTTGCAGCTCTTCTGAGTCTCTGTGACCCCATCTTTTTTCTTCTAATTGTAGAATTTCCAATCAGCCAGCTTTCCTGTGGTTCTGGATGATGTCTGTTCTGTCTTTTAGTTGTAGTTTTGAAATTATTGTGTGAGGCAGAAGTTTAGGTGTTTACCTATGTTGCCATCTTGTTTTCTCTATAAACTCTTATCTTGAGAAACACATGGGATGAGGCAATCAGAAAGGTTGCATACATAAGAGCCCAGAAATTGACATGTCCAAAATGAAGTAGGAGCACAGTCCAGGTAGGATCCCCCACCCTTTCTTTGCCTGTAGCACTGTTTCCTTTTCCCTGCCTCATGAGCCAACAGTAGAACCCTCCATAATAGGAGAGCTCTTTCCCTCAAGTCTAGAAAACTTTGTCAAATGTTTTATGTAAAACCAATGTTGCACAACTCTAGAGGGCATTATCCATTCACAGTTTTACAGAGTTATGTCCAGGAGGTGAACTGACATAAAATAAGATCCAATAAGGATCCCTGGTGTCATATAACCTCAAGTCATAAACACCCAATACTAGGAAAGATAAGATACATGATCTTGAAGATGGAGTGGGCAGAAATCCTTAGAGCCCAACTGCTGGGACCACATAGTTCTTGCTTGAACCAGGTCCTAAGTAGATTCCTTGGGAATACCTCAATGCTGAGAGTTCCCATTAAGAACTGAGATAGACTTTTCAGGATCAGGGCAGAGGCCTTGAAGAATTTGCATCTATCCGTTGCCAGTAAGATAACCACTAGGCATATGTGGTCATTAATAATTTAAATTAATGATAGTAAAATAAAAAATTCAGATCCTTAAGCCATACTATGCACATTTCAATTAACCAGTGGCCACATGTGTCTGGTGGTTATCATATTAGGCAATGCAAACACAGAGCATTTTTTTCCTCGCAGAAAATATTGCTGGACAAAGAACTTCTCTTAGTCCTATAATCTAGGATCTACATGAGCCTCATATTTTTCCTATGGACAGCTTCAGGTTTCATTAGGAAGGTCAAATGAGTAGGTGGGGTAGAGCAGAAGAAGGTTGAAATGGCTAGACTTGAGCAGTCAATGTTTGAGGTTTTTAGGACAGAGGAGGAGGGCTCTCTGGAAATAAACTCAATGAACAAAATTTATAAGGAAGTGGTGAAAAGTTCCATAAAATCCATGGTCCTCTGTGGAAGTAACTTCCCTTTTTGATCTTCTGCCTTGGATTGCCACTAGAGAAAATGTCCACTTAGGTGAACAAAATCTTTTGATTATCTAGTAAGAACAAAAATGAGCTTATCTGAGGGCAAAATTGTATAGATTGTCAAAATGTCTTCCTCATGCACAAAGGCTGTATTCGGGAGATACCTATCATCTGTTCTGTATGTCAAGAAAAAGAGAATATAGCCACATGAACTGTCCATGCAGTCCATAAATTAAAAGCACTTGACATTTGCTATAACACATCCCAGTGATATGAATCATCCACTGTCCAGTAAAAGGGTTATGCTGAACATTTGCATTCATTAGCTGAGCTGTCATAAAGACAGAGTGTAGGAATTGTTACTTCTAGTCCTAATTCTGAGTATTAGACAGTTGAGAAACAGGCAGACTTTGCTCACATAGCCCAGAGCAGGTCTCTACATGTGAACCTCCACCAGCATCTTTTTTCTCTCTTACTGTGCTTTTCAGTGATTGCTAAAGAAATGCTTTAGGAGCTGGAGAAAGCTGTCAGATCCCCTGTGAGATTAAATGAACAAGCTCAACAGAAAGAAAGGCAAAAGGAAATCTGCTCAGACAGGAGCACATTTGCTTTGGCTTGCAGCTGTAAGGAAAAGAGGGAGCTCTGTGCCAAGAGTAAAAATAGGCTCCTCCTTTAGCCTCTTAATGACATGATTTTCTTAGAAAAGTATAATTTTATTGTGCATGCTCAATTAGACATTTTAGAGACAATATTTTACCCAAAAGAATTTGCTTTGTCTTTAAACTGTTTTGGTAATATGCAAACCCTCTCAAACAAATAAATGCTTTTCAGGAACTCTATGTTTTAGAGCTGCCCAGTTACTTCTAGGTCAACCTGTGGATGTCTATCTTCATTAGGATATGATCTTATCTCCTGCACTCTGCAGATCAAAACCACTGCCTTCAAAACTATTCCCAACTCCCAAAGTATAATTTCTGCTTAGGTCCAGGGAGAGTCTAAAAGCTCAGGTCTAGGGAGGGTCTAAAATCATGACAGAAAGTATGATTTTCTTCTTACTAATCGGAATCACTTTGGTGGCATAGCACACCTTTGAAACCATGCATCTCTCAAAGGTACCTACTTTACTGTGAGAAGAAGTAAGAAGTGATGGCACAATCAACTTTCCTAACTTGATGTAAGCTAGCTCCAGCATGCTACTGGGCACTTGCCTCTTTCTCTGACATGCCACTTTCAATTCAGAAGTAAATCCGATTAGCTCTACCTGCAAACCATATCTAGACTCCAACTTCTCAGGCCCCAAACTGCACCATTCATGCTCGAGTCACCATCATCTGACATGTGGAGTTTTGCAATAACTTCCTAACTGATCTCTGAGCCAGAGGGATCCTTTTGAAAGATAAATCACTTCTTTGCTGAGAACTTTTAGTAGTTTCTATGTTACTGGCAGTGTAAAAGCCATCAAATAGTACTCCATTCTACTTTATTTTTCTGCATTTTCCTTGTCATTTCTAATATAGTAATTTACTGATTTATCATCTAATTATCTGCTTTCCCATTTTGAAATGTAAACTACATGAGGCCACATATTTTTGTCCCTTGTTTCAGAAGCACTGTCTCCTAGAAGAGTGAATAGATATACAGTAAATATTTAATAAATAATTGTTGAATGAATGCATGAATGAACTTACCTCTTGACTTCTTTGGCCTGGTTGCTCCTCATTCTATTCTGCTGATCTCTGGGCCTTACCTGCCATTAACCATAAGGTGTCCTGCATCACTTCTGGCATGGGTCAATGTCCTTCACTGCTTTAGAACTCAAACTTGATGGGTCAGGCCCTGACAGCTCCCTAGTTCTCACCCACCTTTAGCTCTGCCTGTTTTGATCTGCCTCATTGCCAGTGAGGTATCACATAAAGAACATTATGTTTAGGCTCTTTACTAGCATCTTCATCTTTATAGAAACCTGCCCAAAACAAATAATCAGATAAGCCATTTGCTTTCCTGTACCTGACACTAGGAGGACCTCTGAAAATGAACAATTTAGATGAATGATTATACTTATTTATTAAGCAAATACCTATCGTCACCTAGTACAAGCACATAAAAAAGAGCAATTAGTAAGCAAGCAAATGATCATAGTCATGATAAATGATATTTATTGTGCTTTCACTGTATGTGGAGCACTTTGTCTGGTTTATCTCTTTTCATATCTATTTTTGCCAATTTAGATCAAGAGTTTAGACTTCTAAAGAAGCTTTTCAATAAAAATCATTGTTTTTACATTTTCTGTATAAGTCTATGGTCTGCATTACAATCTAAATATTTTAAAATACTCCTGAGCCCTCTCAACATGCTTAGTAAAATCCAGACTCTATATCAATACCCAAAGTTACTATTTAACATCAATGAGTGCTTACTATTTATAAGCCTTTTTTAATGCTTAGTGCCCTTAGCAATCCAAGGAGTTATAAAAAGAGTCAAGAAGAGTATCATCCTAAATACTAAAAAGCTAATATGAAAATTGGCCAAACAGCAGAATGACCAGTTGCTATGACATGCACTAGCCACCAGGGGGCAGATGCTCAATGCAGAAGCTGCCCCCTGGTGGTCAGTGTGCTTTTATAGGGGGAGCACCACTGAGCCAGAAGCCCTGAGCTGGGCTCACATCTGGTGAGTGCAGTGGTGATGGTGGGAGCCTCTCCCGCCTTTGTGGCAGCGCTAAGGATGTCCAACTGAAGGCTCTTGGACTACAAGAGGGCACAGGCTGAACTGAGGGACACCCCCCCTCCCCCAGCAAGGGAACAAATTTCATGCACTGAGCCTCTAGTGTGGTTAATAAGTGGCAAAGCTGGGGTTTGAACCCAATCACTTAACCACTCTGCTATCCTGTTACTCAAATGAGTAAACTGGCAAAGGTACCACCTCAACTTCACATCCTACAGTGACCTCCACCTGCCAAGCTGTACCACAGACATATAGGCTCACTTCTGCTTCTGGAACACAAAACTTAATATATTCCTCAGCAAGGTTCTCCTGGACCACCCCATCTAAAGTGAAAGCCTCTCTCTGTCATAGCATTCCTTCTTTTCCTTCACAAGTTCAGTCACAATTCATGGATTTACTTGTTTGTTTGCATATTCACCCTCTCTGCCCACCACGTATCTATTTTATTCAAAGCAGTCTACACCTAGAACTTTTCTGGTTCTTAATAAAAATCTGTTGAATCCATGCATGAATGAACTCATTCATTCAAAATCTTCACTGCAAACTCTGGAAAAGTTACTACTCTTCATTGACAAAAATATTACATAACTTTACCAAAGTCAAAGAGCTTATACTAGTAAATGGTGAGGCCTGGATTGGAACCCCAGCCTTTTTGGGTGCATAGTACCAGCAAGCTATGCTTCTTCCCAATGTGCTCAGAGTTTAAGGACCCTAAACCAGAAGATTACTAAAGCAGCTGGCAGATGGGCTCAATAATCTCCTCTATAATTATCTGCAAATTTGTAAACCTTGAAGTGAAAAATAAATCCTCCCTACTCAGGTTTCTTTTTAGAATGATGACTGAATGACCGAACGGAGCCTCATCTTGGGACTGCACTGAGCAAATCACAGCACAAGGAGGCAGCTAATTGCCAAACTTGATTGCAACGGCTAATCACAGTCATAGTGAAAAAAGTGTTGGGAATTAATTAGGCAAGGACCTTCCGAACAGCAGCAGGAAGCCTCCAAGTGACCTTTATTTACAGTCAGTTAAACAGAAGTGTGACTAAAAATGCCAGGGAGCAAATCAGATTATTAATATTGATTGCTTAAAGAAAATGAATAATTTAGAAGCCGAGTCAGAATAAATATCCAGTGACAGAGATGAAAGAGCACAGCACACCACATTTCTAACACTCATCTGTCATACGGGAGTGTCCCCTGCTCGGAAATTGAGAATTTTCACCCTCACAAAACATAATTAGTTTCATGACCCAGCATGACTGCCACTAGGAACTGTTC
The DNA here is from genome assembly GCA_011751065.1 of Lasiurus cinereus. NCBI lineage: Eukaryota > Metazoa > Chordata > Mammalia > Chiroptera > Vespertilionidae > Lasiurus > Lasiurus cinereus. Next base: position 3,066,889 of record JAAGEH010002531.1, read on the forward strand.
TCATTCAGCCAAGCATGTGGAACATTCAGGGTGTTGAACTCAAGCTTTTGTCAACACTTTGCATGGTAAACTAATTACAAATTCATGGGAGATTGACTCTCCAATTTTTATCAATAAAACAGCAATCCAAAGAAGTTGGATTACATTCCCTGTACTTATTGTGGGAAGCTCACGGATTCAATTCTTGATGACAGTCCATCTTTTGTGCTGTGTAGATGACAGAAGTTTTCAATGGGAAGGGCAAATGTTTCAGACCATTTACAAGTAAAGGTTCATAAGGGTTACCTCCAACTTCCAATAGAAGTTGCCTTTCATATACAGGAGTCAGTTTTAATCCATACTTCCCCAGCAACACACCTCAGTCCTAGCTCCATTTGGTGATGACAGATATAGAATATTTATTTATAGCAAAATCTTAAATAGGTCATTTTGAATTGCATGCTTTATATAAGCAGTGATTTTTGAGAGTTTAAACCTTATTGAAAGGTTTAAGTTATACTGAAGGTTATACTCTCCTCTACCTGGAAACAGAAGTTAAATTTACTAGAGGGGGTTTATTGCAATAATTATGTTTTAAGGCAGTAGATACTAATAGTTTTGCTGAAGCGAAACATTTCAGAACTACCACAGTGGTGGAGAATTCAAACATATTTACTTTGGATAAAACTCAGAGAAATTAAGCTCCATTGCTATCAGATTAATGTAGCAAATTAACTAGCTGTGTTCAAGGTATCCACAATTTCTATATGACAGTAAATATAATTTGTAACCAATCAATAAAGCAAGTCAAATCACTCACTTCCTTTATCCAGTGTAAGCATTAGTATTCATTTATGCCTATATTAATTTATGTCATTCATATTATATATTGAATATAAAAATGAGCATTATCTCATATATATATAGATATGAGGTGAAATGACTTCCATCTCTATACAGTGAACATAATTGAATTGTCTCCTCTTTGAAACATAGTTGTTTGAAGTACATGCTCTTTTGGTACTCATCTCTAAGATATAAAATGTATCTCTACATAAACTCCCCAAGTTTTCCATTTCCCCACAATGGAGAAGATGCCAAATGCAAGTTTCAGTAAGGGTTGAGATAGTCTCACATGTGATTTATTGACATGCATAGGTCTCATTATGTTGACTATTAGATTTTAGCAAATACTGCCCAGTAAATTGGTCTGACTTACCCTAGGTGAGACCCAAGGCCAGCACACTTATGTTCTTCTGGTCAAAAAAAGATAGGTACCAGAGGTAGAAACGTTGTTCTAAGTGTGACTAGTGTCTTCCAATCTGAATGGATTTTTATTTAAGCATTTTTGAGATACCTGTCAATCATGGATGAATTCTCACTTCTTTGTTACAGATAGAGTTTAACAGTGGTCTTATTATAAAAGACTGATCAATTGGTTATTCCCCAATAACAGAAACTTCTTTCTATTGTCCAAGAGAGCAATAAAAATGTCATCCAATTATGCATCTATCTTACTATATAGATGATTTTCCTGTAAGAATTTAAAATAATTTAACATCCCTAGGGGAGGGGGGAGAGAAAGATAATATAAAAATCAGACCTTGCCTGGCTGGTGTGGCTTAGTGGTCGAGCATCAACCTATGAACCAAGAGGTCAGGGCACATGCCCATGTTGGCAGCTTGATCCTTAGTGGGGACCATGCAGGAGGCAGCTGATCAAGGATTCTCTGTCACCATTGATGTTTCTATCCCTCTCTCCCGCTCCCTTTCCTCTCTGAAATAAATAAAAATATATGTACCATATATGTATTATCTATTTTTTTAAAAAAAATCAGATTCCTCAATCCTCTATGGTCAAACACCCATATACTAGCTCTGCAGACTGGTAATCTTCTGAACAAGAATTCTCCTTCACTTAACAGATTGCAGGTAAACAGGCCAGTAGAATATATTTGTTCTTCCATGAATTTGAAAAAAAAATCATTATTTATAAGTTATGTTTTACTGGTTCTGGTAACTACTTCTAAATGTTTTAAATTAGCTTGTTATTTTAAAAACATGCAAACTGATGCTCAAAGGAATGCAGCAACAACAAAATGCAGAGCACTTTAATTAAATGTTAGCATAAAGCCTTAAGCACACTTGATGTCAAAATACAGTAACACAGTTTTTATTGAGTTGTGCTAAATGATTTAGGTAGATGGCAGGTGGGTTACCACAACCCATTATATTTTTAGGGGTTTTTATTGGCTTTTGTTTGCACCCAGACACCAGCACACTGACTGTAGCAACTTTCTTCCCCAAAACAATATTAATTTTTGGAAAAAAATATGCAAAATTATGGTCTCTCATTTAGATTCCAGGAGCCTACCTGGGACTGGCCTGTGAGTAGAATGTGGCGCTTACCTTTTCTGATTCATTTCCTATTTCCAGGGAACAAAATGAATCGGGTTCTTTGGAAAGGCAATATGTGCAAATGTGCATCTTTTAATACATGAAAGCTAGAATTAAATACATGATTGTATTGCAATCTTAGATGTCTTCCCTTTGCTACTAGCAGGTGGTGGTTTTCCCATTAATTGCATGTCATTTGTAATGGGAATGCCTGGCTTTACATGCAGATGTGCCCTATTCCTTGTTGAAAAACAAGTAAAATGATTGCAATGATTCCCAGTATCAGATGATAAAAGCAGCATCTTTAGAATTTGTAAATGTGGTGTTTTTATTTTATCCCATTGTTTATACACAGATTAAAACATGATCCCCCATGGCTTCAGCCTATAATTGAATAGAGTGTACTGAGGCTGCCACAGAGCAGTGGAGCGATGCTTGAGTGACTTCAGAACAGAGTCAACACCTGAGGAATAAATTTTCCCTTTCATCTTTCACCATGGCCTTGGATTCTTTTATAATGTTGAGAAGACACAATAAAAATGATATCCTTTAATGAGCAAAGAAATGTAGCTAAACACTACAAAATCTGCTGCAGGAAAGAAAGATGTTTTCATAATCCTTGAAGAAAAAAAATTTTTTTGGGGGGGAGGATATTTTCCATATAATTAATTTCATCTTAATTTGCTTAGCTTTCTGTAGCAGATCATCAGATGGAAATTGCAATGTGGTTTTTTTTTATCTTTTATATCCCCCTGAAGTCTCAGCATAATTTAGAACCAGGAAAAAAGCAATTCTTTTGCACTTTGCATGCAAGTCACAGTTTTCTTATTGGGTTCCAAAGGATTCCTAGTCTCCGAGCTCCAGTGCACAGCTGCTACTGCATATGTTGCTGCTGAAAACGAAAACTTGCTGAAATAATCATTCCCTATGTTTTCAAGAGGCTGTGTTTAAAGTACTACTTGACACATCTCATTTCTTTAGGGAGCTTGAATTCATATTACAAAAGAGCAGAGCCAATAAAACCCCAAGACTTCTATTTTTCTTTTCAATATTGGAGAGTATGAACAAAAAATCCTTACCATCACTAATGTTAGAATTCTTTAGAGCCTGAGGTATTATGTGTACTTTAGTTTCTAGAATGCAAAACACAAGTATAAATTAACACTGTATAGTGAATGTAAAATATGGACAGTTTTCCATGTACATGATATAAAATATAAACTTTTTGTATATATAAAATTAGCACCATTTTATGTAAAACCATTAGAGGCCTTATTAGCCTTTTTCCTTCTATGATCTTGCTACTTATTTCCAGCACCTTTTCAAATAAGTGGCAAAAGTAGGAAAGGAATATTTAATTGCTTTACTAGCATGTAGAATTCATACCAGTTACCCTAAATCACAGGTTATAGGAGATTCCTCCATATGTGTAGAGATACCTCCAAACCTAGATGTCCATGGACTTTTATTTCCTCTATTACATACACAAAAAAAGACAGTAAAATTAGAGCTCCCAACCAATACATTCCAAAGTTAACATAGCATCCCTGAGATGTGAAATTTAAAATGTAAGTTAATGGAAAATAATTTGGGCAGAATTCACTTACAGCTTGAAGAATGTAATGTTACCTTCTAGGGCTTCCTCTCTTGTTTTTTGCAAACAATTCTTTTTTTTATTATTAAATATTTATTGTTCAGATTATTATAGTTGTTCCTCTTTTTCCCCCCATTAGCTCCTCTCCACCCGGTTCCAACCCCACCCTATGCCCTTACCCCTACCTCCACTGTCTTCATCCATAGGTATATGATTTTTGTCCAGTCTCTTCTTTCACCCACACTAAGGATTGTCAGTCCACTCCCTTTCTATGTCCCTGATTCTATTATATTCATCAGATTTTTCTGTTCATCAGATTTATTCACTTGTTGATAGCTATGTATTTGTTGTTCATAATATTTATCTTTACCTTTTTCTTCTTCTTCCTCTTCTTAAAGAATACCTTTCAAAATTTCATATAATACTGGATTGGTGGTGATGAACTCCTTTAGCTTTTTCTTATCTGTGAAGCTCTTTATCCAACCTTCAATTCTGAATGATAGCTTTGCTGGATAGAGTAATCTCAGTTGTAGGTTCTTGCTATTCATCACTTTGAATATTTCTTGCCTCTCCCATCTGGCCTGCATAGGAATCAGCTGACAGTCATATGGGTACTCCCTTGTAGGTAACTAACTGTTTTTCTCTTGCTGCTTTTAATATTATCTCTCTGTCTTTTGCTCTTGGCATTTTAATTATGATATGTCTTGGTGTGGTCCTCTTTGGATTCCTTTTGTTTGGGGTTCTGTGTGCTTCCTGGATTTATAAGTCTATTTCTTTTACCAGATAGGGGAAGTTTTCAGTCATTATTTCTTCATATAGATTTTCAGTATCTTTTTCTCTGTCTTCTTCTAGAACCCCCATAATTCTGATGTTGGTACACTTGAAGTTGTCCCTGAGGCTCCTCACACTATCTTCAAATTTTTAGATTATTTTTCCTTTTGCTTTTCTGGTTGAGTGTTTTTTGCTTCTTTGTATTTCAAATCTTTGACTTGATTCTTACAATCCTCTAGTCTGCTGTTGGATCTCTGGATATTATTATTTATTTCAGTTAGTGTATGCTTAATTTCTAGTTGGTCCTTTTTCATATCCTTGAGGGTCTCACTAAATTTATTGGCCTTTTCTAGAAAATACTTGAAAAACCTTATACCCAAGAATTTGAACTCTATCCAGTCATTTGCTTTCCTCCATTTCTTTCATTTGTGACCTGTTTCTTTGTCTCCAAATTTTGGCTGCTTCCCTGCGTTGATAGAGTGGCTTTGTGTGCTAGGTGTCCTATAGGGCCCAGTGGCTCAGTTTCCCCAGTTAACTTAGGTGGATACTCTTGGTACACCCCTTTGTGAGCTGTGGGCACAGTCTTGTAGTTAAGCCTTGATTATTTTTGGTGTCATTGGGAGGAATTGGCTTTCAGGCCAGTTAGCAGTGAGGATCAGCTGTGTCTACGCTGGGAGAACTTCTGTGCTAGAAACACCCTTATGAGTCAAAACTTGCTTCAGTGGGGCTTTGATGCTCACTGAGTCTTCCCCCTGAGTGTGTCCCTTATGGATCTGAGGAGTTGTAATCTGGATGGTCCTACTTTGACCCCTGGGTACACTGGCTCTTGGAGGTACTAATTTAGCCTCTGCCTGGGGCCACCCAGTAGGAGCTACAGAGAGATCTGCAGATTCCTCTTCTTTATTTGGGTTTTTGAGGTGCCTAGATGAGGCCCAATTGTGAAGCAATGCAAGCTAGTATGGGGCTTCAGGCCTTCTTTTGGATGTTCTGGGTCTCACTGACTCAGCTACAGTTTGTTAGGTAAGTTTAGAATTCAAAGGACCAAGCCATTTATATGCAAAAGCCTCTGAGCAAAGCTGAGGTGGAGTAGAGTTTCAGGGCAGAGCAAACAGCAATGGCTTCCTGTCAGCCCTTGTCAAAGAGGCCCCTGGGATCTCAGAGTCTCTTGGTAATCGCTGCAAGCACCTCTAAGAGAAAGCTGTCCTTGAGTTCTGCCTTCTGCCAGACAGTCCAGTTTCTCCCTGTAAGAATCTGGGTTCCCAGAGTCTCGCCTTGAACTGGAGTTGAGAGAGCACTCGGGAACTTATGTCTCCCTGTGGATTGATAAAGCCAGCCGCATACTCAGTCGCCAGCCCTCTCTGCACATGCGCCTCTATGCCTCTACACTTTACTTCTGCAGCTCCTCTGAGTCTCAGTGTGCTTTTCTCGTCCCTTCTAGTTGTAGAATTTCCACTTAGCCAGCCTTCCTGTGGTTCTGGATGATATCCATTTTGTCTTTTAGTTGTAGTTTTGAAGTGATTGTGCAAGGCAGCAAGTTCAGGTGTTTACCTATGCTGCCATCTTGTTTTTTTTTTCCCGCAAACAATTCTTAATGAATAAGAATACCAAGGCAATATTCTCAAAGCCCCAAGCATGTTTTGTGGAATTTTGTATTTTTCTCCAAATACTTTTCTCACCATTTGGATTTCTGGATTGTAAAACAAAAATAGGAAACGTTTCTAAATAAATACATGGCCTACATGTGGTTTTAACCCAGTAATCATTCCCACATTGAATTTTAAAAATTTCTAAAGTTTTTTTTTTTTGTATTTTTGGTTTTTTTAGAGAAAGATAAAGTAAGTTGCATTTGAATATTTCCATGGTTTTGTAAGTAATATTTACATTTAAATTTGAATGCAAACTGTGGAGAATTTAAGGTAGAATGGAATTCAGTAATTACAGTCTCTTTTTTGCTAAGTCTTAATCAATGTGGAATAAGATCTGCCTTTTGTGGCTTCATTGCGTTCAGATGATGTCAGCAGATTTGGAGGGAGGAAAGTAGATATATATTCCTTTGATGTTTTTCTTGGGAAAGTTGCAAGTGCATTACACAGGGAGGATACATTTCTCCTTGCCTGCTTAATGGCCCCAGAGACACAGTAAGTGACCAGTATATCTATATTTAGTTATTATAAACCATTCCGTTTCTGAATAATTCAATGATTTAATTTTTTTTGAATAGGAAGGTTGTAAGTGTGGCCCATATAAAATTATTTTTTTTAATTTCTTGTCATTAACTGCTTAAAGATGAAAAAAAAAGCTGTGATATGACCCATTTCGCTCTTTATAAATAAAACTTAAATTGATCAGATACTCTGCTAATAGGATGGTCCTAACAACTCTTGAGAACATGTTTACCATGTCATGATCCAGTTTGTGTCCATAGTTGATTCTCAGTAAATTCATCTTCCTTTTCCAAACCCACTGGAAGTTAAAATGATTTCAATTACTATGGTTACTAGGTTTGGCTGATGGATGAACTTATTATAATGTATTTTCTTTAATTGTTCACCTATCTTAGTAGAGAGTTCAATTAAACAGTGTGCAATCTAGAAAAGAACATATTTAGAAAATCAGCTACAGCATTAACTAGAGTTAAGTTTTATGTGAATTTAATCATCCTGAATAAAGATTACAGCTCAAATGCCTGAACTTCTACAAACATTACAAATGGAGAGCATTATTCATCATTATTTAGTACATCTAAGAAAAATACTTCATACACATTTAATTTCCCCAAACTGAGGTTGTGACAGAATAGTTTATAAAACTTTTACAAATATCTTCATTTGAGAGGAAAATATTTTTTGAAGGTATAGAGCCAGTTGGATAATTGGTTGCTTATGTGGGAGCTGGCACTAGAAATAACAGAGAATGGAAAGTTAGTCCTATAGGTAACAGGGGGGAAGGCCATGATGTATGGACCCTGATGTGGCACTAACCACTAGACTTGGCCAGAAGTCAAGAGTGACTTAGATTTGCCAGCCTTTAGATTTGGGCAGCCAAAAGGAAAAAGGTTATGTGAACAGAAATAGGGAAAACGAGAAGTTTCAGATACTAAAATAGATTTGATTTGGAATCTTTTGAATTTACCCGAACTTCCAGGGTAGGACACTTAAATGAGAGATGGAAACAACTGATAGGTTAGAGGTATTGAGACTGGAGATACTGATGGAGTAGTTATCTCTATTCATATCTCTGCTTATATCTATAGATTAAAAATAAGAAATTAATGTAAAATAAAAGAAAAATTATATAAAATCTGGCTATCCAGAAGTAACCAAAAAATAATATAATATTATCATATAACATTCTCCAATCTTTTTACTACATGCATATACATGCATGAATATGCTTTTTAAATAATCATTTGCATGCATAACTATTCTGTTTTATAAACTTGTAAGCAAGCAGCTACGATGTTTTAGCATCAACTTTGTTCTGAAGCCCTAGAGTTAATTTGTCACTTTGTGACAAAATTACAGTAATAAGTAGCTAGGAGAAAAAATAATAGACTTGGAAAGCACCCTTGCAAATTCCATTATAGTAAGTGTTAGTAAATAAGTTTTATTGTTATTCTTTTGTTTTCTTATATATTTTGTTTCCAGTTTTGTTATTAACATACCTTGCTTTGAACAGGATTGGGGGCAACATAAAATGCAATTCAAGGACACCATTGTATCTTAGGTTGATACAGCAAATCAAAATTGTCCCACTTAATCCCTTCCACTTCCTCATGCTTACTCCTCTTCAATCTCACACATGATTTTAGCCAAGTTAAAGGAAATATTGATTAGGATGATTAAATAACTGATGGGCAAAACAAATGTCTTTTCTTTCGTTATGAGAAAGGGAGCTTGCTTTAACTTGGTACCCATCACAATTATGGCAGCCCATTGGTCCTGTGACACCGTTTTAGACAGTATAACTTCAAATTGCTAATTTTCAGAGGTTCCAAACAGAATTGCAATTCCCTGTCTTGTCTTCATAGACGCACACAGGAAGTGGAAAAAAATTACTCAGGGAAAAAAATTGCATATAAATAGCAGGCATGAAAAATATTGCCTTCATCTGTGTTCCAATTTAACAGTCTAAAAATACAAAGAACAGTGAGTATGTATCTCTTGCGTCTCCGGTGAGGAAAACATCCAAGAGTTCACAGAGCTCAATTGTTTTTCTAAAATGCCCGATTAGGAGAATCAATTAACTAGGCATAATGGACCCTGTGGAGAAATTGCTTCATTTCTCCATTGGAACAGGAAGAGAAAATGTGAAAAAAAAACACACACAAAAAAACATCTTTTTCTATTGCTTTACCCACCCACAAGCTATGAGAAAGACAGACAGAAGAAGAGAGAGAGAGGGAGAGAGGGAAGGAGGGAGAGATGACTAAAAGGTGTCCTCTTCACCTGGTTAAGCCTCAACCACCAGTTCAGAAATCCCATGCTCTTTTTCAGAGAATGCTGATGTTTATGTATATTTCCTGGTCAGATTTCTTCTTTTTAGGGCTGCTACTTAGTGTTGGGAATCCTGGCCTCTTAAGACTGTCTTCTAAATAGAATGTAATCTCTCCAAGTTAGTCTTTCTGTAGAGATTTTGAAAATAGACTAAGACTTTTTTTTTCTTCCAGTTTCAGTGTCTATGCTAATGGTGGCTGAAGAGGTAAACGATAATGCAAAATTACACCCCCCCCCACACACACACACAACACAAACACCAGAGTTTCCAGGAAATTTTCAACTTTGCCTGGGTGATTATCCCAAATATCCAGAACCTCTGCTATCTTTTATTCTAGACTCTCGATTCCAATAATTACAGGCTGTTGTTGTTCCTAGTGATTAAGCCCCTAGCATGAAATTAATCAAGCTGTTTTCCTTCAGTCCTTGGACCTTTTCTAGAAAATAGAATACTTTGTGATTTCACATCTGGTTGATTCTGCTGATATGAGAATAAGTGTGCATCTGCAGATTCTTTACATAAGCCTAATCTTATGAGGGGGTTGCATTTCTAGAGATTACAAGAGTCTGACTCTATTTGTTCAGTGCCTTGTACCCTACAGGTCCAAGGTATTGGTAGGGCATTTTCGCACCATGAAAACGCTGAATCATCTAAATAAAAATACAATCTGAAGTCCTCAGATACAACTTACAGATTTCAATTCTAGCTCCATCAGATACTGCATAAGTGAGTTAATCTCACTGGGCCTTCAAGTCTCATCTGTAAAAGAAAGATCATAATATTACCTACCTCATAGGGAGACTGGGAGAATTCAGTAAGTTGATAAATTAAAATGGCCTTTTGCATTGAAAGCATTGTATAATTATTATAATTGCCTCAATTCATTGCAAAGAAATTTTGTTTTTTCTACAGTGGTGTAATGGGGTGGATTGTGTTCCTCTCCAGATTCATAGGTTGAAGTCCTAACCCTTGGAACCTCAGAAAATGATTGTATTTGAGGATAGGTTATTTACAAAGATAATAAGTAAAAAAAAAAAAAAATGAGTGCCAGAGGCTAATTCCAGCATGTCATGCAAGAAGTTTCATCAAAAGGTTGATGGAACTGTGAGGCTGAATGCATGTTGCTGCCTACTGAAATAGCCGAAAGCATTTCCAAACCTAAAGATTTGCATATATTATTGCCTGCTACTGAGACAGTGAAGGCAGTTCCCCCAATCTGACAAGCCTATAGTATACCAAACCTTAACCTTTGATATGTGTATCTGCTTTGCTTTAGGGCAATTTGTGTTAATAAAGAGCAAGGAGTCCAGAGATTCAGAGAGAGAACCTGGCTACTGAAACTAAGCCCTCCTCTGGCTCTCCAAAATGCCTTCCAAATTTATATTTCATGTCTAGTCTCTTTATTAATTTACATACAGCTTTTCTCCAGATTCCTGAACCCTTCTAGATACTGGAAAACACCATGGCAAATTAGGTCATTAGGGTGGACTGAAATATGACTGGAGTCCTTTAAAGAGAGATTAGGACATAGACACTGAGAGAGGAGCATGAGAAGACACAAAAAGAAAATGGATATCTGCAAGACAAGAAGAGACCTTAGAAAAACAACCCTATCAGCACTTTGATCTAAAATTCTAGCCTTTAGAATGTGAGTTAATTAATTTTGTTCAGAACACCAAAGACTGTGGTACTTGGTTATGGCAGCCCTAGGAAACTATTAGAGTTGGATTTTAAAATTAAAATTTTCTAATAAAGGTTCTTTTTCAGTGACTCTCTTAAAAATCAAGAGATCTGATAATGTTGGACTCTCCTGGCCTACCTAGAAACAATAGATGATAGATGAAAAATAAATATTCTTGTCTTTAAAGAGGGAATGGGCTCTCCCATTGACCACAAGGCAACCATTTCTCATTTGTTCACATCCAACTCACTGGCCCCATTAGTATCTAGGGAACTTGATCAAAAGGTCTAATTCACTTTGGGTGCTTACATATGTTGGTTCTTATTCTTTCAAACTTAAACTAGAAAAAGACTTTCTCCTGCCCTGATACCCATGGAAACCTTCATAGAGATGAGAACATAGCACGGGTGGGCTTAGGTTGTTCATAGCCATGTTTGTAATTCTACTTCTTTACCTCCTCCCTAGTATCAGCAGTAAAATTAACATTTTACAAGTTGCATCACAAGTGAATGTGTGTGTGTGTGACTCCATGTTTGAGAATTCAAAAGGACAGAAAACACTTCAGTTTTTAAACAAATTTGGATATCATGTATCCAAAGCCTTTGTTTTCCTGATTCTGGCTCAAAACTCATCCACTTTTTTTGGGTGTAGTGTATTGCCACCTCATTCTGAAAAGCACCCTGATTTCTAAGACACCAATCAAAGGCTCCATGTGACCTTGCCACCAGTGAGGCTCTGCTGTAAATCTATGCTGAGCACTCCATAAGGAGAAAGGCTCCTGTTTGCAGCCATTTCTTTTCCTGGATTGCTGCTATGACCAGAAATGCAGTTTTTTTATTAATAGGCTGTAAGCACTTGTGAGTGAAAGGGAAGGAGGGAGAAAGAGAAGCGTGCCCAAAGTTATTCCAATAGGCAAGCTCCAAAGTATACAAAGGTTAATTCTGCCTAATTAATGATAGCACCAAATGGAGCCAAAAGCGTGAAGTCTGCAAATGGCTAATAATGAGGGCTAGATAGATCTATTCCACTCTCCGTGGATGTTCCTAGGGCTGGCTGCAAAATGTAATTGAAGTAAATGGGGTTTTCTGCTTTTTGTTCTTTAATTTAATGCTGAGAGAGTGTTTGCTATCCCCTCTTCTTACCTCAAAGAACCTCAATTAATTATAGCAAATCTTACACCAGGTAGTGTCACCTCTAGAATCCTTGACACAGAAACACTTGAAAGGCATTTACAGGCGGGGGAGACATGGCCATACGCACACATTCTGTGCACATCGATCTTTTCGCAGATGTAGCTCATGGACTCTACCTGTTGGGTTGGGGAGGAGGAAGGCAGATCCTGGCTTTCAACTCCTCATGCTTGTGAAAACCGAGGCTTTCCATTTTCCTTTAAACGCTCAAATCCAAATCATTTTTAAATAGCATCATCCTTTATTGAAAACAGCCAATAAAATAGGATCTGAAAAAGCAAGATAGATTATAGGAACAAGGGATTTTTTCCCCCTTATGCTTCTTTTTTCAGCCTTGAATTAATCACAGCTGTCTTTCACCAGCAAAGGTTGTTTTTATCTAGCATGCTTTAAATTAAATGACAGCAACAACAAAAGGAGCAATCTGATGTTCTTGGAGCTCCCATAACCTGCCACAGAAAAGAGCGAAGCCTTAGCTGGGCGCAGCTAAGAATCCAGCTTTTAATTATACCTTCCCTGTGTTTTTAGGAACTTTAGTTTGCATTTCAGAAAGCCTTATGGAAGGATTCCTGCGGCTGACCCAGGAGTGGTGGGGAATTTCTCCATCAAGTGAGTATTGATGAGCTGCAAAGTTCAGTGAACAGGAAAATTCTGCTCCTTTTATTGCCAATGTGACAGGTTACTTTATTACCATGCCTTTCACAGCAATTTAACAGTTACCCTGGTAACGGATTCGGTGAGGTAATGGGATCACAGGCTTAGAGGCCAGGCAGGCTGGCCGCTGGGAGCAGCCATCTGCTGGCTGCTGTTCCCAAGGCCGCTTGCCCCAGGAGCCCTGACTCTCCCTGCACAGGGCCTGCGTGGCAAGGAGGCAGGTGAAACCGCAGGCCTGCCCTAGTTAGCTTCACTCTGGTAATTTGTCTTTCTAATTCTATTGAAATAATAATCAGGATTTGTTTCTGATTAATTAACTAACCTTTTGGTAAAAAGATTAGATAACGAAATTGCTGCCTATTCAGAGATAATGAGATTTTTATTACTCTGTCAAAAGAAAAAAAAAGTACATTTATGTGTCACCAGCCGCTGTGTCAAGAGGGGTGGGGGGGGAAGGAGAGAGATTTAAGTCTTTGTCAGATGTGTCTATTCCTCCACAGAGGAAGGGTGTGCTTGCTTGCTTCTGTAGCACTCCCCCGTCTGATTTGAAGCCTTTGGGAAGAGCTGTTGAAACAGCAAACAACGTAATAAACACGTTTAGGCCAATAGGCTTTTGGGGAGGGTGCTAATTTGTTTTAAAATGTCTCCTAATGGAAGAGAAATGCTTGGGAGTCTCGGGAAGTTGCCTGTGCTGTGTGGGTGTATTTATGTAAGTGTGAGAGTGTGAAGAAAGCAGTAAAATCTCCGCGCGAGGCTTTAAAATGACATATGTAGACAGGCTGCGTCTCCTCTGCTCTACAGAGCGTCCCAGGCTCGAGGCAGCGCATCTGTCTTCTGGCAGGAGGTGCACTTGGGCGACAGGAAGGGGAAATCACCAGAGCCTGGCAGGCGGGGAGTCACCTGTGACTGTCACAGGTAGGCTGCGTTAGGATATGAATTATTCTAACTGCTGAGTAAAAAGGAAGCAGCTCTTTTTCAGCCCGTTTCACTCCAAGACACACAGCTGGTCAATTTAACCTTTTAAGTCACAGATCAATCCTTTGTTGGGGGACAGGGGTGTGGGGAGAGAGAGGGAAGGGAGGGAGGGCGAGGGCAGCTTTCACTTTCTCAGTCCTCTGTGGCTTCTCTCATGTTGCAGCACCAAAAAAAAAAAAAAACACACACACACACAAAAACAAACAAACAAAAAAGAACAAAACAAAACAAAAACCAAACACCAATAAACAAAAAATCGGCAAGAGCCCCAAACAAACAAAAAACCCATCCCAGGGAACAGCATTTCCTTTGGAGAAGGAGTAGCCACACAGGCTGTGTGTGGCAGTCAGCGTTTGTAGGGAACAAAGCAGAGTCTATTTCCAAATAAAATTTCACAAGGTTACAATATTGTTTTAATTACTAAAACCTGAGGCAGAAACCCAGTGCAAGTCTCTTCCTGCAAAGCCATAAGACCCTGGCATGGGAGGGAGGCCCACATGGAGGCTGGGACCCAGCTGAGCATTTTGTTGAGGTGAATTTGTGTCACTGCCTTTTCAGATTCAATGAGACACTTATGTTTCCTGTGACATCCCGTGGCCTCGGCTGCTTCGGTGTGTGTGTGTGTGTGTGTGTGTGTGAACATGAAAAGATATCAAGTTCTAAAAATGGAAGTTTCTGTTCTGAATTTCACATGGTTCACAGACAAGATGAAACAGACCCAAAAAAGAAAAAGAAAACCAAGTGAGGGGATCAGATGTGAACATTCCAGAGCCTAGTTTCCTGTCCCGGGCTCCCACTCTCCCTCTCCCCTTTCTTCTCACTCCTTCCTGCACTTCCTTTGCCAGCTAACAGGCTCCATTTCTGATAACAGATGCTCCACAAAGAAAGAGAAATAAGACATTAAAGGGAGAAGGCTGCTGGCGCGATGGGGATTTCTGATAGTTCATTGCCAATAGCTTTTTACAGGCTCACTACCAACTGAAGAGAAAGAACGGGCTGGCGCGGGAAGCCTTTGTCTTCAAACTCCCAGTGAAATATAGGGTTAATATTAGCAATTATTATTAGCCAAATGTTATTAAATGATCTCTGTATAGAAGAATAAGTATAGTTTTCCCTTTGGCAGACAATGACATCTGCAGCTCTACATTTTCACGAAATGACTATACTTAACAAAAACATGACTTCATTTTCATGGTATTTCTTTTGTGCCTAGGAGCAACCCTGTAATTGTTCACTTCAATTACAACATTACTATTTTAAACTGAAACCCATTTTATCTGCATGCCAGCTTTTTATTTGTTTTACCAACTATATCTATTTCCATTACTGCAAGGCTGATGGTTTGTCTCAAGAGGAAATCAAATCCATTAATTCAGAAATTTCAAGCCCGACTAGCTCTGCCATAAGCAGCATTTCTTATGCTAATAGCAAATGTGCTGAGACTGAAAGGAACTGGCGTGGCCCTGTTTTTTATCATAACTTAAGCATTTATGTAAGAAGGCAAATCTAATAGTACTAGGAAACTGTAAGTGTTATTATATGTAATTCACTTTCCTGAGATCTGGACAGGGCTCTGGTCTGTGTGGCCCTGGTTTAAATCAGGCTGCCAGGAGACTTGAACTCACCTGACTTTTTCTATTTAGTCAACATATTGCTTCACAACAGATACATCTAGCATGAAACTAGATTTATAGGCCTTGTATTGTTGTTGTTTTAGATTATTCTCAATTTCTTTTTTCCTTCTTGAATAAGGAACATTTTTTATACAAGAAAAAGAAATCATTCTGTGTTGAGGCGATGTGTGAAATGTTTCCCTGTCATAGCACTGGCCTGAGACAAACCTGGCCCCATTCTGCTTCTTTCTTAATGCGCACTGTTTGGGTCCTATCACATGCTTTGTGTTCAATTAGCTTGACTCGATAAAATCTGACTCTGCCCCAGAAAAAAAGAGGAGAGAGAGAGAGAGAGAGAGAGAGAGAGAGAGAG
>JAAGEH010002531.1:3082711-3103313 GCA_011751065.1 Lasiurus cinereus
GTGCATCAGCTTCGAAGGCTCTGTGACCTGTTTATGTCAATGGTAAAATGTAAGAGATTCCTATCGCAGAACCACATCATCTTCTGGGATCTGAAAAAACACAGAAAGCTCTCCAGAACCCTGGCCTGCCTTTGTCACCACAAAGCCCTTCAGTGCTGTAAATCAGTCCTCATTGGGAACTCTTATACACCAGCCATCACTGATAAGCTTTGGAGAGTAGACAAGGCTTTTAGGAACTGCTGAACCATGAAGTTGACCTGCTTAGGGTTTTGTTGTAGGCTATTAAATCCAGGATGGCCGTTTTAAGATGATTCTGCCTTCTTCCCTTCAGTCTGGTTAAGCTACTCTACCCCCAGCTCATTATTTGTCTGATTTAAAGGGAAAAAAATGAGAATGGAACAACCTGCTATTTGAGCATACTACCTTCAAACATCAATTTAATGAGAGGGACTTATGCTGACGTAGTTTACAGGCTCAAGCAACTTGACACTAATTTTACAGCTAAGAAAAGATTTACTAACTGTACATACTGCTCTGCTTTTGTTGGCATGGGTACCAGGATTCTTTTCTCCTAAAACCAACTCAAATCTTTAGTAAACATGCATTATTTGGCTAACACATCGTAAAAGGTTCTCAGTTGTGTAGCATGAGCACTCTTCACTATTATGTAAACATTTATTCACCCAAAAGCTTGCTTTAAATTGTAAATGAACATATTTCAGCTGCAATGTTGCTTTCAGACCTGGCCGGTGATATAAGTCTGGTCATTTGTTTTTTGCACTTTGCCTATTACTAACCAGTTAGAAATGTGCTGATTATTTGCACAAGCCTTTCACACTGTGAGCGCAGTCAAATTGCTGTTTTATTTTTCCTGTGTTTGATGAGTGTTAACAAGAGTGCCATTTGAGGAAACCCAAACCAAACACAGCTCTTTAATTGGGGTTGGGGGTGTTTGGGAAAAGCCACCCGGTGAGTAATTCCACTGTTTAATGTCTGAGAGTTCACCTACCCCTCCATAGGACTTATGGCAAGATTAATTAAGGGGGAGGAGTGTGTGTGTGACAAAAATTCAGTACCTTTTTCAAGCAACACAAATAGCTTGAAATACGGTGGATCCAGTTATGGGGAGCAAATTATTCGGGGGCGGGGTGGGGGTTCTAATGCCCAGCTTTCTCTTTTAAATGCCTGCTATTGCCAAATAGCTCTATGTTTGGATTAAGCACTTTTACAATCTATAACCCTCAAAGAACACAATTCAGAGAGAAATGATTGGACATGTGATTTGTCTTTGCAGGGTATGCCCAGAGGCTGCTGAAAGTTCCAGCTGACTCAGAGAGCTTTGTCTTCTTTTCCCCCTGCCTCTAAACAGTCAGTTATTCATTTTTAACATGTCCTCACCCCTTGCAGTTTAATGAAGTTTCAGTAATGTGCTGATCTGCAAAGCTTTGGAGACAGAAATAATATGACCTTATATGGTCTTGTTGGTGTGAATCAAAACAAGTGTTATAGCTTTATCTAACTCCATTGATAGGACTGCAAAACTGTACGTGCATTGCCTTAGATAATGCTGACCTTAGATCTAGCCTGGGATAATGGAAAATGCCCCAGGTTTTAGCCATGGATTTGTCCCTAACTAGCTCAGTGACTTTGGACACTCATTTAACCTCTGTGAGCCTTATCTGTGACATGACAGGGTGAGAAAGCATGATTGTTATTGTCCTTCCACAACTAAAATTCCTGTATTGCTTAAATCTAGCTGCTTTTTTATTTTGCATCTAAAAAAAAAAAACCATAGGAGGAAGACTCCACAGTCAAATTTATGGTGTTTAGTAGAGAAAGCTGTGAGGTTTTTTGTTTCCACACTGAACATTAAGATCTGTAGTTCCCTTATAACTGCAAATTCTGCAGTTAATGTAGAATAGATACACTTCCTTCAGTGACTGTTCTTTGCAGCCATAATGCCTATACTGTGATTGAGAAAAGCACACAAGTATTACGTCTTAGATCTAAAATAGGTTGTATTGTGTTATTCTCAGTTTCTTTCAAATGCTTTCTGCTAGAGTGATCAGAAGTCAACTTACATCTTTCTTCTTGACAAGCTATTTATTCAGATATTTTATTTTACATATTAAACTTAATTTAGGTGAAAGAGTGGAAGTAATGTGCACATCATTGTATACCTGGGAAAATAAAGATAGACGGCTTCCCCCAACTTCTATTTCTCTTCTCCAGATATTGATTCAAGTTATCACTCATGACAAATTGGGATCATAAGCCTTGAGTACAAAAAGCCCATTTAAGAGCCATTATTAGCAGCTTTATTATAATGGCAAATATAGGATTGAGTCAATTCTTTTGCTATGCTAAACACAGCTTTCTGAATAAGAAATAGACGTGTCCCTGTAGCATTTCTCTTACCCACTCTATATGTGGAACCTGCAATTCCACAGTGCAAATGGAACACTTTGAATTGCATATATTTTAGTTAGAAAAATACTGAAATTTAAATCTGTCAATATAGATAGCTAGTCCTGCATGCTAATAGTTGGTTCATTAAAAAATGCAGATGCTAGACCAAATTGAAGTATTAGCAATGTCTGCTTTTATCAATTTTTCCATCTGCCACACACGCAGTGCTTCCTAGAAAAATAGCAATTTGATTGTTCACTGTTTTACTGTTTCCTTTGTCCACTCTGACCCTGTCCAGATAGACAACTGTGCTATCCTGATTTCACTATTCAACAAGGTATCTAGGAATACTCCATATAAAACAAACAAAATCCCCTCTTATTTAAGACTCAATGTGTAGAACATTGATAAAGTCATTTCAGAGCTGAAAAGTGGATATAGCAGCTTGCTGTGGTCTTCTTCAGAAGAGAAAGGTGTTTCTGGTCTGTATTATTAAAGTCTTAGCTATTTAGACAAAGGGCAGACTTGGTCTAAATTTTTAAATCAAATTAACTCTTATGTTTATTACATTAAATGATCACCTAAATACCTGACAGAGGTCAAGTAAGTTTTTCTACCATTATGCTAAATAAACTTTTAAAAATTAAAAAATGTTATATATACTTTAGTTATGCTTGAATTGAGACTCCTGCTATTGTCTATTAGCCAACACCATTTAATTGGAAAAGATTCTGTATCATTTTTATGAGCAGATGGAATTTTTTTTGCTCTGACCTGGATTTCAGAGGTTGTCCAGCTATTTCAAAGATCTTTAAGGTAAAAGTCATGCAGACTATATTTCCCTTCAATTATTTAAACTCTAAACTGTAAACTCATCTCATTGTTCTCATCTGAGATCTAGAACAATGACTTACACTTAGTGAGCATTCAGCAAGTGTTTGTGGACCTGAGAATCACAGCATCCTGAATATTTACTAGTATTCTTTCTTTTTAAGTGGTAGAGATAAACCATGTAATCATCCATGTATACAATTTACATGTGTAGGAAAATGTTCATTGCTTCTTAGACAATGTTCTTTTTGTAAATTTACTTAAGTCTAGACAGAGATTAAGAAGTGAAAATGTTATTCGTATTGAAAAAATAAAGATTTCCCTAAGATCTGAGTTAAACCAGTATGCCAGGAGAAGGAGGGAAGATTACAAGACAAAACAAAGAAATGGACCCCTGGCATATAGAAGAGTCCTAGTCTTGAAAATGTATTTCTATTGTTATGTACATAGAGTGTGATTTTCTACAGAAACCTGTGCAAGAACCTGTAGCTGCCACTTTTTTGCTTTTAGACCTGTTGATGTGAGGACTTATGATTTGACCATCACACATTTAAATATTTTAGTAGCAGAAAGAATAATTTAGTATCCATTGTCATATAATATAGTATTTTACCTTTCTTATTTCAATTTTATAAAAATAATAAGCTATTTTGGAAAAAAAAATAACCTGAATGTGTCATTCTTTCAAATGCAGTATGACACCAAACCCAGACAAAAGGAATCAGGAAAGGCTTCCCTGCAGATCGATGTCACAACTGTGCTGAGTTTTGAAGGATAAGTGAATTTGGCCTGGAGAAAGGAAGCAAGATTCATTTCAGGCAGAGGGGAGAGTATATGTTGTCCTGTAATTTTGATTTTAAATCACACGATATTTGAAATGCCTTTGCTGACTACAAGCCAAATGTTATTTACATTTTATAGAAACTTAATAATTTAGAAAAATTATCTTCCGCCTTCAAAAAAGTATGTACTTTTCTTTAAAAATGGAAATCTGCGACTTATAATAAAACAGCAATTAAGTAGCTCAATTGGACCTTGCTTTTAGCTCCTGAAAATATTTAATCTTGTTGATTTTTTCATCTATTTAATAAAATGTTATTGAATCTACATAAAATCTCAGAACTAGGATAGCTACTGAGGATAGAAAAAGGAAAACACACACACACACACACACACACACACACACACACACACACACAAATATGTTCTCATACCATCAAGATGTTTATGGATCTTTAAGGTCATCTTCTCCTTAATCACCATGAACAGTGAATGGGTCTAGAAGGAAATCTTTAAGAAGTGGATATTCATGTATTATGATTTTGTTTTTTTGTAGTTGCATAACACACTACCACAAAACTTTTAAAAACACACCAATATTTATTATCTCAGTTTCATTGGGTCAGAACTTTGGAGCAGCTTTGCTGGGTTGTTCTGGCTCAGGGTCTTTCAGGAAGTTGTAGTCAGGTGTCAGTTGGCCTGAAGTCTTCTGAAGATTCCACCTGGCTAGAGAATCTGCTTGTAAGTTCTCTCAGACTCGTGACTGTTGGTGGGAGGACTCCTTCATTGTCACTGTGCTTCTCAGCACAGCTGCTGGAGTGACCTCATGGCATGGCACTGGTTTCTCCCAGAGCAAATGATCCAATAGGCTAACCTGCAAGCTGTGAGTCCTTTTATAACCTAGCCTCAGAATACATACATGATCCCATCCATAATATCTTACTAACAAGCCTTGATTCAATATGGGAGGGACCACGTTAGGGCATGAATACCAGTTGGTGAAAACCAGTGTGCGGGAGGGAGATGGTGAGTAGCGGCGGGCACCTTGGAGGTTGGCTACTGGGAAAATAAAGATAGAAGGCTTCCGCCAACTGAGGTTGGCTACTACAATTACCAGTGAGCCTTTGTTCAGAAGATCTCCACATATCTGAATCTAGTTTGTGACATAATACTGGTCCCAAATGCTCATTTTGATCACCAATAGGTTAAAATTAACAGCTCTTCTGCTTAGAGGAAAGCTGATAAATTTAAAAAAAGCATATTTGCTGGGAATATTGGGTTTTTGTTTCTTTGTTTGTTTTCAATTAAATAATTGTCAACACTTTGAAATCATTATTCCCAGCAAAGCCATGGCCTGGAGTTAGCTTTTGCTCTGTTCTATGACGCATAAAGGTCACAATAAAGAGTTAAGTGCACCATGGTGTATTCTTCCCAAGTAGTAAAACTTATAACTTGCCCAGGAGTGGTTTCAGCTTCTTTATCTCTTTTATATATTGAAATTCTGAGTAAGATATGTTTTGAAAATTTGTTGCCAAAAAAAAAAAAAGTTCTAAGTATGGATTTAATGCAAAATCTTACCAAATGCAAGACTTTTTTACATAGCATTTTTTTATGACTAGAGGCCCAGTGCATGAAATTCATGCACAGAGTGGGGATTCCCTCAGCCCAACCTGCACCTACTCCAAATGGGAACCCATTAAGGGACATCTGACTGCCAGTTCCTAAACTGGCAATCAGACACCCCTCCCATAATCTGGGACCACTGGCTGCTAACTACTCACCTGCCTGCCTGCCTGATTGCCCCTAACCCCTCTGCCTGCTTGCCCCTAACCTCTCTGCCTGCCTGCCTGATTGCCCCTAACTGCCTTTACCTGCCTTCCTGATCACCCCTAGCTGCCCTCCCCTGTCAGCCTTATCAAAGCCCCCAACTGCTCTCCCTTGCCAGCCTGATCTCACCCCCAATTTCCTCTGCCTGCCTGATCACCCTAACTGCCCTCCCTTGCTGGCCTGATCTTACCGCCAACTGCCTTCCCCTGCCAGCCTGGTTGCCCCCAACTGCCCTGATGGCCTGATCTCACCTTCAATGTCCATCCCCTGCCGACTTGATCAACTCTAATTGCCTGATCACCCCTAACTGCCCTCCCCTGCCAGCCTGATCTCACCCCCAACTTCCCTCCTCTGCCAGCCAATTTGGTTCTGATTGGTCAGTTTCTATGCCAGTCAGCATCTCTGGGCCTATCAATGGAGTCTAATCAGAAAGGTGGGGCTGATTAGCAGCCCCAGTGGAGGCCTGGAGAGAAATGGAAGTATAGCTGTTTGTCAGCCCAAGAGAGAAAGAGAGGCAAGTTCTTATCAATGGCTGCCACAGAGGCTATGGATCAAATCCTGCCTCTTTCTCTACAGGCTTCTCTCTGGGCCTGATTTGCAGCCCCCTAAGCAGTCAGTGCTGGGTTGGGGCACTGGCAGTGGCCTCAGACTTCGGTCTGGTCAAGCCTTAGGTGTAATCATTGTTATGACCCTGGCTCTTTATTATGTAGATAGGCAATAGATACTGAGACTACTTTACATGATAGGAGACTCCCATCCTTGGGGAAAACAGTAAATTCAAAATCAGCTTCCTGAACTTTCAGTTATGCGAATGTTTCCCTTTGCCTTCTGGAGCAGTGTAAAACAAGTTGACCCCTGTTACGGATAACAACCCTTCATGTAGATAGCTGTCATTTCTTGCCCTTATAAACAAGTAATACATTCACTATAACTTGACATTCTAACTGTAAGTCAATATTATTTAAATCCCCTGAGGCCACATTCTGTTTACCTCCTTTCAAGGCTTCCTCATTTCTTTAAAGATACTGTTTAATTAAAAAATTATCTTCTTTCTCAGTCCAAATTAGTGAGCTTTTACTAAATGCAAAAGCAAATACTTAGACTTCTCAGAGATTGTGAATTTAATTTAATGGCCCTCTAGAAATCTGAAGCTTAAGTGCAGCAAATTCCTTTTCTGCCTTCACATCTATTTCCCCACAGAGGGACTTAAAAGTCAGGTTGCATATCCTAACTGCTACTGCTGCCTATCTGGATGACAGATATTCCTTTGGTTTACTTGGAGTCTGAGATGAGATTACCTGATCTCAAGAGTCCTGTTTTCCCGTTTGCTCAAAGCCTTCCTGGTTTTAATTAGGTGTAAGAAGAGGTACAAAATTAACTCTTCAGGAACAGCATTTACTTTCCTCTCATTAAGTGTACTCAGCAATAATGATGTAATAACATCCTTCATTGCTGAAACTGCCACATTTTAAAGGAACCCCTACTGTACCAGAGTGTTCATAGATCTATTTCTCAGCCACAGAGTGGTCAGGGAAGGACTTAAGATTTGCTGATAGTTTGCTCAGTATTATTATTCTTGGGGATCAAATACTTTTGAAAGATTGCCTTGTTTGTGGTAGCTGGTTTGCTGTCTTTTCTCTGACCTTACTAAATGGTAAAAATGTCTATCTTGTGATAGCAATATTTCCATCTGGCTCTTTGCTGCTTTGAAAGGATGTCAAGTGGAAATATTTTTCTCTTTTTCTGTGTTCCTCAATAACCAAAATGGTTAATTCAGGCTTTCTGGAGAATTTTATCAATGTCAATGGCTAGCCTTTCATTGCACAGAATGGCAGCAATCATTACTTTTTTCTAAAACGCATTGTTATATAAAGGTCTTCAAAATCATGTTGAAAAGTAGAATTTTTATTTATAGAATGCAAATAATGTTTTTGAACTACTAAAACCAGTGGTTTGTGCAGGATCAAGAAAAAGGCAAACATGCCTCATCGCTACATATTTATTACCCATTAACTTTTTCCTAGAATACTCAGGATGAGACAAAGCTAAAGAAACTATACTCTTCAGATAAGAAAAAGAGATGAATTTGCCAAAGACAGAGCCAAGTGGAACCAACTCTCACCTCAGATGTGAATGTTCTGGGTTTAAGAGGTAGTTTAAAAGTCTTGTTAAAACAGGATATTTATTAAATGCTATTTTGGTAGATGGAAAGTTAGGCTGTAATAATTTTGACAACTAATTTAAAACTCTGGAGATTAGTCGTGATAGGGAGATGAAAACTAAAGTCTGATTCTCATTGATACTTTTATTGCATTTTCCAATTTAAAAGCCATTAATGAAGAGGTATATTTCATCATAATTAGAATTCCTTGAGATAGCATAAACCATACATTTCCCGGAAAATTAGAAAAATTTCTCTGGGTTTCTTTTGCTTGCAGCTAAATTTTGAACAGTTTGGGGATTATTTTCATGTTAGGAGAAACAGATTTCAAGAGGGTAATGTGGTCTTTTAGACTTTTCTTCAGGTTGTATCTGAAGAAAGGTATCTAAGGAAATCATAGGAACAGAATAATACCACATGATTCTTCATACTATAAAAATTAGCTAAGCTCAAAAATTTGTTTTAAATATGTTTTTCTGCTCAAATGGCATTATGTGCTTCAAAATATTATGATCTTGATGAATCTACACACACTTTTTAAAGAGCAAAAAGACTATTCTAAATTTAAAATATGATTAGATTACAATAAAAATGTTTTTATGATGTTTGAGGCAGTATATAATTCTCCAAATGGCTCCAAGTTTTAGATGAAGATTATGAAGTTGCTAAAATTATGTTATCTCTGCCCTACAGATGACTAAACTAAAAGAGAAACTTAACAATGATAATGGGTCTAGATTACAGTCAATTTATGACTCATTTTGTGTACCTACCATTTTCCTCTCAGAATCATCTGGCATTCTATAGCAGATTATTGTGAGAAAGAATAAAACTCTCTGGCTGCAATCTCTGTAATTACATTTCCATTTATTATACACTAATAAATCATAGTAAGACTGGTACATAAGTAGTATGAATTTATAAAACAACCAGAATGATTTTTAGAGTATAAAGGCATGCTTATTAATAAATATGCTGGGACGTTAGGTGGCCATCTTAATATGAGTAGGATTTTGAAAGTTGTGACCCCAAAAATGTTTGTATATTTATTTTTTCCAGTTATGTTTGTTTACTTTTGCCACAAGAGTGAGAATTCTTTCCTTTCATTTTATGTATTTTTTCTTTATTGATTAAGCTATTACATATGTGTCCTTATCCTCCCATGACTTCCCCCTCCCCCCCCTCTTCCCCTCTCATGCATGCCCTCACCCCTGGTATCTATGTCCATTGGTTAGGCTTATATGCATGCATACAAGTCCTTTGGTTGATCTTTCTCCTTTAACCTATCCCTTCCCTACCTTCCCTCTGAGCTTTGAGGGTCTGATCAATGCTTCTCTGTCTCTGGATCTGTTTTTATTCATCAGTTTATGTTGTTCATTATATTCCACAAATGAATGATATCATGTGATATTTATCTTTCTCTAACTGGCTTATTTCACTTAGAATAATGCTCTCCAGTTCATCCATGCTTTAGCAAATGGCAAGATTTCCCTTTTTTTAGAGCAGCATAGTATTCCATTGTGTAGATCTACCACAGTTTTTTAATTCACTCATCTGCTGATGGGCACTTAAGATGTTTCCATATCTTAGCTATGATAAGTTGTGCTGCTATGAACATAGGGGTGCATATATCCTTTCGGATTGGTGTTTCTAGTTTCTTGTGATATATTCCTAGAAGTGGGATCACTGGGTCAAATGGCAGTTCTATTTTTAGGTTTTTGAGGAAACTCCATACTGTCTCCACAATGGCTGCACCAGTCTGCATTTCCAGCAGCAGTGCATGAGGGTTCCTTTTTTTCCACATTCTCACCAACACTTGTTTTTTGTTGATTTGTTGATGATAGCCATTCTGACAGGTGTGAGATGGTATTGCATTTTCATTTTGATTTGCATCTCTCAGATGATTAGTGACTTTGAGCATGTTTTCATGTGTCTCTTGGTCTTCCTTATGTCCTCTTTCGAAAAGTATCTATCTAGGTCCATTACCCATTTTTTAATTGGGTTATTTATCTTCCTTTTGTTAAGTTGTATGAGTTCCCTGTAAATGTTGGAGATTAAATCCTTATCAGTGATAACATTGGCAAATATGTTCTCCCATGCAGTGGGCTTTCTTGTTGTCTTGAATTTTTTTCTTTTTTATGTATGTGAGGGTTTTGTTTGTTTGTTTGTTTTACCAGGGTAAGAAATTATTTAGGAGAGTAATTCTGCTCTTAACCAGGATGAGGCATTTGTTCCCTCTTCACTTCTTAATATCTCTGAGAGAATTATGTAATCAACTATATTCAAGCAAATAACACATAATAATAATTATGGGAAATTTTTTTCTTGTTTTTAGAAGTTTCCTGTAATATATATGCATCTATCTGTGTGCATACATGTATGTGTATATATGTTTTTTCTTGTTTTAAGAAGATAGGTGAGAGTCATGAAAATGACTAAGGTTGAGTACTTTTTAAAAAACCTAAATGTTGTATGTATCTTTTTTTAATTTTTTTATTAATTTTTATTAATTTTTTATACATATCTCCCCATTGCCCCCCCTCCCTCCCAGGCATATCCCAACCCCCCAGTGTCTGTGATCATTGGTTATGCTTATATGCATGCATACAAGTCCTTTGATTGATCACTTATCTACCTCACCTAACTTTAATCTTTCTGATGTAATGTCACAAACTGTTTGATGCTTTATGATTTTTGTCCTCCTGAGAATTATCAGTCTACTCTCTTTCTGTGCTCCTGATTCTATTATATTCACCAGTTTATTCTGTTGATCAAATTTTTAACTCACTTAATTTTTAGATTCACTTGTTGATAGATATGTATTTGTTGTTCATAATTTTTTGGCTTTTACCTTTTTCTTCTTCCTCTTCTAAAAGAGTACCTCTCAGCATTTCATATAATACTGGTTTGGAGTTGATGAACTCCTTTAGCTTTCTCTTCTCTGTGAAGCTCTTTATCTGCCCTTCAATTCTGAATGATAGCTTTGCTGGATAGATTATTCTTGGTTGTAGGTTCTTGCTATTCATCACGTTGAATATTTCTTGCCACTCCCATCTGGCCTGCATTGTTTCTGTTGAGAAATCAGCTGACAGTCGTATGGGTGCTCCCTTGTAGGTAATGAACTGTTTTTCTCTTGCTGCTTTTAATATTCTCTCTTTGTCTTTTGCTCTTGGTATTTTAATTATAATGTGTCTTGGTGTGGTCCTCTTTGGGTTCCTTTTATTTGGGGTTCTGTGTGCTTCCTGGACTTGTAAGTCCATTTCTTTTGTCAGATGTGGGAAGTTTTCAGTCATTATTTCTTTAAATAGGTTTTCAGTATCTTGCTCTCTCTCTTCTTCTGGCACCCCCACAATTCTGATGTTGGTACGCTTGAAGCTGTCCCAGAGGCTCCTTACATTATCTTCACATTTTTGGATTCTTTTCTCTTCTTGCTTTTCCAGTTGAATGTTTTCTGCTTCTTTATATTTCAAATTTTTTACTTGATTCTTGCCTTTCTCTAGTCTGCTGTTAGGACTCTGTATAATAGTTTTTATTTCAGACAGTGTATGTTTAATTTCTAGTTGGTCCTTTTTCACCTTTAGTTGGACCTTTTTTTTATCTCCTCTTGGGTCTCACTAAATTTATCCATCTTTTCTAGCATATTCTTGAAAAACCTTATAAGCGTGGTTTTGAACTCTATATCCAGTCGTTTTTTTTCCTCCATTTCTTTTGTTTGCAATCCCTTCCCTTGTCTTGGCATTTTCACTATTCCAGGGAAACTTCTGTGTTGAATTCAGCTTTATGATACCAGATGTGCAAAGCCTCAGAAGCCTCTGTTGAGCTTGGGATGGGTGGCTTAAGGGACAGCCTTGCCTTCCAGTCGGCCCCGCCCTTCACGGCCCCTGAGTCTCACGTGACTGGGTAATGGCTGGAGCGGTCCTTGTGTGCCATGCGGCCGCAGTGCCTCTAACCGCTACCTTTCTGGCTTCCGTGAGCACCAGGACCACACGAGTCTAGCTCCCCAGGGTTTCACCCGAAACGGGCTTAGTGGAGTCAGAAGTGGCACAGCTGGGAGGGTCTGTCTCCCGCCCACTCGTGAAAGCCAGCGATACAATCAGCAATCTGTCCTATGTGCAGTGCTTTGTGCTCCACCAGGCTTTTGATCTTTCGTGACTCCCCTAAATTTCCTTGCACTTCTCCCTTTTCACAGTCCAAACTCCCCCCGGATGAGTTTTGGCTGGATCTGGGGTTTAGTGTCATAGGATAAGGGGTTCAATGCCTTTGACAGTCTCCGTTTCCCTCCCGCTAGAGAAAGCCAGCCAGGTACTCCGGCACCCGCTCTCTCCTTGCGTGCATCTTCGTACCTCAGCTTTTTGCAGCTCTTCTGGGTCTCCGTGAGCCCCTCTCTTTCCTTCTAGTTGTAGAACTTCCACTCAGCCAGCTTTCCTGTGGTTCTGGATGATGTCCGTTCTGTCTTTTAGTTGTAGTTTTGAAATTGTTGTGCGAGGCAGCATTGTAGGTGTTTACCTATGCCGCCATCTTGGATTCTCCTGTATGTATCTTTAAAAGCTCACTAAATTTGAATTTGGAATATCAAGAATTACAGTTTCAGACAAAATAATCTAATGCTTTCATTAGCAGATTTTAATTTTTATTTCTCAATAGCAATTACTCAAACTGAGATTATTTGTCTTTTAATAAGAAATTTTAATGTAGTACATTAAAAATTTATTGCTAAACTATTTGTATTTATTTTTACTATCTTCTGTTATATTTTTCTCCTAATATGTTTTTTATTCTTATTATTTTACTTGTTTAATTTTTCCTTCTCTGATAACTGTTTGGTTGGTTACATTTTATTTTATTCTTATTTTCTTCAAGTAATTCTAACTTCATTAATATTTTGCTAATAATTACCATATATTAGTCACAAAAAATGGATAAATTTTCCTAGCAACATCAAAATTAATCAGTTAATTGTACTAGTCAGATTTACTTTGATGACAAATAACCTTCAAGCCTCAGTGATTTACCACCAAAAGCTAATTTCTGTCTTACGTTTCATGTCATCTGTGAAGGTTGGAAGTTGACTGTGGCTCTTCTACAGATGTCTTCTTCCTTCTAGAACAGTGGTTCTCAACCTTCCTAATGCCACGTCCCTTTAATGCAGTTCCTCATGTTGTGCAACGAAAATAATTTTATGGTTGGGGGTCACCACAACATGAGGAACTGCATTAAAGGGACGTGGCATTAGGAAGGTTGAGAACCACTGTTCTAGAACCTAGGCTGAAGAAGCAGGGCCTTTTAGGACATGCCATTCTTTTGACAAACTGAAAATAAAAAATGAATAGGACAATGAAGACTCACAAAAGTTCTGATTGGATATGATACATTGCATCTGCTACCTTGGCCAAAGCATATCACATCAAAGGAGTTCTGATGCATGTGCCTCTGATAGTATGGTATTTCAAGTCACATGACAACAGAGAGGGTCAAGGGTAAATGGAAATGAGGGCACAGTTTAGTACAGTAATTTCAGCCTGTCTCTCTGATAAGGCCGGATCAACATGTACTAAACTCACGTAGGTGCTAGGCATACTGTAAGGAGCAAAACTGTCTTTGAATTGAAATGTAGGGTTCGGTAAGTGGATGAGGTTGTTGCCCCATGAAGTTTAAAGAATAACATTTGTGTACTAAAAGGACTTGTTAGTAAAAGAGTGGAAATTTATTGGAAGCAAATATAAACTCCCATGTAGGAGGGATTCCTGAGGGTGTAACCAACCAAGACCCTATTTTTATAAGGTTTATAAATGCTATAGTTACTTATTTCTTCATGATTCCTTTTAATTGGACCCCTTCCTCATTTTATGACCTTGTGCTTTTCTAATTGGTAACTTTTTTGCAGAATATCAGCTTCAAAGTCCAAAACCTATGTGGTGTCCCTCTCATTCTGCCCTGCCCCCTTATCTTGCAACATTTCTCTTATCTCCTGTGAAAATATGGTTCCCTCTTTCTGGCATCTGTTGACATTTCTTTATCCTCTGTGAATGTATGCCTTCTGGCAGCTTTAAGCCCTCACCTATGCATTTCTCCTCCATGGACCCTCTTTATTCCTAAGACTCCCTAAATCTGCCTGTTTTATCTCTAAAATTCCTTTAAGAATCAATGAACCTTATGCCCACATTGTGACTTTTCCACTCCACCACTTTTCTGGTTTTGTATTGAAATTATATGGGATTTTCACTACATTTTCCCAAAATCTGACTTCCCATTTTGCAAAGCAGTATTCTATAAATTCAGTATCC
Source organism: Lasiurus cinereus (assembly GCA_011751065.1). Lineage (NCBI taxonomy): Eukaryota > Metazoa > Chordata > Mammalia > Chiroptera > Vespertilionidae > Lasiurus > Lasiurus cinereus. Next base: position 3,097,004 of record JAAGEH010002531.1, read on the forward strand.
TGTCAAATCTCTCTAGGGATATGAACACCTATTTAAAATGTTTCCTCTATTTCTGATGTCAACTTTATATACTCGGATGAAAGTTGGTCCTTTTACATAGCTTTATTCTACGTTGGCTTTTTCTCATGTTCCTGGTGACTGATGAATATTGTAGACTAAAGAGGTCTTCCTTCATTCAAGTAAATCACTGTTTCGCAGGCAAGGAATATGGATTCTGTTCATAGGTTATCTGGCTGCAGCAGATAATTAGTAGCAAATATCCTAGGAAGGGCTCTGGTGTGTGGGAACAGTGAATATATTGTTCTTTTGGTTCTAGTTTACTTAAACTTGGGAGTTTATCTTATGCATACAAGCTATTCTTATACAATTTGAAAGTTATTTAGATTCCTTTTTTATTCTCTCTCTCTCTCTCTCTCTCTCTCTCTCTCTCTCTCTCTCTCTCTCCCCTCTCTTCCTCTGTAACCTCAAAGCCACTCTACCAAATTCCCAGGGAAAAGTTGCCATACAATTTAAAGAACATGTCTCCCTACTTTATCCTGAGAACAAATCAGAGCTGTTGCTTTTAAAATAGGGTTTGGCAGAGTGATTCATGGTCCTTTAAATTATACCCAAAGACTGTCTCAAAGCCCACTCCTGATTACTCCAGATTCAAGCCGAGACTAAGGTGAGACATACAAGGCTATTCAGGCTTTTGATTCAGGCAAAAAATTTAAGCAAGTGCTAAAACACTCAATAATCAGGATAAATAATAATTTAAAAGAAAAATAGTCAAAATAATTTCAAAAGCTATGATGGGCAAAATGTCAAAAAATAAAGACAGCATTACTAACAGAGCCATGCCAAGTCACAGTTGGAGCATGAGGCAAAAGGAAAAATCAGTCATATTTATTTTGTAAGCATGGGATTTTGTATTAATTTAAAAAAATATATTGTTTATTTAATTACCAAGTTTTTGCCATCCCTTCCAATTTTAGATTTAAGACAGGAGCCGCACACTCTTTATTCACCTCATCCTAGTCATTACTCTGACCCAAGGCTCCTTTGGGAAAGCCCACTATTTCAGCAGTTTTATTTATATTATACTTACATAAATTTTTTACTTTATTGGATTAATTTTTTACTTTATTGGATTAAGTAAAAAATTTTTTCATCTATCTGCTTTAGAGATTTTTCAATTTTTCCAATATTATTGTCCACCGGTATAATTTTTTCTGTACTACTATAAATTCATTCTTTTTTTAAAGTATGGTATTTTTTATTTATTTACTGATTAATTTGAGAGAGAAGAAGGGAGAGAGAGAAAAAAAGAGAGCAACATCGATTGGTTTCACTTATTAATTCATTCATTTGTTGCTTCTTGTATGTGTCCTGACCAGGAATCACACCTGAAACTTTGGCATATCAGGATGGTGCTCTAACCAACTGAGCTACCTGGAAAAAGTTAGTTATATAATTAATTTGTGTTTTTGTTTTTCCCAGTATAATTTTAGAATATAGAAAAGGTAACTTTATGTGGACATGTAGTTAGGTGGACATCTTGAAGTGTAAGCTGGCAAGACACATAAAAGTAAGAGATTAATGGTAAAATCAGTTATTTAAATTAAAGGCATGTAGTGGGGGATGGAACAAGAGATAAAAGAGTTAGGGTACCAAGACATAATTCTTTTTTTAAATGACCATTGTTTTTTCTTCAGAAATAATGGAAGAATTTGTGGTGTACATATTTAGAATTTGGCAATAAAATGTTTGAATAGAAAGGGAATAAACTGGTCTTCTCAATCCAGCCATAAAGAAATAACCCAGAAAAGTAGAGAGAGAAACTACTCTGCTTCCATTTCCTGTGAAGACTCCAAAGTATTATATAGATGGTCATTAGGAGAGAAACACATGACTGAGCAAATAAGGAAATTTTCAGAGTATTCCATTTAAAAAAAAAATTTAAATTTGGGTAAAAATATAATCAAAAGCATCCCAGGAATGTCGTTTTGTGATAGAGATCTAGACTAACCCTCTTTTTTGTTCCACTGGAAATTCAAGTCAGAACACTAAATAACTAACTTGTGTCTCAAACGCTGAGGTGTTCAAATAGAAGTATATTCTACCATTTTAGTAATTGTTTGAATATGAACTACAAGCTAAATATTCTAATATCATCCTTACAAGAAAAAATAGGAATTAAAATTTTTTCTTATTATATAAATAAAAAATACTGAGGCTAGAGAAATTAAATTACTTGATCAAGATTACACATTTAACATTTGCTAAGCTGTGATTGTACCAAGGCCTCTCTGATCCCAAGCCAATACTTTCTACCACCATATTACAGTTTTAGCATAGAAGGGTTATTGTTCATCTATTTTGGTAAAAAGTGAGCACATACCAGTAAGCAGAGAATCCCAATTGCCTTTCTTCAATCATTTCATTAAAACCTGTTCATTGTAACTTCTCTTTGTACTGAAGGTTTCTTGTGTATAAAAAGAAACAGTGCCTAAGATTCTTACCCACTCTAGAATTCTGTGATGCTGTGATTATCAACAAGACATTTGCTTTAGTAGCCTATAACTGAAGACCCTGGTGACTTAAAGGGTAAAACAAGAGAATAAGATGCAAACAGGCAAATTCTAAGGAAAAGAAGGTAACATTCCTAATTTCATGGATCTATATGCATCTATTTTTGTTCTCATTCTCTCCTTTTCATACTGAATCACTTATTAAAAATGTATCAACCTTGCCTTTCTTTCATCTTTTAATGGAACCAATACAATTCTAATTGGCCTTGTTTCATCTACCCAGGATTCCCCACCTTTAAAACCAAGCCATCCTGAGATGAGCAAAATATCTGATGCCCAGCCTCAATAAGTTCAATGCATCTCCCTTGTGGGGGGCAGGAGAAACAGTGCATGACATCTTCTCTCATTTTTTAAGAATCTCAGAGACAGCCTATTAAGTACCCTGTCAGCCAAAAATGTTTGCTGAGTTTAACTTTTTGGACTTTGGTTTTATTACAATTATATGTTGTCAAGGAATTTTAAATTAAAAGAATGAGATCCTGTTTCATAACTATCAGACTAAAATTTTGAAAGTGCTGAAGAGGATGTTAGGCAACAGAGACTGTCATAAATTCATCGTTGGAGGGAAGGGAAAACTTATAGAAAGCAATTTATCAAATAACAGAAATTTGAAGATATGCATGCCCTAGAACCCTGCAATTTCACTATCATACATGTGCACCCAGGTACGTTCTAAAAATGTTGACGATAGCATCGCTAGTAATATGGGAAAACTGTGAATAACTTAAGTGTTCAACAGCAGAGGAACAAGATACATGAAGTGTGATGGATGCAAACAGTGAAATACTATTCATCAATCAAAATGAATGAACCAGAGCTACATGGAACAACATGAATAAATCTAAAAGCATAATGATGAGAGTAATCAAAAGAAGTTGCAGAATGCTACATACTACATAAAGCCTTTAAACTTAAAACATGGGAGACAATAGGATATTTTGGTTTTGAACATATAATTCAAAACTTTCAAAAAGGACTTGGAGGAGAATAAATAGGATTAAGAAAACTGCTACTTCTAGGAAGGAAATGATTGGATTTATGAGGCAGAGACTGTTTATTGTCCCTAATTCTTAAGTGGGTAATGTATACATAGTTATTGTTATATTATATTTTGCATGACTTCAACATTTTCTAATAGAAGTAAACATTTTTTTATTTTCTAAGTATAAAATTAAGTTATGAGATTCAATTTATAATAGAAGTAAACATACTATTTTATTTCCTAAATATAAAATTATGTTATGAGTTACACATGTTCATTTGTTTTTCTCTAGTCACTAATGTATCCCCAGTGAGAACAAGAATCATTGCTCTAACCAAGTGCTATTTCATGGTATAGACCACCATTTCCCTCCCCCTTACAGGGGAGCCCAAACTTTCTGGGAAATGGTAGTGGCCAGGACAATAATCTGATTATCTGGTTGCTAGATTGTCCAAATTTTGCAAATTTACCCTGGGTTCGGGACTGCTACTGAGAGGAGCAACACTGACTTACTCAAAATCAAAAGAAAAGCTTTGGTCAGCAGTCCCCAGAACTCTCAAGTACAAGAGTTATTTGTTGACTTAAAATAACCCTTGAATATATCATTCAGATTCTTTCTTTTCCTGACATCCTTCTTTGTGCCCAAACTGCTTTGTAAACTGCCCCCTAAGGGAAATGGGAAAATAATGTGTGGGCTGGCCTCTAATGACTTTTTATTTCATTTGCCTGTGAGTTTCCTCTGTAAAAAGGTCATTAAAATAAGGTTTGGTTCCCACTGCCAAGATAACAAGAATCATTTTATACATGTCTTGGTTTCCACTGAGACCTTGGATTCCATTTCCTCAGAGTACTACAATATCCTTGGCTCCCTCACTCTTGTGGTTGAGTAATGCCCATCATTCCACATTATCTGCAAGTATCTGCAGCTCAATATCTTTGTTTTCTTTCCTCTTGAACATATTTACTTAACTCCACTAGTCAGCCTCTCCTAGCCAACTTCAATACTTGTTTGTCCCCACCCACCTCATCTTAGCTACATATTTTATTATCACAGCCTACATTTCTGTCTTTGAATGGATTGTCTCTTTATTGGGTTAGCTCATTTTACCCCTTTTACTCAAGTACTATCTTGTGCAATGGTTCTTGGGCAAGAGCTCTGATTCATGAACTATACCACTTCTTTTTCACTGCTGACAACCCTATTGTTCTCTCTTTCCTGGAAGGAAATCCAGGGGCCACCACATAAGCCCTTTCTTCAAAAATAACTTCAGTTCCCTGGTCTTTCTCCTTCCACTGCTGTCACTCAACAAATATTGGCTTTCCTTAATCCTATATATCTGTTTCCTCTATGGCAGAACTCAAGTAACTAAATATTGCTATAGGAAAATTATGATTTGTTGACTGAAAAGATTTCAAATAGAATTTAACACTAACCCTAATATTATTATATTTTCCTACTAAATTTTATTTCTCAGTCTCCAAGGTGAATATTTCATAATTTTTCTCTATATCCCTTAAGATTCTTAGTCCTTCCAGCTCCCCTTTGCATTACTTATAACTTAAAATCTTGCCTGTTACTTAATTGAGATACAAAATCAATAAAAATAGTTCTAATAAACAAACATAAGCACAAATTTAAATTTGTACCCATATGCTATATTTCTCTCCTGTTAAAAAGATAGACACATACTTGTCTCTATTAATAGTGTATTATGTATCACTTTCTATTTATCTTCTTGAGGACTGACTTTGATTCTGGGATGTATTAGTTATCTATTGTTGCATACAAAATTATTTTGAAGCATAACAGCTAAAAACAATAAACATTTATTACTTCACAGTTCCTGATGGGCAAGAATCCAAGAGTGGCTTAGTTGGGTGAATCTGGGTCAAGGTCTCTCACAAGTGAGCAGTAAAGCAGTCTGAGACCACAGTCATTACATTGCCTAATTAGGGCTGGAGAAACCACTTCGAAGCTCATTCACATGTTTTTGGGTCAGTTTCCTACTGGCTCTTAGCTGGACTCTTCAGTTTTGTACCACTTGGACCTATTCATGGTAACTTGCTTCCCCCTTAGCAAGTGATATGAGAGAGAGTTAGAGAAAGAACAAAACAGTAGAGTTATAGTCTATCTATATATATAAAAGCCTAAGCAACTGGCCAATCAGCTAACTGGCTAGTAGCTATGATGTGCACTGACCACCAGGGGGCAGATGTTTAATGCAGGAGCTGCTGAGCAGCAGTCACTTGGCAGCTGCTGTGCTTGGGTGATACACCTGGAACCAGAGAGAGGAGATCTCAATTCTTTGGTGCATCACCTGAGAACTGCCCTCTTGCAATCCAGGACCCTTGGGGGATGTCAGAGAGCTAGTTTCAGGATTTCGTCCTGATCCCTGCAGTCCAGTCCGAGAGACTCCACCCATTAAAGAATCCATGCACAGGGCCCCTAGTTATAAAATAATTTTTAAGCAGCCACACTATCACTTCTGCTGTATGTTTTTGGTCACTGTGAAATAATACAAAAATATATATATTGTTCTGCTGAGACCAGATTGGCTCAGTGAATAGAGCGTCGGCTTGCAAACTGAAAGGTCCTGGGTTTGATTCCGGTTGGGGGCATGTACTTGCTTGCGGACACATCTCCACAGTGGGACGTGCAGGAGGCGGCTGATCGATGTCTCTCTCTCATCGATGTTTCTGACTTTCTATCTCTCTCCCTCTCTGTAAAAAATCAATAAAATATATTAAAAAAAAAATA